>JAQSUU010000849.1:15000-464586 GCA_038087645.1 Saccharum hybrid cultivar R570
GACTCTTGATAGTCGATTAGCTCGCGAACTGACAAGTGGGTGACCGCCACAACGGGGAGTAGCTTGCCGGGAAGCAAGTGAACCTCAGGATAAATTCTTGTATCATTCTCTTCCCAAGGATTTCTCTTGTGTTATTATTTGATTGGTACTTCTTATCTCTACACGGCGGTATAATCTCTCGAAGCTCTTCTCTCATATTACTTCTTGTTTCTAACTCGTAGTTGTTGTTGTGTTTAGTGAATAGCCTTGTTCTAGACTTGTGTAGGTGGCTTGCTTAATTAGTTAGAGCTAGTGCATTTGCTTCGCCACCTTTCGTACTAACGTGTGGTTAAGTAATTCTTGTAGAAGTTTTAATTAGGCTATTCACCCCCCCTCTAGCCTATTTGGACCTTACAAGTGGTATCGGAGCCGAGGCACCATTTATTTGAGGCTTAACAACCTACGGTGAAAAATAAATAACTCAATTAAGCTTGCACATCAACAACACCAAGAAGGCACCTCACTTTGATGGCACAAATTATGCATATTGGAAGGTTAAGATGACCGCACACTTAAAGTCAATCAATAGAGAAGTGTGGAAGGTCACCGAAACAAAATTTGAGGTTGCTAATCCGGAAGCACCTACACCAGTAGAAGAGAAGAAGCTCCAATGCAATGACATTGCCATTAGTGCTCTTCATGAGGCACTAGATGACAAGACCTTTGAGCAAGTGAAGAACATTGAGATTGCTCATGATGCTTGGGCCAAGCTAGAAGAAACTTTTGAGGGCACCGAAGGCACAAAGACCACTAAAGCATATATCTTGCAAGAAAAGTTTTCTAGCTTCAAGATGCAAGAAGATGAGAGTGTACCAGAAATATTTCATAGATTGCAAGTCATTGTGAATGAGCTCAAGGCACTTGGTGAGGAGGTCAAGGACAACTAATTCTCTATGAAGTTCTTAAGAAGCTTGCCCAAGAGATTTGATACATTGATCACCGTGCTAGTAAGGACTACATTGAAGGATTCAACTCCTCAATAAATATTCTAAGAAGTGATGACCGATGATTCATATAGAGAAGATGATAAGAAAGAGGAGTTGGTCAAAAAGAAGAAAAAGGAAAGTGAGAAGAAGGATGATGAGAAGAAGAAGAGTGTGGCATTCAAAGCCACCACATCTAAGGGCAAATCTAAGATTGAATCATCAAGTGATGAAGACTCAAGCTCTTGTGATAGTGATGACATTGATGAGAAGATGCCTCTTTTTGTCAAGCAATTTGAGAAATTCATGAAGAAGAAGGGCTTTCATGCAAGGAGGAAGAACTCATCTAAGAAGAATGAGCATACCATGAAATGTTTTAGATGCCATAGCAAGGACCATCTCATTGCAAAGTGTCCTTATGATAGTGATGATGAAGATGCTATCAAGGAGAGGAAAAAGCAAAAGAAGAAGCTAGAGAAGAAGAAGAGCTCTTATAAGAAGAAGAATGATTCTCATGTTGCTACATAGGACAGTGATGATTCCTCAAGTGATGATGAGGATGACAACAAGAGCAAGAAGAAGGGACATGCTAGCATTGCCATTCAAGAGAAGGTCTCCCTCTTCGACACTCCATCGTGCTTCATGGCTAAGGCCGCTAAGGTATCATCCGACGATAAGAGTGATCATGATAATGCTAGTGATAGTGATAGTGATAGTGATGAAGAAGAATTCACTAAAGATGAACTAATCACTATGCTAGAAGATTGCACTCAACATTTTAAGGAATCTAGAAAGGAGTGCAAGTGCTTGCTTAAGGAAAAAAAACCTTATGCAAGAACTTGATGAGCTTAGGGCATCTTATGAGAGTCTAAAGATAGACCATAAGAAGCTTCAAAAGTCTCACACTAAGCTTGAAGAAGCTCATTCCTCTCTAGTTGAAAAATGTGAAAATATGCCAACTAATGTTGAGAAGGCTAAAACTTGCAATATAGGCATATCATGCGATATAATTGATGAATCTTTTCATAAGCCTATTGTTGTTGCTCCCACTAACCCTTCATGTAGCATATCTACATCATTCTCATCGAGTAGTGATGGTTTCACTTGTGACTCCACACTTATAGTTGAGAATGAAAATCTCAAGGAGGAGGTAAAAGAGCTCAATCACACCTTAGCTAAGGCTTATGGTGGTGAGGACCACTTGCTTATGTGCTTGGGTAGCCAAAGAGCTTCTCTCTACAAAGAGGGATTGGGCTATAACCCCAAGAAAGGCAAGGCCGCTTTTGCTCCTCACAAGACTCATTTTGTGAAGAACAATGGTAGCTATTGCAAAAGTTGCAAGCAAGTTGGTCACATAAAGCAACAATGCATGAACAAGAAATCCAAAGCTAATATATCTTCAATTAAGTTTGATTCTTTCTATATGCTTACCAAGGGTACAAATGGTGTTCATGCTAAGTTCATTGGTACACCATGGATGGGCTCAAAGAAGAAAGCCATTTGGGTACCTAAGAGCTTGGTCACTAACCTTGGAGGACCCAAATAAGTTTGGGTACCTAAAAGGAATTGATCTTATCTTGTAGGTCAATTACAAAGCTGGAGGAAGGCATTGGGTGCTTGATAGTGGGTGCACTCGATGCTATCACTTTTGGCAACAATAAGAAAGGCAAGGTCAAGGGGCTTGGTAAAATTGCTATCTCAAATGACATGAGCATATCTAATGTGTTGCTAGTTGAGAGCTTGGATTTCAATCTTTTATCGGTGGCACAACTTTGTGATGTTGGCTTCAAGTGCATATTTGGTAGTGATTATGTTAAAGTCATAAGTGTTGATGGATCAAATTTGATATTCAAAGGATTTAGACATGGTAGCTTATACTTGGTTGACTTCAATGATAGTGAGACACAATTGACATCATGCTTGCTTAGCAAATCTAGTATGGGATGGTTATGACATAGAAGGCTTGGTCATGTTGGAATGAAACAATTGAACAAACTTTTGAGACATGACTTAGTTAGAGGATTGAAGGATGTCACCTTTGAGAAGGATAAACCATGTAGTGCTTGTCAAGCCGGTAAACAAGTTAGAAATACACATCCTACTAAGAGTGAAATGAGCACATCAAAGGCATTTGAGCTATTTCACATGGACTTGTTTGGGCCAACAACATACACTAGCATTGGTGGGAACAAATATGGTTTTGTGATAGTGGATGACTACACTAGATACACTTGGGTGTTCTTTCTTTATGACAAGAGTGATGTTTATGATCTATTCAAATCTTTTATCAAGAGAGTGCAAAATGAGTTTGAGACTACCATCAAGAAGATTAGAAGTGACAATGGTAGTGAGTTCAAGAATACAAGAATTGAAGATTTATGTGATGATCTTGGTTTTGGACATCAATTCTCTCCAACCTACACTCCTCAATCTAATGGTGTAGTTGAAAGAAAGAATAGAACTTTGATTGACATGGCTAGATCAATGCTTATGAATACAATGTGAGTAATTCATTTTGGAGTGAAGCTATCAACATGGCTTGCTATTGTAGTAACCGTCTCTGTTGCCATGGGAAGCTTGGAAAGACACCATATGAGCTATTGAATGGAAGAAAGCCCAACATTGCATACTTTAGAGTGTTTGGTTGCAAATGCTATATTCTCAAGAAAGGCACTAGATTGAGCAAGTTTGAAAAGAAATGTGATGAAGGGTTCTTACTTAGTTATTCTACCACAAGCAAAGCATATAGAGTTTGGAATCTCACAAATGGCATCTTGGAAGAAGTTCATGATGTTGAGTTTGATGAAACCCAAGGATCTCAAAATAAAGCTCAAAATCTTGATGATGTGAGAGGAGATCAATTGTCAAATGCAATGAAGAACATGGATATTGGTGATATAAGGCTGATGCAAGTTGATAATGATTGTGACATGCATATGATTAATCAAGATATGCAAATTGATACAAATCAAGCAAGCTCTAGTGGTACTCATGATGAAGCTCAAGTTCAAGGTCAAACAAGTAGAAGCAATCAACTCCCAATACTTCAACCTACTAGCATTGCAAGAGATCATCCCTTAGACCAAATCATTGGTGGAATTCAAAGTGGTGTTCAAACTAGATCAAGGCTAGCATCCTTTTGTGAGCATTACTCATTTGTGTCACTTGAAGAACCTAAGAAATTAGAAGATGCTTTGAAGGATTCCGATTGGGTTAATTCCATACATGAAGAACTAAACAACTTTGCTAGAAATCAAGTTTGGAAACTTATTGAGAGGCTAAAGAACTACAATGTGATTGGTACTAAGTGGGTCTTTAGAAATAAGCAAGATCAAGATGGCATGGTTGTGAGGAACAAAGCAAGATTAGTAGCACAAGGATACACTCAAGTTGAGGGTCTTGACTTTGGAGAGACATATGCACCCGTTGCCAGATTGGAGGCTATTAGAATCTTATTAGTATATGCTTGTGCACACAACATCAAACTCTATTAAATGGATGTCAAAAGTGCATTTCTCAATGGCTACATCAACGAAGAAGTTTATGTTGAGCAACCTTCTAGTTTTGAAGATGACAATAAGCCCGACCATGTTTTCAAGCTAAAGAAGGCATTGTATGGTTTGAAGCAAGCACCTAGAGCATGGTATGAGAGATTGAGGGACTTTCTTCTCTCTAAAGGGTTCAAGATGGGAAAGGTTGACACCACTCTCTTTACCAAGAAGCTTGGAAATGACTTATTTGTGTTGCAAATCTATGTGGATGACATTATTTTTAGATCAACTAACCAAGACTTTTGTGAAGAGTTTAGAAATATGATGGCTAATGAGTTTGAGATGTCTATGATTGGAGAGCTTAGTTACTTCCTTGGACTTCAAATCAAACAAATGAAGAATGACACTTTTGTAAGTCAAGGCAAGTACATCAAGGACATGATCAAGAAGTTTGGATTACAAGATGCTAAGCCAATGAGTACACCAATGGGCACAAATGATCAATTGGGTGTTGATGCTAGTAGAAACATGATAGATTAAAAGCAATACCGGTCTATGATTGGAAGTTTGCTCTATGTCACCGCTTCAAGGCCGAATATGATGTTTAGTGTGTGCAAGTGTGCAAGATATCAAGCTTCACCTAGAGAAAGTCACTTGAAAGCAACCAAGAGGATATTGAGATATCTTAAGGGCACTCATGATGTTGGATTATGGTTTCCAAAGGGGTCAAATTTTGAGTTAATTGGATATTCGGATTCTGACTATGGTGGTTACAAAATTGATAGAATGAGCAAAAGTGGCACTTATCAATTGCTAGGAAGGTCTCTTGTTTCATGGTCATCAAAGAAATAAAATAGTGTTGCACTATCTACCGCCGAGGCCGAATACATTAGTGCCGGTAGTTGTTGTGCACAATTGATTTGGATGAAAGCCACCTTGAATGATTTTAGAATCAAGTTCAAAAATGTGCCTTTGTTTTGTGATAATGAGAGTGCTATCAAGATGACACAAAATCTGGTTCAACATTCAAGAACCAAGCACATTGACATAAGGCATCACTTTATAAGAGATCATCAATAAAAGGGTGATATTAGTATTGAGAGCATTGACACCGAAGATCAATTAGCCGACATCTTTACAAAGCCACTTGATGATAAAAGGTTTTACAAGTTAAAGAATGAATTGAACATACTTGACTTCTCCAACTTGAAATGAGTGCACCCCCACATTCTTATATGACATGCCTCCCCTCCAACATAGCAAGGTAAAGTTGTTTAGCATATCATTCATACTTTACTAAGGACATGGTTAGAACATGTAAACATATTTGCATGATAAATAGACTCATTCATGAAAATCAAATGATTTTGATATATATGATACCACTATTGATTCTATGTTTGATTGATCTAGTGTTAGCATATGACATATTTGTGGGCTTGCAAACCTAGTGTTGAATCTAGAAAATGAGCTCATGATGTGTAATTCAACATGGTCAAGATAACCCTTATACTTTATGAGGTGTGAAGAAGCTTGTCCTTGGGTCTAACCGAATTACATATTCTAGGCAAGCGATATAGATTGAACCATAATTTAGACTCCCTCATATTGATTGACTTATCTCTCACTAAAATTGGCACCTTTTTGGTGATTGTTGACAAAGGGGGAGAGAAAAGTCACAAAGAGAGAAAAGTCACAAAGATAGAAAAAGTCACAAAGATAAAAAGTTAATTTGCAAAGAGGGAGAAAGATAAAATAAGGGGGAGAGAAATCAAGGGATCAATTAAAATTGAGCACACAAGTAGGGGGAGCAAGCTCATGAATGATTTGTTGCATTTATATGTGCATTAACATGATGAATTGTTGCATTGCAAAGCTTAAATTCATATTCATGATTGAATGGTGATTGCTAGAAATAGAACTTGAATGATGTTTTGTTAAGAGTAGCTTTTCAAGTGGTTTCTAGACACCTTTTGCTTATAATGTTGATCTCACGGGGTACTTTAGTGTTTGTGATCTTTACAAGTGATGTATTACAAGTGGTGTCTAGCTACATCGATGCTAAGGATGGTATATAAAGGCAACTTTGATTGGTATCACGCTTCAAAGGTCCATTCTATATACCTTAGCATCAATTTGATAGTAGTAACTCTCCCAAAATTCAAATCCATACATATGTGCACAATTGAACCAAACTCATAGAAGCACATATGTAGGGGGAGCTACTACTATCGAAATTGAAAATTAATTTCATTACATATCTTTGTGATGGTTGTCATCAATTACCAAAAAGGGGGAGATTGAAAGCCCAAGTTTGGTTTTGGTAATTAATGACACCAAGTTGCTAATGCCATGTGTTAAGTGTTTTGAGTTAGACATAAGCAACACATGTGATGAAGGTGTATGTGGCAAGGAGTGGTGGCCACAAGATCACAAAGAGATGGTACATGGACATGAAATGATAATCATGGTGGAGATGCATATAAAATGAAGTACATGATGATCAAGTAGAGGAGAAGGATCTAAGAGCGCAAGGCAAAGGTATAACCATAGGGTTTTTCTTTTGCCAGTCTAAGATGAGTAGAGAAGTGATTGACTAGGTTTAGGATACATAGCCGACTATCAAGAGGAGTAATCACGGTTAGCTCGGAAATCAAGTGCCACTAGATCAATGTCTTGAGCATATGCATTAGGATCTAGTAGAGAGCTAACATAACGCCTTGAAAATGATTGTGAAATGCTAACACACATGCTTATGGTAGTGTAAACTTGGTGGTGTTAGCACATTTGCGAAGGCGGTGAAGTTTAAGTGGTAAAGAGGGGTTTGGGTTCCTCTCTCCCTCCCGCCGAGCTTGCGAGGCGGGATTCGATGCTTTTTAGGGAAGTGAAATGCCTATTTTCTACTGCGTCGGAAGTCAGAAAAGAAATGGAGGCGAACGGAGGTCACAGAGGTGACCGGACGCTGCACCGGACGCGGTCATGGTATGACCGGACACGTCCAGTTAGTTCAACGCAGTAGTCAGGTGTGCGGGTGTTAAGGTTTGCAACTGGTGCGTCCGGTCACTCGTGGGACTGGCATGTCCGGTCAGGTGCCAAGAGGGAACTGAAGTTCGCAAGGTCAATCGGACGCACGGCATGTCCGGTCACACGTGATCGGACGCGCGGCGTGTCCGGTCACACGTGATCGGACACGTCTGGTCATTGAGGGAGCTTACTGGACTCTAACCGGACGCTGGCACTATCGTGTCTGGTCATTCTCTAGAGCGCGTCCGGTCATTCGCTAGAGCGCGTCTGGTCACAGCAACGGTAACTTCTGACGCGCACTGTTCATGCTTGTCCTGTAGTGACCGGACGCGTCTGGTCACCCTGACTGGTGCGTCCGGTCAACGCGTTTTGAATTGTGTTGTCCAGTAACGGCTAGCAGCGTACCCCTTCACTATAAATAGAAGATGTCCGGGGTTTAAGGGTAACTCTTACACATTTTGAGACCTAGAGACATCCTTTGAGCTAGAGAACAACCCCTCCACTCATCTCTTTGCTTAGTTGCACGTCTTGAGTGAGATTGAGTGAGATTCAAGTGCATTGCTTGAGAGTTGCATTCTAGAGGCACTTGATCTTCGAGTTGCTGCGGATTTCTTGTTACTCTTCCATGTTTCCCGACATGGTAGACGGCTTGGAGCAGTGGAGGTGATTGAGCTCGCAATTGGAGATTGTTGGAGCCCTCACCAAGTGTTGTAAGGGGTTCTTGATCCTTCCCCATGGGAGTTCGCAAATTGGATACTCTAGTGGAGCTCATGGCTTGGAGGATCCCTATCTTGTGTGCGGTTGTGCGGCGCTCGCCAAGGGCTCAACTCTTGATAGTCAATTAGCTCGCGAACTAACAAGTGGGTGTATCGCCACAACGGGGAGTAGCTTGCCAGGAAGCAAGTGAACCTCAGGATAAATTCTTGTGTTATTCTCTTCCTAAGGATTTCTCTTGTGTTATTGTTTGATTGGTACTTCTCATCTCTACACGGTGGTATAATCTCTCGAAGCTCTTCTCTCGTATTACTTCTTGTTTCTAGCTCGTTGTTGTTGTTGTGTTTAGTGAATAGCCTTGTTCTAGACTTGTGTAGGTGGCTTGCTTAATTAGTTAGAGCTAGTGCATTTGCTTCGCCACCTTTCATACTAACGTGTGGTTAAGTAATTCTTGTAGAAGTTTTAATTAGGCTATTCACCACCCTCTAGCCTATTTGGATCTTACATCATGGCTAAGGTGAAGAAGAGAGTACTTGCATTGAGTCAAGATATAATCAAGCTATGAGAAGTCATATTGTGTTGAGGATCAAATCATTAGTAAAAGTGACTTGAAGCCATTGAGGTGAACTCATATGTATGGAAATGGTTCAAGTCACATGCTCAAGGAATATTTGCTCGAAGAGATGAGACAGTCATAATTGGTTGTAACCCCTTATGGAGTGATATTGAGAAGAAATGACATATGAAGGCAATGAAGACTCAAGTGGTTAAATTAGTTACATTCTATTTATCTTGAGTATAGGTATGCCGTACTATTAAGGGTATGCAATATGAATCATAGATAAGTCTTAAGTGCTCAAACTAACCAAACCCAAGTGCTAACATGAGGGAAACACTTAGCACTGCACCTGCACTTGTTGATCTTGGTCTTGTTCTCTATAGGGTTGGATAGCCCTTGAAATAAGCTTTCTGGAAAGTCCAAGATCACTGAAATAAGAGTTCAAAGTAGAAAGTTATGGCTGTTTTCGTGAGGTGACCTGTGCTGTCTCTGGGAGGGTGGCAGTGCGGCATTTCTAGGGTGGCAGTGTCGCACTTGTATAGCCATAATGGCTAGTTTTCGAGTCCAAATGGCTAGTTTGAGTGGGGTGAATATATATACTCATCCATGCCCCTTGGTCGTGCTACTGACCTCCAGACCATCAAAGACACATCCAAAGCCTTGTGAGAGCTCTCCCCAACCCTCTCTTTGTGAGAGTGAAGTGCTTAGTGAGTGATTAAGTGTTGGGGCTGTGTGATTATGAGCTAGAGAGCAGATGAGCAATCCAAACCTTGCACACTTGTCAGGCTTCGTCAATCTTCATTGTGCATTTGTTACTCTTGGAGGTGAAGCCTCCTAGATGGCTAGGCATCGCTCAGCGAGCTCCCATTCTTGTGGTGAGCAACAGAAAAGTTTGTAATTATCTCTTACAGCTAGTGGAATCACCTCTCATCTCAAGGGTTAAGTCTCTTGAGTTGAGAAGAGGGAAAGGGCTAGCCATTGTGGTGAGCTCATCCTTAAGTGGATACCTCAACAACGTGGAGTAGGCTAGCCTCTTGTGGCAAGCTAAATCACGGGATAAATAACCATGTCACCTTGTGCTTCATTTACATTCTTGCAATTCATATTTTTGTTTAGGTGATATTAGGGTTTGTGGTTGATCTACTTTGTTATACTTGATACACCCTGTTTAGCTGTTGATCTATGATATATACAACTATAGAAACCTTAGAAATTTACCTAATCTAAATTTCATTGGTTAAATTTTGAATAGTACTAAGTTCCTTTTGCCTAAGGAGGTAGTGCCACCCTATAAGAGCGGTAGTGTGGCCCTCTGATCTGATCGAGTTCTGAGTTGGAATTTTGTAGTAACATCACTAGATATCTCTAGCACATCTCCACCAAGTTTTGGGCTGTGTTGGACTTACGGTCACAGTGAGGCACAGATCTCATCCTAATAGCACAAAAGATGAAGCTCCTCGCACCAGAGGAAGAATCAATCACTGTTAGGATATGTGCCAGTGATTGATTCTTCCTCTGGTGCGAGGAGCTTCATCTTTTGTGCTATTAGGATGAGATCTGTGCCTCACTGTGACCGTAAGTCCAACACAGCCCAAAACTTGGTGGAGATGTGCTAGAGATATCTAGTGATGTTACTACAAAATTCCAACTCAGAACTCGATCAGATCAGAGGGCCACACTACCGCTCTTATAGGGTGGCACTACCTCCTTAGGCAAAAGGAACTTAGTACTATTCAAAATTTAACCAATGAAATTTAGATTAGGTAAATTTCTAAGGTTTCTATAGTTGTATATATCATAGATCAACAGCTAAACAGGGTGTATCAAGTATAACAAAGTAGATCAACCACAAACCCTAATATCACCTAAACAAAAATATGAATTGCAAGAATGTAAATGAAGCACAAGGTGACATGGTTATTTATCCTGTGATTTAGCTTGCCACAAGAGGCTGGCCTACTCCACGTTGTTGAGGTATCCACTTAAGGATGAGCTCACCACAATGGCTAGCCCTTTCCCTCTTCTCAACTCAAGAGACTTAACCCTTGAGATGAGAGGTGATTCCACTAGCTGTAAGAGATAATTACAAACTTTTCTGTTGCTCACCACAAGAATGGGAGCTCGCTGAGCGATGCCTAGCCATCTAGGAGGCTTCACCTCCAAGAGTAACAAATGCACAATGAAGATTGACGAAGCCTGACAAGTGTGCAAGGTTTGGATTGCTCATCTGCTCTCTAGCTCATAATCACACAGCCCCAACACTTAATCACTCACTAAGCACTTCACTCTCACAAAGAGAGGGTTGGGGAGAGCTCTCACAAGGCTTTGGATGTGTCTTTGATGGTCTGGAGGTCAGTAGCACGACCAAGGGGCATGGATGAGTATATATATTCACCCCACTCAAACTAGCCATTTGGACTCGAAAACTAGCCATTATGGCTATACAAGTGCGACACTGCCACCCTAGAAATGCCGCACTGCCACCCTCCCAGAGACAGCACAGGTCACCTCACGAAAACAGCCATAACTTTCTACTTTGAACTCTTATTTCAGTGATCTTGGACTTTCCAGAAAGCTTATTTCAAGGGCTATCCAACCCTATAGAGAACAAGACCAAGATCAACAAGTGCAGGTGCAGTGCTAAGTGTTTCCCTCATGTTAGCACTTGGGTTTGGTTAGTTTGAGCACTTAAGACTTATCTATGATTCATATTGCATACCCTTAATAGTACAGCATACCTATACTCAAGATAAATAGAATGTAACTAATTTAACCACTTGAGTCTTCATTGCCTTCATATGTCATTTCTTCTCAATATCACTCCATAAGGGGTTACAACCAATTATGACTGTCTCATCTCTTCGAGCAAATATTCCTTGAGCATGTGACTTGAACCATTTCCATACATATGAGTTCACCTCAATGGCTTCAAGTCACTTTTACTAATGATTTGATCCTCAACACAATATGACTTCTCATAGCTTGATTATATCTTGACTCAATGCAAGTACTCTCTTCTTCACCTTAGCCATGATGTAAGATCCAAATAGGCTAGAGGGTGGTGAATAGCCTAATTAAAACTTCTACAAGAATTACTTAACCACACGTTAGTATGAAAGGTGGCGAAGCAAATGCACTAGCTCTAACTAATTAAGCAAGCCACCTACACAAGTCTAGAACAAGGCTATTCACTAAACACAACAACAACTACGAGCTAGAAACAAGAAGTAATACGAGAGAAGAGCTTCGAGAGATTATACCACCGTGTAGAGATGAGAAGTACCAATCAAACAATAACACAAGAGAAATCCTTAGGAAGAGAATAACACAAGAATTTATCCTGAGGTTCACTTGCTTCCTGGCAAGCTACTCCCCGTTGTGGCGATACACCCACTTGTCAGTTCGCGAGCTAATTGACTATCAAGAGTTGAGCCCTTGGCGAGCGCCGCACAACCGCACACAAGATGGGGATCCTCCAAGCCATGAGCTCCACTAGAGTATCCAATTTGCGAACTCCCATGGGGAAGGATCAAGAACCCCTTACAACACTTGGTGAGGGCTCCAACAATCTCCAATTGCGAGCTCAATCACCTCCACTGCTCCAAGCCGTCTATCGTGTCGGGAAACATGGAAGAGTAACAAGAAATCCGCAGCAACTCGAAGATCAAGTGCCTCTAGAATGCAACTCTCAAGCAATGCACTTGAATCTCACTCAATCTCACTCAAGACGTGCAACTAAGCAAAGAGATGAGTGGAGGGGTTGTTCTCTAGCTCAAAGGATGTCTCTAGGTCTCAAAATGTGTAAGAGTTACCCTTAAACCCCAGACATCTTCTATTTATAGTGAAGGGGTACGCTGCTAGCCGTTACTGGACAACACAATTCAAAACGCGTTGACCGGACGCACCAGTCAGGGTGACTAGACGCGTCCGGTCACTACAGGACAAGCATGAACAGTGCGCGTCAGAAGTTACCGTTGCTGTGACCAGACGCGCTCTAGCGAATGACCGGACGCGCTCTAGAGAATGACCAGACACGATAGTGCCAGCGTCCGGTTAGAGTCTAGTAAGCTCCCTCAATGACCAGACGTGTCCGATCACGTGTGACCGGACACGCCGCGCGTCCGATCACGTGTGACCGGACATGCCGTGCGTCCGATTGACCTTACGAACTTCAGTTCCCTCTTGGCGCCTGACCGGACATGCCAGTCCCACGAGTGACCGGACGCACCAATTGCAAACCTTAACACCCGCACACCTGACTACTGCGTTGAACTAACTGGACGTGTCCGGTCATACCATGACCGCGTCCGGTGCAGCGTCCGGTCACCTCTGTGACCTCCGTTCGTCTCCATTTCTTTTCTGACTTCCGACACAGTAGAAAATAGGCATTTCACTTCCCTAAAAAGCATCGAATCCCGCCTCGCAAGCTCGGCGGGAGGGAGAGAGGAACCCAAACCCTTCTTTACCACTTAAACTTCACCGCCTTCGCAAATGTGCTAACACCACCAAGTTTACACTACCATAAGCATGTGTGTTAGCATTTCACAATCATTTTCAAGGCGTTATGTTAGCTCTCTACTAGATCCTAATGCATATGCTCAAGACATTGATCTAGTGGCACTTGATTTCCGAGCTAACCATGATTACTCCTCTTGATAGTCGGCTATGTATCCTAAACCTAGTCAATCACTTCTCTACTCATCTTAGACTGGCAAAAGAAAAACCCTATGGTTATACCTTTGCCTTGCGCTCTTAGATCCTTCTCCTCTACTTGATCATCATGTACTTCATTTTATATGCATCTCCACCATGATTATCATTTCATGTCCATGTACCATCTCTTTGTGATCTTGTGGCCACCACTCCTTGCCACATACACCTTCATCACATGTGTTGCTTATGTCTAACTCAAAACACTTAACACATGGCATTAGCAACTTGGTGTCATTAATTACCAAAACCAAACTTGGGCTTTCAATCTCCCCCTTTTTGGTAATTGATGACAACCATCACAAAGATATGTAATGAAATTAATTTTCAATTTCAATAGTAGTAGCTCCCCCTACATATGTGCTTCTATGAGTTTGGTTCAATTGTGCACATATGTATGGATTTGAATTTTGGGAGAGTTACTACTATCAAATTGATGCTAAGGTATATAGAATGGACCTTTGAAGCGTGATACCAATCAAAGTTGCCTTTATATACCATCCTTAGCATCGATGTAGCTAGACACCACTTGTAATACATCACTTGTAAAGATCACAAACACTAAAGTACCCCGTGAGATCAACATTATAAGCAAAAGGTGTCTAGAAACCACTTGAAAAGCTACTCTTAACAAAACATCATTCAAGTTCTATTTCTAGCAATCACCATTCAATCATGAATATGAATTTAAGCTTTGCAATGCAACAATTCATCATGTTAATGCACATATAAATGCAACAAATCATTCATGAGCTTGCTCCCCCTACTTGTGTGCTCAATTTTAATTGATCCCTTGATTTCTCTCCCCCTTATTTTATCTTTCTCCCTCTTTGCAAATTAACTTTTTATCTTTGTGACTTTTTCTATCTTTGTGACTTTTCTCTCTTTGTGACTTTTCTCTCCCCCTTTGTCAACAATCACCAAAAAGGTGCCAATTTTAGTGAGAGATAAGTCAATCAATATGAGGGAGTCTAAATTATGGTTCAATCTATATCACTTGCCTAGAATATGTAATTCGGTTAGACCCAAGGACAAGATTCTTCACACCTCATAAAGTATAAGGGTTATCTTGACCATGTTGAATTACACATCATGAGCTCATTTTCTAGATTCAACACTAGGTTTGCAAGCCCACAAATATGTCATATGCTACCACTAGATCAATCAAACATAGAATCAATAGTGGTATCATATATATCAAAATCATTTGATTTTCATGAATGAGTCTATTTATCATGCAAATATGTTTACATGTTCTAACCATGTCCTTAGTAAAGTATGAATGATATGCTAAACAACTTTACCTTGCTATGTTGGAGGGGAGGCATGTCATATAAGAATGTGGGGGTGCACTCATTTCAAGTTGGAGAAGTCAAGTATGTTCAATTCATTCTTTAACTTTTAAAACCTTTTCTCATCAAGTGGCTTTGTAAAGATGTCGGCTAATTGATCTTCGGTGTCAATGCTCTCAATACTAATATCACCCTTTTATTGATGATCTCTTATAAAGTGATGCCTTATGTCAATGTGCTTGGTTCTTGAATGTTGAACCAGATTTTGTGTCATCTTGATAGCACTCTCATTATCACAAAACAAAGGCACATTTTTGAACTTGATTCTAAAATCATTCAAGGTGGCTTTCATCCAAATCAATTGTGCACAACAACTACCGGCACTAATGTATTCGGCCTCGGCAGTAGATAGTGCAACACTATTTTATTTCTTTGATGACCATGAAACAAGAGACCTTCCTAGCAATTGATAAGTGCCACTTTTGCTCATTCTATCAATTTTGTAACCACCATAGTCAGAATCTGAATATCCAATTAACTCAAAATTTGACCCCTTTGGAAACCATAATCCAACATCATGAGTGCCCTTAAGATATCTCAATATCCTCTTGGTTGCTTTCAAGTGACTTTCTCTAGGTGAAGCTTGATATCTTGCACACTTGCACACACTAAACATCATATTCGGCCTTGAAGCGGTGACATAGAGCAAACTTCCAATCATAGACCGGTATTGCTTTTAATCTATCATGTTTCTACTAGCATCAACACCCAATTGATCATTTGTGCCCATTGGTGTACTCATTGGCTTAGCATCTTGTAATCTAAACTTCTTGATCATGTCCTTGATGTACTTGCCTTGACTTACAAAAGTGTCATTCTTCATTTGTTTGATTTGAAGTCCAAGGAAGTAACTAAGCTCTCCAATCATAGACATCTCAAACTCATTAGCCATCATATTTCTAAACTCTTCACAAAAGTCTTGGTTAGTTGATCCAAAAATAATGTCATCCACATAGATTTGCAACACAAATAAGTCATTTCCAAGCTTCTTGGTAAAGAGAGTGGTGTCAACCTTTCCCATCTTGAACCCTTTAGAGAGAAGAAAGTCCCTCAATCTCTCATACCATGCTCTAGGTGCTTGCTTCAAACCATACAATGCCTTCTTTAGCTTGAAAACATGGTAGGGCTTATTGTCATCTTCAAAACTAGAAGGTTGCTCAACATAAACTTCTTCGTTGATGTAGCCATTGAGAAATGCACTCTTGACATCCATTTAATAGAGTTTGATGTTGTGTGCACAAGCATATACTAATAAGATTCTAATAGCCTCTAATCTGGCAACGGGTGCATATGTCTCTCCAAAGTCAAGACCCTCAACTTGAGTGTATCCTTGTGCTACTAATCTTGCTTTGTTCCTCACAACCATGCCATCTTGATCTTGCTTATTTCTAAAGACCCACTTAGTACCAATCACATTGTAGTTCTTTAGCCTCTCAATAAGTTTCCAAACTTGATTTCTAGCAAAGTTGTTTAGTTCTTCATGTATGGAATTAACCCAATCGGAATCCTTCAAAGCATCTTCTAATTTCTTAGGTTCTTCAAGTGACACAAATGAGTAATGCTCACAAAAGGATGCTAGCCTTGATCTAGTTTGAACACCACTTTGAATTCCATCAATGATTTGGTCTAAGGGATGATCTCTTGCAATGCTAGTAGGTTGAAGTATTGGGAGTTGATTGCTTCTACTTGTTTGACCTTGAACTTGAGCTTCATCATGAGTACCACTAGAGCTTGCTTGATTTGTATCAATTTGCATATCTTGATTAATCATATGCATGTCACAATCATTATCAACTTGCATCAGCCTTATATCACCAATATCCATGTTCTTCATTGCATTTGACAATTGATCTCCTCTCACATCATCAAGATTTTGAGCTTTATTTTGAGATCCTTGGGTTTCATCAAACTCAACATCATGAACTTCTTCCAAGGTGCCATTTGTGAGATTCCAAACTCTATATGCTTTGCTTGTGGTAGAATAACTAAGTAAGAACCCTTCATCACATTTCTTTTCAAACTTGCTCAATCTAGTGCCTTTCTTGAGAATATAGCATTTGCAACCAAACACTCTAAAGTATGCAATGTTGGGCTTTCTTCCATTCAATAGCTCATATGGTGTCTTTCCAAGCTTCCTATGGCAATAGAGACGGTTACTACAATAGCAAGCCATGTTGATAGCTTCACTCCAAAATGAATTACTCACATTGTATTCATAAGCATTGATCTAGCCATGTCAATCAAAGTTCTATTCTTTCTTTCAACTACACCATTAGATTGAGGAGTGTAGGTTGGAGAGAATTGATGTCCAAAACCAAGATCATCACATAAATCTTCAATTCTTGTATTCTTGAACTCACTACCATTGTCACTTCTAATCTTCTTGATGGTAGTCTCAAACTCATTTTGCACTCTCTTGACAAAAGATTTGAATAGATCATAAATATCACTCTTGTCATAAAGAAAGAACACCCAAGTGTATCTAGTGTAGTCATCCACTATCACAAAACCATATTTGTTCCCACCAATACTAGTGTATGTTGTTGGCCCAAACAAGTCCATGTGAAATAGCTCAAATGCCTTTGATGTGCTCATTTCACTCTTAGTAGGATGTGTATTTCTAACTTGTTTACCGGCTTGACAAGCACTACATGGTTTATCCTTCTCAAAGGTGACATCCTTCAATCCTCTAACTAAGTCATGTCTCAAAAGTTTGTTCAATTGTTTCATTCCAACATGACCAAGCCTTCTATGTCATAACCATCCCATACTAGATTTGCTAAGCAAGCATGATGTCAATTGTGTCTCACTATCATTGAAGTCAACCAAGTATAAGCTACCATGTCTAAATCCTTTGAATATCAAATTTGATCCATCAACACTTATGACTTTAACATAATCACTACCAAATATGCACTTGAAGCCAACATCACAAAGTTGTGCCACCGATAAAAGATTGAAATCCAAGCTCTCAACTAGCAACACATTAGATATGCTCATGTCATTTGAGATAGCAATTTTACCAAGCCCCTTGACCTTGCCTTTCTTATTGTTGCCAAAAGTGATAGCATCGAGTGCACCCACTATCAAGCACCCAATGCCTTCCTCCGGCTTTGTAATTGACCTACAAGATAAGATCAATTCCTTTTAGGTACCCAAACTTATTTGGGTCCTCCAAGGTTAGTGACCAAGCTCTTAGGTACACAAATGGCTTTCTTCTTTGAGCCCATCCATGGTGTACCAATGAACTTAGCATGAACACCATTTGTACCCTTGGTAAGCATATAGAAAGAATCAAACTTAATTGAAGATATATTAGCTTTGGATTTCTTGTTCATGCATTGTTGCTTTATGTGACCAACTTGCTTGCAACTTTTGCAATAGCTATCATTGTTCTTCACAAAATGAGTCTTGTGAGGAGCAAAAGCGGCCTTGCCTTTCTTGGGGTTATAGCCCAATCCCTCTTTGTAGAGAGAAGCTCTTTGGCTACCCAAGCACATAAGCAAGTGGTCCTCACCACCATAAGCCTTAGCTAAGGTGTGATTGAGCTCTTTTACCTCCTCCTTGAGATTTTTATTCTCAACTATAAGTGTGGAGTCACAAGTGAAACCATCACTACTCGATGAGAATGATGTAGATATGCTACATGAAGGGTTAGTGGGAGCAACAACAATAGGCTTATGAAAAGATTTATCAATTATATCGCATGATATGCCTATATTGCAAGTTTTAGCCTTCTCAACATTAGTTGGCATATTTTCACATTTTTCAACTAGAGAGGAATGAGCTTCTTCAAGCTTAGTGTGAGACTTTTGAAGCTTCTTATGGTCTATCTTTAGACTCTCATAAGATGCCCTAAGCTCATCAAGTTCTTGCATAAGGTTTTTTTTCCTTAAGCAA
Organism: Saccharum hybrid cultivar R570; assembly: GCA_038087645.1. NCBI lineage: Eukaryota > Viridiplantae > Streptophyta > Magnoliopsida > Poales > Poaceae > Saccharum > Saccharum hybrid cultivar. The sequence continues at coordinate 33,713 of JAQSUU010000849.1, forward strand.
GCACTTGCACTCCTTTCTAGATTCCTTAAAATGTTGAGTGCAATCTTCTAGCATAGTGATTAGTTCATCTTTAGTGAATTCTTCTTCATCACTATCACTATCACTATCACTAGCATTATCATGATCACTCTTATCGTCGGATGATACCTTAGCGGCCTTAGCCATGAAGCACGATGGAGTGTCGAAGAGGGAGACCTTCTCTTGAATGGCAATGCTAGCATGTCCCTTCTTCTTGCTCTTGTTGTCATCCTCATCATCACTTGAGGAATCATCACTGTCCTATGTAGCAACATGAGAATCATTCTTCTTCTTATAAGAGCTCTTCTTCTTCTCTAGCTTCTTCTTTTGCTTTTTCCTCTCCTTGATAGCATCTTCATCATCACTATCATAAGGACACTTTGCAATGAGATGGTCCTTGCTATGGCATCTAAAACATTTCATGGTATGCTCATTCTTCTTAGATGAGTTCTTCCTCCTTGCACGAAAGCCCTTCTTCTTCATGAATTTCCCAAATTGCTTGACAAAAAGAGGCATCTTCTCATCAATGTCACCACTATCACAAGAGCTTGAGTCTTCATCACTTGATGATTCAATCTTAGATTTGCCCTTAGATGTGGTGGCTTTGAATGCCACACTCTTCTTCTTCTCATCATCCTTCTTCTCACTTTCCTTTTTCTTCTTTTTGACCAACTCCTCTTTCTTATCATCTTCTCTATATGAATCATCGGTCATCACTTCTTAGAATATTTATTGAGGAGTTGAATCCTTCAATGTAGTCCTTACTAGCACGGTGATCAATGTATCAAATCTCTTGGGCAAGCTTCTCAAGAACTTCATAGAGAATTAGTTGTCCTTGACCTCCTCACCAAGTGCCTTGAGCTCATTCACAATGACTTGCAATCTATGAAATATTTCTGGTACACTCTCATCTTCTTGCATCTTGAAGCTAGAAAACTTTTCTTGCAAGATATATGCTTTAGTGGTCTTTGTGCCTTCGGTGCCCTCAAAAGTTTCTTCTAGCTTGGCCCAAGCATCATGAGCAATCTCAATGTTCTTCACTTGCTCAAAGGTCTTGTCATCTAGTGCCTCATGAAGAGCACTAATGGCAATGTCATTGCATTGGAGCTTCTTCTCTTCTACTGGTGTAGGTGCTTCCGGATTAGCAACCTCAAATTTTGTTTCGGTGACCTTCCACACTTCTCTATTGATTGACTTTAAGTGTGCGGTCATCTTAACCTTCCAATATGCATAATTTGTGCCATCAAAGTGAGGTGCCTTCTTGGTGTTGTTGATGTGCAAGCTTAATTGAGTTATTTCTTTTTCACCGTAGGTTGTTAAGCCTCAAATAAATGGTGCCTCGGCTCCGATACCACTTGTAAGGTCCAAATAGGCTAGAGGGGGGGTGAATAGCCTAATTAAAACTTCTACAAGAATTACTTAACCACACGTTAGTACGAAAGGTGGCGAAGCAAATGCACTAGCTCTAACTAATTAAGCAAGCCACCTACACAAGTCTAGAACAAGGCTATTCACTAAACACAACAACAACTACGAGTTAGAAATAAGAAGTAATATGAGAGAAGAGCTTCGAGAGATTATACCGCCGTGTAGAGATAAGAAGTACCAATCAAATAATAACACAAGAGAAATCCTTGGGAAGAGAATGATACAAGAATTTATCCTGAGGTTCACTTGCTTCCCGGCAAGCTACTCCCCGTTGTGGCGATACACCCACTTGTCAGTTCGCGAGCTAATCGACTATCAAGAGTCGAGCCCTCGGCGGGCGCCGCACAACCGCACACAAGATGGGGATCCTCCAAGCCATGAGCTCCACTAGAGTATCCAATTTGTGAACTCTCATGGGGAAGGATCAAGAACCCCTTACAACACTTGGTGAGGGCTCCAACAATCTCCAATTGCGAGCTCAATCACCTCCACTGCTCCAAAGCTGTCTACCGTGTCGGGAAACACGGAAGAGTAACAAGAAATCCGCAGCAACTCGAAGATCAAGTGCCTCTAGAATGCAACTCTCAAGTAATTCACTTGAATCTCACTCAATCTCACTCAAGATGTGCAACTAAGCAAAAAGATAAGTGGAGGGGTTGTTCTCTAGCTCAAAGGATGTCTCTAGGTCTCAAAATGTGCAAGAGTTACCCTCAAACCCTAGACATCTTCTATTTATAGCGAAGGGGTATGTAGCTAGCTATTACCGGACGACACAATTCAAAACGCGCTGACCGAACGCACCGGTCAGGGTGACCGGACGCGTCCGGTCACTATAGGACAAGCATGAACAGTGCGCATCAGAAGTTACCGTTACTGTGACCGGACGTGCTCTAGCGAATGACCGGACGCGCTCCAGCGAATGACCGGACATGATAGTGCCAGCGTCCAGTTAGAGTCCAGTAAGCTCCCTCAACGATCGGACGCGTCCGATCACATGTGACTGGACGCGCCGCGCGTCCAATTGACCTTGCGAACTTCAGTTCCCTCTTAGCGCCTGACCAGACGCGCCGGTCCCGCTAGTGACCGGACGCGCCGGTTGCAAACCCTAACACCCGCGTGCCTGACTGCTGCATTGAACTGACTGGACGTGTCCGGTCATACCATGACCGTGTCCGGTCACCTCTGTGACCTCCGTTCGCCTTCATTTCTTTTCTGACTTCTGGCGTAGTAGAAAATAGGCATTTCACTTCCCTAAAAAGCACCAAATCCCGCCTCACAAGCTCGGCGAGAGGGAGAGAGGAACCTAAACCCCTCTTTACCACCTAAACTTCACCGCCTTCGCAAATGTGCTAACACCACCAAGTGTACACCACCATAAGCATGTGTGTTAGCATTTCACAATCATTTTTCATGGCGTTATGTTAGCTCTCTACTAGATACTAATGCATATGCTCAAGACATTGATCTAGTGGCACTTGATTTCTGAGCTAACCGTGATTACCCCTCTTGATAGTCGGCTATATATCCTAAACCCGGTCAATCACTTCTCTACTCATCTTAGACCAGCAAAAGGAAAACCCTATGGTTATACCTTTGCCTTGCGCTCTTAGATCCTTCTCCTCCACTTGATCATCATGTACTTTATTTTATATGCATCTCCACCATGATCATCATTTCATGTCCATGCACCATCTCTTTGTGATCTTGTGGCTATAACAGAACCGACCAATTATACGAGATTAAGTAAGAAAATCATCCACCGAGCAGACGATTTAGCAAACTTAAGCCCATATAACCCGGTAGTCCGTGAAATCATGACGGATTTCAAACCAACTTACATACCAGCCAAGATCATAATAAGTTCAGCGGTCACCATCACAAGTTACATAAAAGTTCGTGTCACAAATACATTAGAGTTTAAACATAGTTATTATAAACCAGTTTCGAATGAAAGTAGCAGAAGCATTTAGTTCAAATCACACACGCACGCAGAGTTCAAAATATAGTGCCAGTTTAGGATCATCTTCCAACAAAAGCATCAGACGAGATGTAGCGAATGACCATTGCCCATGGTCCTAAGCTTCTCCCATTGCAGGATAAAGGCAGTTGATACAGTAGCCAAAATATATCTGCCCATCTGCAACAAGTGGGAACAAAGCCCTGAGTACGAGAAAGTACTCAGCTAGACATACCCAACAGGACCAAAATAAAAGACACCAAGGAATCATGACAGGCTTTCTGGTGGGGTAGCTGACTCATTTGCAAAAAGGAATTTTTATCATTTGAAGAATCTTTCCAAGGCTTTGCATCAAGTTTAATCTTTATTAACCTGCCAACTACATTTGCACCTGTACTAGAGTAACATGTAATTAAACCGGTAATGATAACCAATGATCATTAACAACTTCCATTATGTCATATTTCATATAACTGTCCAAGTATTCCATCAATATTACTACAATGAAGTAGCTCAAGTCAAGTGCTCACTGTCTAGTGAACGATGGCGATTCAAATCGATTATTAACCAGCTGGTAATTTATTCCTCACACAAACCTCACTCACCCACTAAAGTGAGGTGTTGGTCACTGAGTCAACCATTTAGGTAAAGTCGCGAGCTTGCCAGGAACCACATGTACCCAGGGGCTGCCTGACTGCTCTTTGGCCTTATCATCGCGCCCCTGTATCCTGCCACTACTGCTTCAGTACAGTGCGTTGTGGGCAATCCACTCGGCCCGAATAATCTCCTAGCTTCGTGGTCGAAAGGTACATTATTCGGCCAGCTAAATGTAAGGCATGCGTTCAACATGACCCGAGGCCCAACAACGGTCGGTCCTTAATCGACATAGACGGAAAACACTACAGTCCGAAACCCTGCAAGTTTCCGCCCGGTCTCAATTTTACATTAACACTTAGTTATTCTCAGATGACATACTTTCTCAAGCAGATCTAGGTAACCACCTATAGCTCGCAGGTGATAGGAAATCACCCGACTTCTACCGGTCTAAGCAAGATAAGCAATTACTTGACTGCGAATGACAAGGTGACAAGGATAGGGTAGAACAGAGTAAACAAGGTATAATGCAGCAACGGTTGCAAACAACTCCTAAATATAATACAGCAGTTAAAGTAAAGCATTCATAAAATATTTGCAAACTAGGGGAGAGAAATGCTCCGAGGCTTGCCTCTCTCGAAAGAGCTCGGACGGTGATCTGGGCACTCTGAAAGATCCTCACCGACCTCCTCGTCAGCTTCGGGCACTTCCTACTCCTTGGGGTGCTCTTCCGGCTCTTCGGGAACTGCTACCGGTGTTACTTCCTGCGATCCTGTATGGTGCAATCGTATAAGTGCTTATGCCTAGGTGCATTGCGGAAATGACATGTAATGGTCATGATGAATGAAATGTAGATAAATAGGTTCACTTTATTTCATAAAGTGGGAATACACTTCTTCTACAAGGTAGTCAACATCATCCGAGAATACAGACTACAAGCACATGTCATCTACTGCATTCTCTTCTACTACTACTGCACTAAGTCAACACATAAATCTAAGATGCTTCAAAGATACACCAAAGCAACTCCTAGTAACTAGTCATGCATTGACAAGGTTAATTAAACCCTAATTGCAACTAGGTTTGAACAGCAACACCTATTTTAGTAGCACAAAAAAATCTGAGAAAAATACAGTAGCTTTCTATCATCTAATCTAGCATGCCACAAAATGTTTATTGCATTTGGATTACTAGAACTGCCTACACAAAAATAACAAACTAGGGCCTAAAAATGAGCATAAAAATACTTTATACTATGAAAAGTATCAAACAATAGATTTAACATTTTTCCTCCATTCTACACAATACATAATCACTATAGAAAAATTATTACATGCATGTTTTATTCATATTTTTCTCTCTAGCAAAAATAACAATTATCAGCAATATTAAACACTTGTACTACAACTCAAGATTTTTCCACAGAACATGAATGGCATATATTTTTCTTAGAAAGTACATCACTAAAGAAAATTATTGCAAGTTAAACCATATTTTTCTGAACTTTATATGATTTACTACAAATTTAACAAGAAAACAACAGTTTTAGTGATTAAATAAAAACTCTACAGCAAAGTATTTAAATCTTGACATGCAATATTTTTCTCAAGTAGATCTGATGATAAGGAACCTAGAAAAATTTATTTGAACAGATTTGGAGCAAATTTGAGTAGTCAAACATTTTCCAAACCATTTCCATTTTTAAATAATAAAAGAAAAATGAAAACTCATTTTTCTTATTGCTAACAGGCCGGCCCAGCGAGATCAACCGGCCGGCTATGGCTTTTCAGCCCGTGTGCGCGTGGGAAGGCAGGCGCGCCGCCCGGCTTGGGCTGCGGCCCAAGGCCGCCTTGGCCTAGCGAACAGCGAGGGGGGGAGAGCGGGCGTGTCCACGACCGAGCATGCCAGCTCCCGGGAATGCCGCGGCGCGGTCGCCGCCGATGGCCAGCGGCCGCTTCCGGTCGCCAGCGGGCGAGGCGTGGAGAGCAAACGAACCGCGTGGGAAAGGCGAACACAACGGCGTGATGCAAGGGGAGAAAGGGGGAACGAGGGCGCCGATGGCGGAGCGCGAGCTCGGCGGCCCAGCTCGGTGGCGCGCACGGGAAGACGCTCAATTGAGCCTTACCGTCGGCGAGCAAGGTGCACGGTGGCCCGTTCAGAGGGAAGGAGGAGGTGGCGGAGCTCGTGGCAAGGCGAATCGGAAAGAGACTCGTTCGTTACGCGGGAACGGTGGCTCGGAGGTGGAAGATGCCAGCAATGGCACGCGGCGGCGGAGCACTGGCTGTGCGAGGGAGAGAAAGAGCACGCGGGCAAAGAAGTGAGCAGCGGGCGGAGCAGATGAAGGCGGAGGTAGTGCGCGAGCGTGAAGGCCACGGCTGCCACGCGCGGGGCGTCGCCGGCATGCGGCCGCCACGTGGTGTGCGCGGTCTGCCGTGGTCGGTCGCGCTGGCGCGGCGAGCATGCGCGGGCGAGCGCGTGGGCGGAGGCAGACGCGGGCGCAGGCACGGAGCAGGCCGGGCCGGCTTCGGCAGTTGGGCCGGAAAGGAGGCGACGGCCCGATAAAGCTAAAAAATTGATTTTCTTTTCTAAATAAAATTCCATATTTTATAATTTGATTTAAATTCAAATTTTTAAGATGAAAAAGACATTTTCACAAATTGCCCCCACAACAAAAGTTGTTCAAAATTTTATTCTCTACAACTTTCATTTAGGGAACCTTTCAAAATTCTAAATAGATTTTGAATTGATGATTTAAAGTCAAATTTTTAAATGAAAACTCAATTTTCTGAAATATTTTTAGAAGCAAGATTTGGGAAGATTTTAAATACAAAACTTGCTCCAAAAATCATGTTAATTATTTCTAAATTATTTAAAGTTATAGCTCCACAAATTTTTACCACTTTTACCTAGGAGTTTTACTAATTCAGAGCTCAAACATGTTTATCACAGTTTAAATAAATTCCAACTTAATTTGCATACGATGATGAACATGTATGAAATGCAAATGCTCATGATTTAGGATGTGAATACATGCTTAACACACAGAGGTGTTACAGTGGCCACCACTCCTTACCACATACACCTTCATCACATGTGTTGCTTATGTCTAACTCAAAACACTTAACACATGGCATTAGCAACTTGGTGTCATTAATTACCAAAACCAAACTTGGGCTTTCACATGATACCTCGATCTCTAAGCCATCGCTTGCCCTTTACCTTCACTTAGTACCTCGAAGTCCTTTCCTTGCTATCTTCACCCTATCAAGCCATACTCAAGTCATATTATATTAAGCATCCACTAAAAACCATTTCTTTAATATTGTGATCCTTGCTTGAGTATCTTCTAGATATGATTGTTGAGATCAATTAAGCTTTAGTTTGACTCACATAGAGACATATACGAATCAATATCAATATAGTCAAGCCAATTTATAATTCCTTCTGTCCACTTCATTTTGGATTGACACCCTTTATCGGGTACCAGCAAAATGGGGTACTCCATTCTCACTACAAAAATTATCCACCAAGGTAGAATAGCGGCCCACGGTCCACCACAGTCGTCCCAGGCCTTACTCTGCTTGGAATTAAAGCTAAAGGATAAGTGCCCGAGCCTCCTAACGCTCCTTAGCTTCGTCCGACCTCTATTCGCCTCGCCGACCCCCGTGACGTCATCTAGGCGCCCAAGCCCTATGATGTCATCGAGACGCTCGACCCCTTTGCATGGCTACCGCTTCGTTCGACCCCCACTATAACACGCTGCCATAGGAATGCACGGGCCCCTACCCTTTCCTGTTAAGGAACAGGAGCTTACCGTGTCATGCATGATCGCCTGGGAACTTGTAACACCTAATTCATAATCCGGTCAAGGCTTCCGCAGATCTTTCTTACCCCTCATGGCAGTAATAGGAAGAGGCTACGCTACGTCGCACCCTATCATGTCTGCCTCAATGGGGCAGGGAGCAACGGCAGTCCAGGCCCCCTACCTTTTTGTCAGTGCAGCTTCAGAGCCATGAAACCCACTACATCCTAACACCGTGTTATGGTATGGCCTCACCACGTCATCAACAGCCATGATGCACCATCACCACGATGATGACTGTATAAAAGCATGAGCTAAGAGAAAAGCTAGGAATAGGGAGCACCTTAGGGCATTCTCTTTCCATTTTTTGTACATCCGAACACTATAACCCGACCCCTCCCTTTGCATGCTATAAAAGAGGAGGGAGGGACCCTAAACCAGAGGGCGGCACGACAAGACAACACCACACTATGACAATGTTCTAAATACACACACTCCCAAGCACTCGAACACACCCACACACACACAGACTTAGGAGCCATCCCTCTCTCGACCAGCTTGTATCCCCTACTACAAGCACCTCGGTGCAAAGCAACACGAGTAGCAGTGAGCATTGGACGTAGGGACATTTAGCCCAAACCAGTATACATCTTGTGTTCGCCTTGCACACCATCGGAGGCTCCGATGCGTATCTTCATTCACTTGTCATCGTCTCTAGACGTCCCCTATTCTAGAACACCGACAGTTGGCGCGCCAGGTAGGGGACTTTGCGCGTCATGTTCTACTCCACCAAGCCTCCGATGGCCGAAAACAGCATCAACTTTTCTCTAGGCTCCCGCATCTAGTTTGAGAGCCTTGAGTTCATCATCGTCAGGAAGGGCTACGACCTCGACCTCCTCCCATTGACCGGTGAGCCCACCAACTTCCCTGAGCCAATGGCCAATCTATGACTTTGCTCCGATGAATTGAAGGGCACATGGCCCGACAAGTTTAGCTACCCTAGCGTACCACGAGTCGGCTAGCCCTGCCATGACAAGAAGGTTTGTAAATCATCAACAAACATATATCATCTCAATCTAGAGGCAGGAGAGGTACTAGAGGATCTACCCTAGCAGCTCATGTGCTCCATCGCCGATGTCCTAGCGTTGGCCGAGACAAACTCCAACTCCAACTCCCTCGACTTCGACAATAGTAACGACAGCAACAACGAAGGTGGCACTAGCTTCATCAGGCTTCGAGAGATGCAACATTTTTTACACATTAGCACCTACCTCCTCAACAATGAGCCATGTAATGATGACTTTGTTGATTGCTTCGATGGCTATGAGCTTTCATGGCCATGAAGGGAACAACTAAGTGCCTAAATAGAAGTTGGTAAAACAATCACCGAGCCCACCTCATGTTGTTTTCATTATTAATGCTATTCTTAAACATCCTCTTTTAAGTTTCTCTTCATATCCCTTGCAATACTATGTGTACAAAGTCATCATATGCATCATGGACATACGCGCATCATGCTGCATCATCTACACATGGTCCGAATTTGATTTTAGAGTTCGTAGGCTAGCCCTGCAGAGGGGTTTCGATAGTCGCTCCAAACCAATAGAGTGAGGGATGGAATGAGGAGTGGAACACTAGTAGCCAATACCCGGTTGCACTGATCACCATATGGGACTCTTTGATCCATGTTCAAGTCTTGATGAACACTGGTCCAGGGTATTTTATCAAAAAAGGCAATGAGCCGCCAGGGATGGTCAAATGACCCTGGTTACCCTGCTGAACTGGTCATCAAGAGTAAGGGGTCGGTCACTAGCTACCTCCGTTGGATCCCTATCGAATGGAACTGAGGCCCCACTCGAACTGAGAAACCTGTTAGCAACTCAAACGGGCACCATGTTTCGACCCTAGGCGAGAGGGATGACGTGCCGTTGTCCAACCCCTCTTTTGTGGAAAAGAAGCACGAGGGGAATGCATTGGGCCTCCTGACCGGATCAACGCACGGGCAAAGATTTTTAGAGGCCCAGATTCATACGCATAACTACTTTCTTATTTCGAAGGCCCATCGAGGCCTGTGTACAGGTACGACGTCTACCCGGGCCATCACCCGAAGTACGAAAGCGCCCGAGGGCAAAAACGTCTGGCTGGTGTGTAAGGTCCAAATGGCTAGAGGGGGGTGAATAACCTATTTTAAAATCTACAATCTTCACTAAACAACCACATTAGTATAAAAGATGGCTAAGCTAATTCTAGCACTAGCTCAACTACACTATGCAAGCCACCTATACAATTCTAGTGAAGCAAGGCTATGATCTCTAATACACACCAACAAGGCTAAGTCACTAAGCTACTTACTCCTATGTGATAAAGGCTATACTAAGCAAACTACAAGGACTAGTACAAGAAAGTAAAGAGCAAGTGACTTGATTCTTATACCAATGATGTAGAGAAGCAATGCACTCGAAGAATCAATCACAATAAGCAATCACAAGAGAAATCCTCGGCAAAGAGATGACACAAGATTTTTTACCGAGGTTCATTTGCTTCCTGGCAAGCTACTCCTCGTTGTGGCGATGTACCCACTTGATGGATCACGAGCTAATCAACTATCAAGAGTTGAACCCCCAGCGGGTGCCGCACATCCACTCACAAGATGGGGATCCTCCAAGCCACGTGCTTCACTAGAGTAGCCAATTCATGAACTTCCGCGGGGAAGGCTCAAGAACCCCTCATAATCAACTTGGTGAGGCTCAAAACAATCTCCAAGGTCGAGCTCAACACCATCGCTGCTCCAAGCCATCTAGGGTGTCGGGAAACACCCAAGAGTAACAAGCAACCTGCAGCAAACACGAAGATCAAGTGCCACTAGATGCAACTCTCAATGCAATGCACTTGAATCTCACTCAATCTCTCTAGAGTATGCAACCAAGCAAGGAGATGAGTGGAGGGAGTGTTCTCTAGCTCAAAGTGTGCCTCAATATATCAAATGTGCAAGAGAGAACCCCCAAGGGCCGGCCACCTCTTATTTATAGCGAATGGAAATGCCACTAGCCGTTATACCCTCACTGGATGATTTTTGGGGGTGATAGACACTGCACAGTAGCGTCTATCGCTCCTACGCGTGCCACATGTCCTAGCAACCAAAATCCAATATTCGACTTCCTCAGCAAGGCATCTATCGCACCGACAGACGCGGTCCAGAACGTCCTGCGCCGCGCTCAAACGTGACAGGCGTGTCTGTCGATCGACTGACAAACACGGCTGAGCGTCTGTCGCAGCCACTGTGCGCTCGGCAACCACACGATAGACGCACCTGTACGCTCAATAGACAAGGTCTAGTGATGAAGTTTTCGCCCGAGTTTGTCAGACGTGTACGCCGCAAGGCCGACACACGCGGCGTCGAGCGTCTGTCGCTCATGCTCTCGTGCGCCCACGCAGTTCCACAGCGTCAGACGCTGGAACAGTGCACGAGGCCGTGTCTGTTGCCTTTGCGACAGCGCGTCTATCGTACCTGCGTGCACAGGACAAGCTAGGGTAGCCCGACAGACATGGACGTCAGCGTCTGTTGCTCCCATCTCGTGCGTCTGTCGCGTGTATCTCGGTGATACTTCGTCATTTTCTCGTTCCGCTTGATCGCCCTTGTTCCTTATAAGCTACTCTTCATATGTGTATCACTAAACCACATGTTTTAGCTCATGAAACACCTCTGTGCTTTCACCACTTTTTCAACCTCCAGTGCAATAGAAAATAGGCATTTCATTTCCCCGAAAATGCCTGAATCCTGCGCTCGCAAGCTCGGCGGGAGGGAGAGAGAACCCCAAACCCCTCTCTTCTGCTCAAACACTACCGCCTTGGCAAATGTGCCAACACCATCATGTGAAAATCACCATGTGCATGTGTTAGCATTTTCACAATCATTACAATAAATACAAGATATAAGAAAGAAGGCAATGCTTTCCAAGGCGATATGTTAGCTCTCTTGACTAGATTCCAATGCATATGCTCAAGAAGATGACCTAGTAGCACTTGATCCACGAGCTAACCGTGATTGCCCCTCTTGATAGTCGGCTATCAATCCTAAACCCAGTCAATCACTTCTCTACTCATTTTAGACCGGCAAAAGCAAACCCTATGATTATACCTTTGCCTTGATCACTTTGTTCCATGTCTATCTCCACATGCTTGATCACCTTGATCATCATTTTATGTGCATGCACTATCTCTTTGTGATCTTGTGGCCACCACTCCATGACACATGCACCTTCATCACATGTGTTGCTTATGTCTAACTTAAACCACTTAACACATGGCATTAGCAACTTAGTGTCATTAATTACCAAAACCAAACTTGGGCTTTCACGGTGGTTGTCCCTTCCATGCGTTGACATTAAGGGACACCGACCCCGTCTCGGGACATGGCAGTAGCAGTAGTCACATCGACCACAATATGCTACATGCACTCAGGAGTGGTTCTTTCCTTGCAAAGAGCCTCGCCAAAACTCGCCGCCGGTGATACTCCGGCGATGTTTTATACTAACAATATGCTAACCCAAAAATGAAATGAAAGCAATAAGACCAACCACCAATTAATTCATAAGAGGTCCGATACAAAAGGCATTGATGCACCATGGGAAAAGCAAAATGAAAAGAAAAACCCCTAATAAGGGGGAGCCTCGCTAGCACCTTTGCAGCAGGAACATGAGCGGCTACCGCCTCCCTCACTGGGCCATAGCGTGCTACCAAGCCCTCATGGTGATGCAGCTCCTCCCCCACGGGGAAGCCATCGACTCCTGTGAGGTCCGCCTCCACCGATACCTCCGCCATGGCCAGGGCAACCCTAGTGCCATGATGGACACCACTCTCAATGGCGTTGAGGACACGGCGGCGCGCATTCCAGAAGCGCTCCTCCTAGGCACCCGTTGCGACCCCTAAGATGTCAAGAAAAGCGTCCACCGCCGCACGGAGGCACTCTAGCTTCGTTGTCGCCTCTGATGAAAAAACCCCGTTTCCATCAAATGAAAGCAAAAACTAATAAAAACTAGAAACAAGAAGAAGAATACGTACAAACGCTATGGCGATCGGCGTCCTCGAGCTGCTTGATGAGGGCATCCACCCTCTCCTCGACGTTCGCTGCCATGGCATCTGCCAGTGCCTGCTCCTCCGCCTCCTTCACCAATCGTCTCCAACGGGCTAGCCTGAGTCATGGCAGCAATGCGAAGGAGATCACCAGCCGAAAGGCCACTTGTGTTCAACACATGATCGGACCCAGTGAAGGCTCAGTCCTCAACAAGACGGCGCTGCATCGCTAGAGGACCGTCCACCTCCTTAGACGCCCGAGACCCCTTTGACAAGTCATCGTGCTCCATCAAGACTAAACTAAGTGGGAGAAGAATAGGAAAAGGAAGGCAAGATAGTGAAAGGGTCGGGCTCCGAGCTGGGTATAAATAGACCCCAAGCGACCGTTTGATTCCACAGCCTCCTAGGGCGATCAATGTGGTCTCGATTCATGAACTGCCACCTTTTCCTCTCACTAAGACCATGACAATCAAGGATCCACCACTGTCACCCACCTCTTCCACTAGCTAAGCCATGTCATTTCACTGCTCCCATCAACCGCACTCAATTACCTCTGACAAAAACCGCAACTACACCTTTTCGTCTTCTCTTCCACACAATCGATCACCAGCATGTCCATGGGCCAACCATGGGCCGTGGTATAAGGAAAAACACCTTTCGACAAAGACTCACCCAAAAAGGCTTCCTTGAGCCCAACAAATACATCTGAATTTTACTAAGAGGCGGCAGACGGTGATTGGAACGACCCACATTTCAAGCCAAGTCTTAGAGACCCGCGAAGGAAATCAAAGGACTTAGCATGAAAGGAAAGAACCCATCGTAAAGAGAGGGGGATTGGGGGCGGACCCCACCATGACTAGCCAATAGCTGGTCAAGGATGACCCATCTCTAAAGCATTCTAATTCTCATAGAGCAAGGGCTCAGGGGCTGACCCCACCTTGTCAGCATAGCAAACGGCCAAGGTTTCCTGCAACTCTATGATCATATCTAAGCCCTTGAAGGGACACTCTACCCCTCCAAGGCCTTAGGGGCTACACCCAGTGGGTGCGCTCACATGCACCCACCAGAAAAATCCTTGAAAACACACAAATAAATTGCTTGTTCATCTTTAAGCCTCTGGAGGAATAAAACTTATTCCGCCAAAGGCTCGGTGGCTACTGTCGGGTACTAGCAAAATAGGGTACCCCATTCTCAATACAAAAACTATCCACTAAGGTGGAATAGTGGCCCACGGTCCACCATAGCCAGCCCAGGCCTTACTCTGCTTAGAATCAAAGCTAAAGGATAAGCGCTCGAGCCTCCCAGTGCTCCTCCGCTTCCTCCGACCTCTATCTGCCTCGCTCGACCCCCGTGATGTCATCTAGGCATCCGAGCCCTGTGACGTCATCGAGGTGCTCGACCCCTTTGCACGGCTACCACTTCGCTCGACCCCCACTATAACACGCTACCACAGGAATGCATGGGCCCCTACCCTTTCTTGTTAAGGAACAAGAGCTCGCCGCATCGTGCAGGATCACCTGGGAACTTGTAAAACCTGATTCATGATCCGGTCAAGGCTTCCATAGATCTTTCTCGCCCCCCATAGCAGTAATAGGAAGAGGCTACGCTATGCCACACCCTATCATGCCTGCCTAATAGGGCGGGGAGCAACGGCCGTCTAGGCCCCCACCTTTTCACTGGCATAGCTTCAGGGCCACAAAACCCACTTCATCATGACACCGTGTCAGGGTATGGCCTCACTATGTCATCAACAACCACGGCGCACCATCACCACGATGACGACTGTATAAAAGCATGAGCTCAGAGGAAAGCTAAGAATAGAGAGCACCTTAGGGCACTCTCTTTCCATTTTTTGTACATCCAAACACTATAACCTAACCCCTCCCTTTGCATGCTATAAAAGGGGAGGAAGGGACCCTCAACTAGAGGGCAGCATGATAAGACAACACCACACTATGGTAATGTTCTAAACACACACACTCCCAAGCACTCGAACACACCCGCACACAAAGACCTAGGAGCCATCCCTCTCTCAACCAGCTTGTATCCCCCTACTACAAGCACCTCGGTGCAAAGCAACACGAGCAGCAACAAGCACTGGACATAGGGACATTCAGCCTAAACCAGTATACATCTTGTGTCTGCCTTGCACACCATTAGAGGCTCTGACGCGCATCTTCATTCACTTGTCACTATCTTTAGACACCCCCTGTTCTAGAACACCGACACCCTTAACACTCACTTCAATATCTATCTTGTTCATGCAAAGCAAACCACTATAGAGATCAACTCATGTCTCATTTGCCATTTGCCAAATATGCTTGCTTTCACATGATGCTATGATATCCACAATATAGAAGCCATTTTATTGATTCCATTTATATTGTTGTCTTTTGCTTGAACTAGATTCTTTCCATGATCTTCCAACACAACAATACATAACTTTGGCCTTCACTTGAACAATATGTGGAATATCATCAAGTTTGCCTACTTGTTGAACCTTGGATATGCTTGTTAATACACAATCCACAAGTATATGCAATAGATTTAATTTCATGTTCAACACTTAGCAAACTTGTTAGACCTTTAATGGTGTTGTCATTCAATTCACTAAAACCACTAAAGGGCTAGATGCACTTTCAATCTCCCCCTTTTTGGTGATTGATGACAACACAATTTAAAGCTTACAAGAGATTGATAAATATAATATTTTGAAGTCTTTGATATAGTGAGCTCCCATTAAATGTGTGTAATGAAAGGAATTCAAATTTTGGCCTCAAATACCAAATGCACATATTTAAGAGAAAATATGGGAACTCTCCTATATCTTAGCATCCATGAGGTGCAAGGTGTCAACATGATAATCGTGATGCTCATGATAGTTCATGCACACAAAGATTGTTGACTAGCAAAGGATGGCACTGCCGCACTAGGGAGCGGCACTACCGTACCTACTCGGCTAGCAAAGGAGAAAACAAGCACCACTCAAGGCATGAATGTCACACACTAGCATAAATGGTCCTTATCAAGAGCATCAATTTAAACTAACCTTGCACACAACACACAATTTTGAAAAATCTTACATGCCTCTCTTTTACCCCTTTCCGTCCATATATCAATCTCCCCTCCACCCTTATACTCTCCCCCAATATTTCTCCCCTTTGGCATTAATCTCCAAAAAGGATCTCTCCACCAAAAAGAAGAAATAATGGTAGACAAGTGAGGGCAAGAGGTAGGTAAAAGTTTAGCATATAGGATTTCTCCTAAGTTTTCTACCAAACAAAGTATGCAACACTCTAAGTCAAGATTCTAGAGAAGTTAGAATATTTAGCTCATACCTCACTTAGATGACTATTTTGACATGAGCAAACTCAAACCATCACCACAAGAGACATCAATCAAATATCTAACTCATTCTCTAATCATCACCGCAAGAACAAGCTTATGGTGTGACTCAAAATATTACATACAAATGCACATACTAGCATGTAAGGGTCTAGATGCACAAAGGTAGTACAAGAGTTCATGGAGCGATATACCTTTGTTCTAAGCCTCATAATCTCCACCATGATCATAAAATTTTGAATTTAGTGCTTTGATGGGCTTGACTCAATAGACTTCATTTGTTCCCATCTCTCTTGATCATAGGAGATATCACAAACTTGTGCTTGATTTCAATTGAAAGTCCATTGCTATAGCTCATTTTGAGATACCAATTGAAGACATATTTTTTGATATACCGAATTTAGAGATTATCCATAAATACTAATTGAAATATGATCTTCACAATTTTGACACCAATTGAAGGAGAGTCTTCACCAGTTGATGCCAATTGGAATGGATTCTTGTATCTCATAATGTCACCTAGGGAATGCTCACAAAGACAAGAGATAGAATTAAATTGCACAAGCTACAGTTCATAACTAGTGACCCTTTGGATGTGGAAGGCATGTGAATCACTAATTGCAAAACCTCATAACATAGAATAAATTCTCTTTTTGATAGTGCATACATATATATATGTGGAAGGCAAGAACATATGCACTTTTGGTCAGTTAAGCCCAAGCAAGGGAATTTAAGCTATATTATGGAGAGTAGCTACTCAAGAGATAAAATTACAATCCAAATGAATATGAGAGATAACTTTACCAGTTTAAATTGAGTTAATGTAGATACTCATGAGAAACTCATTCTCACCAAGAGACTATACAAATTCACTAGAAGAAAAGGTTAGTCTCAAAAGACATAAGACATAGCATGGGCTCCCCCTTAATATGTGCATCAAGTACTCAAATTACTTGTGAAATGCACTTGAATTGGTTTAAGAGTCAAGAGGAGTTCATCCTATATCTTGGTCAAGGCATGATGGTTTGCAACAATTGAAATTATGCCAAGGAAACATACCACCACCAAAGAGATATTTCACCATATTGATAGGACCTTTATAAGTGAGCCTTGATGATTTGGATGGCCATAGTCCTTCACTTGATGACTCATGGTGAATTAGAGCTCTTATGATCATCCAAGATCCATATTAGGTTCCTAGTTCTTTCTTTACCTAAGGCAACTCACATAGAGAGCAAAAGGTAAAATTCATGAAATTTGTAAATTATGAACTAGGAGTTACCACTCTATATTGATGAGATCCTAGGTGATCAATGGGATGGATCATGAAGACTTGATGATCTCTAGAGAGGAGAAATAGAAATGAAAGTCCATTCTTCAATTATTTTCCTCCAACTCATTCAAATTTAGTTCCACTAAAGGATTAGGGCATTCAATATTAAACCGGGAGCACTTGATTTATAAAGACCAAGAACTCCTAGAATAATTGTGAGGCACCTAGAAAATCTAAAGGAACCATCCATCATCCTTTTCCCAATGTGTACGACTGCATAACACATATTTGAGAGAAGTTCCTAGTTTCACAAGAAATAAGCTAAACTCCCCCTTAATTTATGCATACAAGAGTACATAGAGTACACTTATGCATTTGAATTCCATGGAGTCAAGGGAGAAGTTTACAGTCTCTTTCAGCTGATTCAAATTCCTTTAAGTTGTTTGTTGTCCAATTAGTTTCAGCTTCTTCAGTTAATTTCAATTGATTTTAGCTAGTACCAACTTATTGTAACTCATTGCTGCTACTTGTAACTATTGAAGTCAATTTGTTTCAATTTATCTCAGCTATTGTTTCTAAAAGCCTGCAACTGATATCTTTTAGTTCCAACCATTTACAATACTTGTTGCTGCTTGCAATTTGATTGTAACTCCTTTAGACCATTGTGTGAATCCTTATCTATCATTACCAATCCTTAGGACCAAAACTGACGCTTCTCATTTTTACTGATTCTTCATGACCAATTTGAGAGCAAACTGAATCTTGCTGCTGCAATTCAATCGAATTCCAAACAGTGAGTTTTTAGATTATGTCTTCCTTGAAGAAAAATTCATAACTCCTAGAATACTACACCAATATGCTTAAAATTTGGTAGAGATGTTTAATAATGATTCCTCTAACTCTATTAAAATTTTAGCTCATTTGGACTCCATTTGTTTAGTCAAAACAATTTTCTACCAAAACTGCTAGAGTCTGAAAACAGCATTGCTGAAGCTGACTAAAAAAATCATATCTCTCAGACCACTTGTCCAATATGCATGAAATTTGGTAGAGATGTGCAACAATGAATCCTCTAACTACTTTGAAAGTTTGAACTCATTTGGACTCCATGTAGTCAGTCAAATCAATTTTCTATCAAAACTGCTGAGGTCTGAACTGCAGTGCTGAATCTGATAGAATTTAACTCAAGACCGATTTTCTTCATAACCAATGTTCATGCCAAATGTATAGCAACAAGTACTACATGTGTATAGCTTGCTCACAAAGTTTCAGGTCAATTCATCAGTATCTGAACTTCCAAATCCATGCTTGAAGGCAGCCATCTCATATTTCTAATTTTCTAGGCAGATTTAATAATTTCCAATTCTTCTCTTCTTCTTGTCCAATCTTGAGGTGATTTGGTTGAGAATACTCACAGGGTGTCATTTCCATTCAGTCATCTTACTAATGCTTGTAGGCTTATGAATTCTAGCAATATAGCTTACCCAACTCAGCCTCAAACTAGAGTTCATTCAAACTGAAACTTTGATCTATTTGGCCTCTAGCAACCACATCTTACTTTAGGTGAAGAGTAACATTTGGGCTTGTGATTTGTCCAATTGAATAAGCACAACCTCTTCTTATTGATTTTCTATGAACAAGCTCAAACACAAGAAGGTATTAGTAACACAAGCACTAGTTTCTTATTTAGTAACCCTTTATGTGTGGAAGGCAAGTGGGCTACCAAAATAGAGAAACCACATAACATGGACTAAATCTCCCTTAATGCCTCATACACATTCTTGTGAGTGAAATAGAATGTGAATGTGTATGGTTGGTCAATTGATTCCAAAGGGTAGATTTAAGCCATATTATGGTGAGTGGCTAACATAGACAAATCAACTCCAAAACAACTAGAGAGAAAGAATACATCATATAATTTTGTATTGATGACTTTCATATGATAGCACACTCCAATTCAGTTACACATTCTCATTTAGTGAGACTATATAAATCACTTAGAGAAATGGTTAGTCCCACAACTCTAGTCATAGTGTAAATTTCCCTTTTTACAAGTGCTCTAAGTATATGAATTTCTCACATAGCACTTTATTCATTTAAGAACTTAGGATTTCACACTATGTCCAGGTCATGGCAACAATAGAGTATTCAAATTTAAATATGTATGCCAAGAAATATTCAAAGCCATTGTAGCATGTAGATGTCCATAATATGAGAATAAGAATTTAGCAATCTACCATATGACAAGATTCCATCAAGTAGGAAGTTCTTGTGTTGTGAGTGATCAATGCCTTTACTTTACTTGAGCTTGATTCTTTATTCTTGGTCTTCTTGAAATTTACTTGTACTCACCAATGTGAAAACCAAGATTCCAAATCCTTCAAATCAACTCAATAGTATGCATGATCATAAACATGCTTTATCTTGATATTCTTGTTTGAAGTCCACAAAGGAAACTCAAGTCATCTATGTTGCTTGGTGTGGATGATCAATTCAATTCCAATACTTTTCTTTTATGACCAACAACCAATGAATATCTCTAAGTGCTTCTTTATCCTAAGTGGCTACACAAGACAAAGGAGTAAAATTTGATAATAGTATGCACTTGAGATTTAGTTGTTACCACCCTTCTTGAATGTAATGAATGAGGTGGTCTCTCCATCTTCATCTTGCTCATATATGGGTTGTAGGTTTTGTCCTTGAATCAGAGTTGGACTTGCTGCTGCTTTTGGAGAAGGTATGGCACTGCCGCTCCTAAGCACGGCACTGCCACCCAGCTAAACTCTAGCAGGGGTCAGCTCCCCCTCACTGTTAGGTACATCAGCGGAAGCTTGTTCATCAATAGCTTGAGAAACCACCACATTAGTGACTTCATCTTTCTTTTGGCCTAATATCGCCAATAGTCATTTACTTGATTGCTTTGCAAGATGGTTCCTCATTTCCTACAACAAAAATAAGATCTTGCTCTACTAGAGAGCCATTAAAAGCATCGTATGGCAAATAATTCATTTAAACTTAAATTACTCTAGCCACCCCTAATATTTCACACACACATATTTGTGAGCTACTAGAAACTACACAAGTCAAGTGGCTAGCTAGCAAGGATTAGGTACTAGTTATCAAGGTGAATATGAAGTTTGAAATATTTCCATTGATTCATCTTCGGGCTAGTCATATAAGAATATGCAATATGAATTGATTGATAGCTTGAGTGATCATTTTCAATCAACTTGCTCAAGCACCTCGAAGCTTCATATCACCTTCAAGTACCTACAACACTCATCAAGCACAACTTGGTACCCAAACCATATTAGGTCCATCAAGGTTAGTCACAAGAGACTTAGGAACCTAAATGGCCTTTGTGCTATCATGTGGTGAACCAATCACCTTTCTAGCACAAATGTCATTTTTGGGTCTCCTAAGCATATTCGAATCAATTGTAGAGTTGAGCTTAGGAGTGTTACCCATGAGGCAACCCATACTTAGATGTCCCTTTCCTCTACAAGTGTAGCATAGATGTTTCTTGTTCTTGTTAGCCTTTTCTTCTTGAATTTTTCTTGCTGCCTTGCCAATGAGCCTCTCTCTTGATGACACAAGACCTTCACTTTTCTTCGACATAAGCCAATTTTATGTTCCTTCTCATGGCAGCCATAACACTTCCTCTTGCTTCTTCTTACCTTGTTCTTTGGAAGTGTGGCTTGGTTATCAACCTTGTTGGAACACATAGAGGCATTGTGCCCCATGTTGGAGCACTTGACATGAGCCATCTTCTTCTTTTCTTGGATATCTTGCTCATGTCCTTCTCTTCTTTCTTCAAGATGCAATTCCTCATGTGGTGATCCTCTTTCTTGCACTTAAAGCAAGTGATAAGAGTCTTCTTTGGTTGATGTTGCACCATGTTGGATTTGGGAGCTTTGTTGTTCTGCCTTGACATGTTTGTTATGAGCTTAGTCTGATCAGGAGATAGATTGGTAGCCTTCCCATTTTTGTAGGGTGCGGCACTACCGCCCTTAGGGTGTGGCATTGCTGCGGTCCGCGCAGGCTTAACTGTACTAGTATGCTCCTTCCTCTCAAACTACACACTTTCTATAATCATTTCATTGAGCCTAGCAATCTCTTTTCTCATGGCCTCCATATTAGCAAGGTTAGTGGCATAAATATTCAAATCAAGATTAAAGCATTTTCCACAACCTTAGCTGGTAGAGAGAGTAGAGGCATCATTTGCCTTAGAGAGATGTGAGTTGCTCTCCCAAAGAATGCTATATTGCAGCTCAATTTCTTTGTGCTTTATCTCTAAGTCACAATGCTTTTCATTGAGTGCAATATTTGCTTTCTTAGTGAGAGCATGGTCTTATTTCTCTTTGGCCAAGGCCTTGTGCAAGGAGGCCACCTCATTTCTCTCTAATGCAAGAGCTTCCTTACTAGCAATATAGATGTTTTCTTGTCCAATGAGATCATCATCTATAGTTGCTAGTTCAGCTTGGATGCTCTCTAAATCATCCATTAGCTTAGAGATGAAGAGTTTAGTATTAGGATCTAAATTTTTAGTTATGTTATCAATCTCATCATCACTAGATTCATCATCACTAGTTTCATCATCACTAGAGTTATCACTAAGATCACTACTAGAGATGTCACTAGTAGGTGGAGGAGGTTTGGCTTTTGATTTTACCTTCTCATCTTTTGCCATGAGACACACAAGAGAAGTGGCATGGAGAGTTGAGCTCCTCGGTGAGGTGGATTCATCATTTGGCCTCCACCGATCACAAGCTTCTTCTTCCTTCAAAATGTTAGTCTCACAAGAACTAAAGGAAGTAGAAGTGCCACATGTAAAAGCATTGCTCTCACCAATCATTTCATTACCATTAACATATGTTGGTGAGGGAGTGGATGCAGCATGATCACTTTGACCATTTTTGAGAATCACTTGAGTCTCTACAATTATTAGTGAAGTTGAGCACTCCTCAAGTGGTTTCTCCAACGAGAGCAAGTTGTCATCACATTTGGACTTGTCATATCTTTCTTTGAGCGTGGTCCAAATGAGATGAGCATCATCAAGTGGTTCACCATCTCCAAATATGACTGCATCAAGAACATCTTCACTCAAAGCACTAAATAAGACATTAGTAGCTTGAGCATTGTGTTGTAAGCATTTCACTTCCTCTCTAGATAAGATGGCCACATCATCACTAGGAGGTGAAATGCTCACATCTACAATCTGCTCTATATGAGGACCCATGGTCCTAAAAACATCAAGCACATTAGCAGACCAAGATACATAATTTGAGCCATCTAAAAGTAGAAGTTCTAGAGATACCTCCTTAGGCATTGACATCGCCTCTCACGGTGGTTAAGCCCCAAATTGAGAGCCTAGCTCCGATACCAATTAAAAGGACCTTGATGTCACCTAGGAGGCCTAGAGGGGGGTGAATAGGTCTACAAAAATTTAGCTCAAATAGAAATTAAAACTTAGTGTGGCACTGCCTCACTTAAGTATGGCACTGCCTCACTGCGGCCGTAAGTCCAACACAGCCCAAACTTGATGGAGATGTGCTAGAGATATCTAGTGATGTTCCTACAAAATTCCAACTCAAAACTCGATCAGATCAGAGGGTGGCACTGCCGCTCTTATAGGGTGGCACTATCACCCTAGGCAGAAGGAACATAGTACTATTCAAAATTTAACTAATGAAATTTAGATCAGGTAAATTTCTAAGGTTTCTGCAGTTGTATATATCATAGATCAACAGCTAAATAGGGTGTATCAAGTATAACAAAGTGAATTGACCAAAAACAGTAATATCACCTAAACAATAATATGAATTGCAAGAATGTAAATGAAGCACAAGGTGACATAGTTATTTATCCCGTGGTTCAACTTGCCACAGGAGGCTGGGCTACTCCATGTTGTTGAGGTATCCATTTAAGGATGAGCTCCCCATAATAGCTAGCCCTTTCCCTCTTCTCAACTCAAGAGACTTAACCCTTGAGATGAGAGGTGATTCCACTAGCTGCAAGAGATAATTACAAACTTTCTCGCTGCTCACCACAAGCACGGGAGCTCACCGGGCGACGCCTAGCAGTCTAGGAGGCTTCACCTCCAAGAGTAACAAATGCGCAACAAAGATTGACAAAGCCTAACAAGTGCTCAAGGTTTGGATTGCTCTAATATGCTCTCTAGCTCTTAATCACATAGCCCCAACACTTAATCACTCACTAAGCACTTCACTCTCACAAAGAGAGAGTTGGGGAGAGCTCTAACAAGGCTTTGGATGTATCTTTGATGGTCTGGAGGTCAGCAGCATGACCAGGAGGCGTGGGATGAGTATATATACTCATTCCACTCAAACTAGCTGTTAGGACTCGAAAACTAGCCGTTACGGCTGTATAAGTGCGGCACTGCCGCCCTCCCAGAGACACCACAGGTCACCTCACAGAAAGAACCATTACTTTCTACTCTGAACTCCGATTTCAGTGATCTTAGACTTTCCAAAAAGCTTATTTCAAGGGCTATCCAACCCTGCAGAGAACAAGCCTAAGATCAACAAGTGTAGGTGTAGTACTAAGTGTTTCCCTCATGTTAGCACTTGGGTTTGGTTAGTTTGAGCACTTAAGACTTGTCTATGATTCGTATTGCATCCACCTTGATAGTACGGCATACCTAACTCAAGATAAATAGGATGTAACTAATTTAACCACTTGAGTCTTTATTATCCTCATATGCCATTTCTTCTCAATATCACTCCAAGGGGTTGCAACCAATTGTGACTGTCTCATCTCTTCGAGCAAATATTCCTTGAGCATGTGACTTGAACTATTTCCATACATATGAGTTCACCTCAATGGCTTCAAGTCACTTTCACTAATGATTTGATCCTCAACATAATATGACTTCTCATAGCTTGATTAGTATCTCAACTCAATGCAAGTACTCTCTTCTTCACCTTAGCCATGGTACCTCGGTCTCTAAGCCATCGCTTGGCCTTTACCTTTGCTTAGTACCTCAAAGCCCTTTTCTTGCTATCTTCACCCTATCAAGCCATACTCAAGTCACATCATATTGAGCATCTAGTGAAAAACCATTTCTTTAATATTGTGATCCTTGCTTGAGTATCTTCTAGATATGAATGTTGAGATCAATCAAGCTTTAGTTTGACTCACATAGAGACATATATGGATCAACATCAATATAGTCAAGCCAATTCACAATTCTTTATGTCCTCTTTATTTTGGCTTGACACCCTTAACACTCACTTCAATATCTATTTTGTTCATACAAAGCAAACCACTATAGAAATCAACTCATGTCTCATTTGCCATTTGCCGAATATGCTTGCTTTCACATGATGCTATGATATCCACAATATAAAAGCCATTTCATTGATTCCATTTGCATTGTTATCTTTTGCTTGAACTAGATTGTTCCCATGATCTTCCAACACAACAATACACAACTTTGGCCTTCACTTGAACAATATGTGGAATATCATCAAGTTTGCCTACATGTTGAACCTTGGATATACTTGTTAATACACAATCCATAAGTATATGCAATAGACTTAATTTCCTGTTCAACACTTAGCAAACTTGTTAGACCTTTAATGGTGTTGTTATTCAATTCACCAAAACCACTAAAGGGCTAGATGCACTTTTAGGTCTATGAGGTCGACACGTCTAGCAGCGAGCTCAACATGCGTGGCATTGAGGTCCATGTGGAGTGCCATGACGGATGATGGTGGTCCATAGCGGCCGATTCAGTGAGGGGGATGCGACACACCAAGACATGGCGAGCCAAATGAAAGCCCAAGTTTGGTTTTAGTAATTAATGACACCAAGTTGCTAATGCTATTGTCTTGAGTGATATGAGTTAGGCATAGCAACACATGTGATGAAGAGTGAAGTGGCATGAAGGATGACCACAAGATCACAAAGAGCAAGTGCATGGGCACATTGGTCATGGTGAAAAAGCTCATGGTGGTGAAGATGGAATGAAATGATCAAGGTAAAGGTATACTTGATAGGACATTTTATTTCATCGGTCTAAGATAAGTAGAGAAGTAATTGACCAGATTTAGGATTGATAGCCAACTATCAAGAGGGGCAAATCACGGTCATCTCATGAATCAAGTTGTTGGCACATGATGATGATCACTTGGTGTTGTTGGCACATTTGCGAGCGCGGTTGAGTTTAAGTGGTACTTGGGGTTTGAGTATCGTGCATTTTTGAGGAAATGAAACATATATTTTCTATTGCACCTATGACCAAAATGTTTCAAAACTGAGCTAACATAATGCCTAAGAGATAGACATATTTGTGGTAAGCTCACACTTAAGTTGGGTGAAGAAGTGGTGCATGCAAAACATGATAAAATTCTAAGAAACATGCACCGAACGCTGATTGTGCAACCACCAGACGCGTCCGATGTGTGTTGACTAGCATGTAGAGCAATTTGACCCGTTCACCAGACGCGATGGAGTTCATTCGTCAGACATGCAGGTGGCTAAGCAGCATTGGACGCTGCATAGCCACCGGACGCGCAAGTGCGAGTGACGTCAGCGGGTGTTTCTAGCTCATGTACTGACCGGATGTGGGTGGCGTCTGATGCCACCCTAGCTGACGCGTCCAATGCGCGTTTTCGAGTTCTAGGAGCTCTCTAGATCACATTGGACGCGGGTTGTCCAGCATCCGATGTTTCAGGGTGGTGCATCTGATGCAACATTAACTAAGCGTGATTTCAACCTGACCGTTGTGATCCGATGCTGCACGTTGAAACTAGAAGGACACATGGATAACATCCGAGCACCGAATGCTAGGGCTGTCTCCAGTGGATGCACACATGTGCATCCGATGGCATCAACTCTACAACATAACGGCTAGCTCTCGGGGTTATGTCTATATATTCTTGGAGGGCTGGCTTGGGGCTCTTCCTCTTGGCCATTTGAACACTTGAGACATACATTGAGCTAGAGAACATCCCCTCCACTAATCTCCTTGCTTGATTGCTTATTCTAGTGAGATTGAGTAAGATTTAAGTGCATTGCTTTGAGAGTTCCATCTAGTGGCACTTGATCCTTCGAGTTGGCTATGATTTCTTGTTACTCTTGGGTGTTTTTTGACACCCTAGATGGCTTAGAGCAGCGGAGGTGTTGAGCTCATGATTGGAGATTGTTTTGAGCCTCACCAGTTGATTGTGAGGGGTTCTTGAGCCATCCTCGTGGGAGATCACAATTGCCTACTCTAGTGGATTGCTCATGGCTTGGAGGATCCCCATCTTGTGTTGGTTGTGTGGCACCCGGCTGTGGGTTTGGCTTTGTACGCCAATTAGCTCATGAACCATCAAGTAGGTGCATCGCCACAACGAGGACTAGCTTGCCAGAAAGTAAGTGAACCTTGGTAAAAAAAACTTGTGTCATCTCTCGCCGAGGATTTCATATTGTGATTGTGATTGTGATTGTGATTGTGATTGATTCATTGGATATATCTCTTCTCTTTAACGTCGGTATATGATTCAATCACTTGTTCATTTACATTGTTGCAATATATCTTGCTAGTTTAGCTTGTTTAGTAGCTCTTGGTTAGTGTAGCTTGTTTCACCTAAGAGTAGAGTAATTAGTGACTTAGCCTTGTTGGTGAATAGTAGAAATCATAGCCTTGTAACTAGACTTATGTTGGTGGCTTGCATAGCTTAGTTGTGCTAGTGCTAGAAAAGTGCTTCGCCATCTTTTGTACTAACAATTGGTTTAAATGAAACTTGTAGAAAGTTTCAAAAAGGCTATTCACCCCCCTCTAGCCATTTAGGACCTTACAAGTGGTATCAGAGCTGAGGCACCATTAGTTTAAGGCTTAACAACCTTCGATGAAGAAATGGCTCTTAGCATTCATATCAACAACACCAAGAAGGCACCTCCCTTTGATGGCACCAATTATGCATATTGGAAGGTCAAGATGACCGCTCATCTTAAGTCAATCATAAGAGAGGTTTAGAAGGTGACCGAGACCAAGTTTGAGGTTGAAAATGCAAATGCACCAACTCCAATTGAAGAGAAGAAGCTCCAATGCAATAACATTATCATAAGTGCCCTTCATGAAGCTCTTGATGACAAGACCTTTGAGCAGGTCAAGAACATAGAGATTGCTCATGATGCTTGGGCAAAGCTTGAGGAAACATTTGAGGACACAAAAGGTGTGAAGACCGCCAAAGCATACATCCTTGAAGAGAAGTTCTCTAGTTTCAAGATGCTAGAAGATGAGAGTGTGTTGGAGATGTTTCATAGATTGCAAGTTATTATGAATGAGCTCAAGGCACTTGGAGAAGAAGTGAAAGATAGTCAATTCTTAATGAAGTTCCTAAGAAGCTTACCCAAGAGATTTGACATGATCACCATGCATGTGAGGACCTTACACCGGAGCACCGAGGTCGACAAGTACCCAGCTCTTAAAGATAAATCTTAAAAAACTTTTTTAAGCCACTCTTAAAGAGAACACAGTCCCTCATGTGATGGCCTTCTTTCATACATAACTTGCCCTTAGGCCTTTCATCATCTGAGTCACAAATACCTAGATCTTTTCTTTTCTGCCTTCAAGAACGAAAGCATGAAGATCTTTGTCTAAAAAATATTCAACAATAATCATCAATAATGCTCATTAAACTTTGAAATCTTTATGTTCCATTCTATATCACTGTTGGGCAGAAATAGAATAAAACAACATTCTTCTCCATTAATTCTACATCACCGTTGGGCAGAAATAGAATTAATATATAAAACTCATAAATAAAAATTTATAAAATTGCTATGAACAACTATTGCATAAGTAGCTACATTATAAATACAATATACTTCTACAATAATTCCACATCACCGTTGGGCAATGTAACACCTCTGGTGTTATAGTGACTAAAATTTGCCATGTCATCATATTGCACTGCAAAGCATTCATGATTAAGTTAACCATGTTATGCATCAACTCAAATAAGTTTATGTTTCCTAGGTTGATTGTGTTTCTGTGGTGTGTGACTCGAATCCAAAAACCCTAATTTCGAATGTTACCACAAATACTTAGTTTATGCCCTATATAAGTTGAGGTGTACGACATTGTTGTACATTAGTGTCACTTGTAGGGTATGAGCTCAAGTCCAACTCATAAAAATAAAGCTTCAAGTTTGAGTTTGAATTTAGAATCCAAAACTTGTTGCAAGTTTTCCGATTCGGATTCGAATTCGAATTTGGGGAATTATTAAAGGAATTTCCAAAGTCAACCTGGTCAACCAAGAGTGACATTTAGTCAAACATGTGATGCTTGACTCAATGATGCCCTTGGGTGAGGGTGTGATCACTAAATACTCACCAATTAAGTAGCAACAAGTTTCGATTTGAAATTCTTCCGAAAACCCTTAAATGCAAAACCCTGATTTTACCCCTTTTTGATTAATTCAAAATCTAAGAAAAATTTGGGAAAAAGTGTAAAACCAAGTTTGTAGATCTTTTCAAGGGCTACAAGCTAGGTGTTTTGAGTTTTCAAAGTTTTAGTGTAAAATCTTGAGTAATTTTGAAAAGAAGCAAATTCCAAATTTGACCCCTTTTCATCCCCAAACTCAAATTTTAAAATAAAGGCAGAATTTGAAAATGCTTTTAATAGCAAAGTTGTAGATCTTGGCTAGATGTACAACTTTGGTATTTTGAGTTTTTGAAGTTTCAACATAAAATTGAAAGTAATTTCTAAAGTACCAATTTCTCAAAAAGTGCCCCCTTTTGATTTTAAATTCAAATTTCAAAATCCATTTCGAATTTGAAAAAGTGTTCAACATAAAACTTGTAGAGCTTGAAATTCTAAATATTTCATATTTTGAGAATTTTTCAAGTTGCTACATGATTTTGGAAGTAATTTTTGAAATTGAAATTTGGGGGGAGAGCTACAGTAGCCGGCGAATCAAAATCGGGCACCGCGTGGCATGGGCGCCGGCGAGCCGCCGTGGCCTTCGGCTAGCTTCCAGGCACGCCCGCGATCGCCACCTCGCTCGCATGTGACTTCGAGCAGCACTAGAGACCCCTTTAAAAGGCCGAGCATCCCGACGTTCTTCTTCTTCTTTCTTTTGCTCTGTTTTACCATCGCCGCCGCTCAGCTCCGCCGCTCGCTGCTGCCGCTGTTGAGCTGCCTCCGACTAGAACAACCATGCCCTCGAGTTTGCCTTGTTCTCACGCATCTACTAGTCCACCTGCACCATCCTTTTTCCGTCCGAATCGCCTACACTACCGTCTCCTTTCCCAACTCCGGTGACCGAGCGCCACCGAGCCACCTCACGTGGCCAGCCCTCTCCACCGCTTCTCCATGTCTGTAGGTTGCTCCACTGCACTCACGGTGAGCTGCTGATGCTTCCCATGCTCTTAATTTAACCGCTACTGACTTGTATCGCCGGGACGCCGTGAGCCGCAGTCACCGTGTCGCCATCGCCGGCGAGGTGCTACCTCCGTGGGGTTTAGGGTCGTGAGAGTGCTCCGGTGCGGTTCGCGGTGTGGTGTAGCTCATGTAGGACTAGTTGGTTGGGTCACCGAGGTCAGGGTCACTGGCCGGCCACCGTGCCGTCATGGCGGGAGAGAGAAGAGCGGGAGGAAGGAGATGACAGGTGGGGTCACGCGGTCAGAGAAAGAGCGAGAGGGAGAGAGCGCGAGCGAGCGAGCGGGCTAGCCTGGCCACGCTACTGGGCCGAGCGAGTGGGCCGTGGGGAGAAGCGGCCCGAGCTGCAGGTTTTGTTTTTCTTTTTCAAAAATGTAAATAGTGTTAGTTTTTGTTTATTTCACTAGAATTTTTGTAGAGCTCCTAAAATAGTGAAAAAATTTTAGTAAGCTTTCTAAGGTGTAAACTATCTAGGAAAAATATTAAATGTCAATTTTGATTAATTCTTGTAAGTTATTTAATTAGCTCAATTAAATATTAAATGCAACTTCTAGGAATTTTAGTAATTAAAATATTAATCCAAAAATCATGAAATTTGTTTTGACACTATTTTAGACCATGAACAATCTATAAAAAAAGTTTGAGCTTAATTAGATGAAGTTTATTTTATTCTTAATTTATGCTTTATTAATTAATTAGTTAATCTTGTAATTAGAACCTAATGACTTAGGGTTGTTTGACTTTGAGATTGCGTGTGGACTTTGGGTCATTAACACTTAATGACCTTTAGCACCCTTAATTGATTGTTTGAGCTCTCTTATCTATGTTGTTAAGACTTAATGAGTGTTATTTCATGTGTTAACGAAAATCCTTAATGAAGTAATTAACTTAATCAAACCCTAAATTAGAGTTAGGTTTGAATCGTTTGCTTTGCAACCGTACCACGAAGGAAAGTTGTACTCAAGTTTTTAACTCTGTTATTCATCCATCAAACATCATGTTTAATATTTCATCATTTTAAACATGCCTTATCATCGCGTGTAGTCCCCGTGAACGAGGAGATTGCCGAAGTTGAATACGTCCCCGAAGAAGAGCCGACGTCCATGGAGGTTGAAAGGTCTTGATGGCTAGAGGGGGGTGAATAGCCTAATAAACTTTCTACAAAATGTACTAAACAAGTTTATCAATATAATAAATAGTGTGATGCAAGTTTAGCTTAGCCTAAAGGGGGTTTGCAAGCCACCTATCCAAGTTACTCTACTCTAGCTACTAAGCACTAGAGAAAACAACTAAGTACTTGAAATGTAATGCAAGAGTAGGGTAAGAAATATTTCACCGAGGGACGATGAATTAAGCCAACCAATCAATAATTCCAAGTGATGATATTCAAGATAATTAATACACCGAGACAAATCAATCACAATCAACGAAGAGAAGACACGATGATTTGTCATGAGGTTCACGTGCTTGCCGACACACTAGTCCCCATTGTGTCCCCCTACACCACATGATTCGGTGGCTAATCGATATCACACACCGATCCTCTCAAAAGGCACCACAAGAACCTACCAAATGGTGAGAAGTTCTGACACGAGCAATCACTAGAGTTAGAATTTGATACTCTACCGGGGAACCACAACAACCACTCACAACAAGCTCACCGAAGCCGATCACGAACAATCACCAACACATGCCGAACCTCCACCGTTGCTCCAAGCCATCTAGGTGGCGGCAACCACCAAGAGAAATAAGAATCCCGTAGCAAATGAACACCTAAGTGCCAACTAGATGCAAACTCACACGCAAATGTACTTGAGATCACTCAATCTCGCTTTGATTAGGCAAACAAGCAAGGGAGATGAGTGGGAGGGGATTTGCTCAGCTCAAAAGAATGTTAGAGAGTCAAAATGTCCAAGAGCAACTTCTAGGAGCCGACCAACAAGTATATAGGAGCCCCCAAAAGAATAGAGCCATTGGCTCATGAAATAGCCACACTCGGGGTGACCGGACGCGTTGGTCTGGCCTGACGGGACGCGCACAGTGTCTGATCGCTCCACCGCGACCTCCCCGATGAACGCCAAGTGTCTCACTTTGAATTTCGTTCATTTGATCATAATGGTCATTTAAAAGTACTCGTTCACACACTAGAGTGACTGAACACGCAGCTTGAATTGATTGGACACGCTATAGAACTGACCGGACGTGTTACACCCAGCGTCCGGTTTGAGTCCAGTAAGCACCCACCACGCTCGGACACGTCTGGTCGATCGTGACCAGAGTCACCACCGCGTCCGGTTAGCTCTTCACTGATGCTGCTCCACGCCATGTTGACCGGACGCACCGGTCCCATGAGGCGTCGGACGCTCTGGTTAGAAACCCTAGCTGCCCCTCACGCTGCTCGCTGACACTGACCGGGCGTGTCCGGTTACGCTGAGACCACGTCCGGTTCAGCGTCCGGTCACCTCTGTGACCTCCATTCACCTCTGTTTCTTTGTGCCTGGTACAGTGGAAAATAGGCATTTCATTTCCTAAAAAGCGATGAATCCTGGCTCGCAAGCTCGGCGGGAGGGAGAGTGGACCCTAAACCCCTCTCTACCGCTCAAACTCCACCGCCTTCACAAATGTGCTAACATCACCAAGTATACATCACTATGTGCATGTGTGTTAGCATTTTTATAATCATTTTCGAGGTGTTAAATTAGCTCTCCACTAGATCTAAATGCAAATGAAAATGAATTTCATCTAGTCACACTTAAGTGATCAATAGCCCCAGAAATTCCCCTCTTTATAGTACGGCTATCGATCCTAAATGTGATCACACCCTCTAGGTGTCTTGATCACCAAAATGCAAAACCCTATTGATACCTTTGCCTTGAGCTCCATAGGGTTGCACCTTGTTCCTCCTTCATCACCATGGTAAGCACTTTATTATCCACTTGATCATCATGCTTCACCATGCTATGTGCTAACCATCCTTTGCTACATACAATCTTAAGCACATGATTAGCACTTGGGCATTGTCACTAATTACCAACACCAAACTTAGAGCTTTTAGAGGTGGGATTTGATATTTGTGGTACTGACCCAGAACCTGAACTTCCCGTCGACCAAGGCAAGCCCCGATTATATTTAACCCTTCCTTGCGTTTTGAAAAGCTTCCTTCACTTACATTAATGCTTTATTGCACTAAGTGATAGGAGTTGAGTGATAACCTAATTACTGCATTACCATCCTTGATACTTTGATATCATCCTTGTTACTATTTTTATTTGAAAATGCTTAGTATGCTTAGCCATGCTTAATGAGAAAGCTTTAAAAATGTTAAGCAAAGTTTGAAGGGTTGTTGGACAACCACTTGATGAATAATGATGATGATAATCTAGGACCAGTCGGTGGACTTGCATCGGGAAAGGAGTCCCCATGTAGTGTCTTTGACTGAGTCAGTTAAGGACCGTACCGTTGACTGAATTGTGTGCGTCGAGAATTTGTAACTGACCACATATTTCGGTAAGACTAAGACCTCGGTAATTCTAACATGTGAACGGCCAACCGCGCACTAGGAGTGGAGAGATGGCGAGAGTAGTGTGTACCCTCATAACTAAGGGCTGGATTGGAGGTGTATTGTACTCTCGGGTAGCGCTGGACCTGGTCATGTTTTGGAGGATCCAAGTGAAGGTTGATATCTGTAGGTTAAAGTTCTACATATGTCGTGTGGTCAGGGATCCCCAGCTAGGTATAATCGATTTGAATTGTCGCTACTCCTCGGTTAAGGAGACTCGATTCTCTGTTCGACATCGTAGTTAAGAAATGGAACTTTGGTCAAAGAATAAGAAAGAAGTTGTATGAGTTATATAATCTAGATTAGAAGCACTTACATTCTGTTGATAACTAATACTGAGATAAAACATTGATCTTAAGGATTCACTATTAGTAGCTTTTATGCAAAAGAACCTTGATTCTTGCTAAAACCTTACCTTGATTCTCCTGAGCCTGCATTTCTGAGTCGCCTTTACCCTGTTTTATCGGTTAAGCCTGGTTGAGTAATTTTGTACTCAGGGTTTGTTGAACCCCTGTTGCAGGTACGTCTTATGAACAGGTGTGTTTCAGACCCTATTGCATGACCATCTTTGTGGTAAGCGACAACGAGTAAGATGTTTGGCTCTTGGGCAGAGCGTTGTGTTTTGGTGATTGTAATATTGTTGCTAAGACTACTCCACCATTATGGTTGTAACACTAAACTTAAGCTTTGTAGATTCAGAACAACGGGTTTGTGAACTTATGTTATGTACGACTTCCGCTTTTGTACTCTGATGTAATTTATTATATAAACGGTTGTAATACTGTAATGCCTCTGAAATGTGATCCTGCTCGGAAGATTGTGGATGATTCGAGTTTCCCAAGGACACCTGATAGACTTCTTAAGTTTTGTGGTGCACATGTATGGTGGTTAAAGGTCTTTAAGACAATAATAAGTTCTGTGGTGCTCTGAAATGGAATTAATGCATGGAACAACTCAATTATCTTTAACCACATAACTACTCTTCAAAATTAAATTCTCCCGTTGGTTCAAATTTAGTGAGAAGATGATCATCATCATTGTAGAGGAAACATCAAATACATTAATCAATCTTTTCTATTCTCTAAAAATTGGTCACTTTGATGCAAAATTTATCAGAGATTTGAACTATAGATATAAACACATAGACAAGCTTATAATATTGTCATCATCAATGTTGGTCAGAAAATAACAATACCATAATTAACTTTAAACAAATATATTTATACTCCTCTAATTAAATTTTTTCATTGGTCCCAATTGATTTAGAGGATAAAACTTTTAGTTTGCAGTGAAAATATTTTAAAAAATCTTTAATAAAAATAATAATTCTTAATCAGAAGCATCTGATCATTCTTATGTTCTCTAAACAAAATACCCCATGGGTTCAAATTGAATAGAGATTGAATCTTTAAATATGACTAAAATTCTTTCAAACTTTCCATTCTGAAAATAGATAAAACTAAAGCAC
Source organism: Saccharum hybrid cultivar R570 (assembly GCA_038087645.1). NCBI lineage: Eukaryota > Viridiplantae > Streptophyta > Magnoliopsida > Poales > Poaceae > Saccharum > Saccharum hybrid cultivar. The sequence continues at coordinate 68,624 of JAQSUU010000849.1, forward strand.
TTTAGAACTGTTCTTACGGCCTTGAGGCAGCCCAACAGGGAATTGGCCCATGACCCAGCCATGCACACGCGCTCTCCCATGCCTAGGTCGTAACCTAGGCCGAAAGAAGGCCCAGAGGATCATGGCCGTTGGTATGGATCGAAGGGATCTCTGGTGCTTACGACTGATCAAAAACCCTATTTAGCCTCCTTCCCTAAACCCTAGGTCCTAAATTATTCCACTCACACTCTGAGTTGTTGCCCTTTCCAATTCCCTAATCCATGGAGAGTGCGCCGCAAACCCCCACCACGGTGGCCGCCGGTGATGTCCTCCGCGTGGCCGACCTCCCAAGGTGCGGTCGTGGTGTCGTGGCTGCCCGCAACATCCACGAGGGTGAGGTGCTCCTCTCTGAGCCACCTGTCCCCTCCCCTACCCATCCACCCTCTCCTCTCTCACCTCCTACTACTCCACTTGCTTCCGCTCCCTCCCTACCGCTACCACGATTCCTTGTGCTTCCTGCCGAGCTGTGACCTTCTTCTCCCTGGCCTGCACCGCCGCTTCATACTCGTGCCTCATCTGTGCCACCACTGTGTGTGGTGCAGCCCTCACAACCGCCGCCGCCCCCACCGAGGTGATCCAAGAGCCGCTCCTCTTCCCCCTCTCTGCCTACTCACTCCCGAAGCCTACCCTCAGCTCCATTCTCTCCCTATCCTCGGCACTGCCCCCGCCCCCCGGGCGCATAAGACACCATGGGGCTTCATGCTGTGGTGTTGGCCCAAGCGTTGGCGAACATGCTTGCCCAAGACTTCTCGCCGGACCTACTATCGGCTGCTACCGTTTCTGATTCCCTAATCCCTTGCTATTGGTCGTCGCCCCGCGCCGCCATGAGGATGGTCGCTGGAGCCAAGAGGAGAAGATTAGAGGAAGGGGAAGATGGAGAGCGGCTCTAGGCCTAGGACCGAATCAGCATCCTCCTAGATGGCATCCTCGGTGACATCATCTCCCTCCTCCCCACCACCGACGGTGCCCGCACGCAGGTGCTCTCCACCCGCTAGCGGCCCCTATGGTGCTCCTTTCCTCTCAACCTCGAGCTTGGAACTATGGACATCCTTGGTCAGCCTACGGCCGATGAGCGCCTCACCCGCGGTGAGATCTCCCGCATCCTTTCCTCGCACAAGGGCTCTGGCCACCACCTCTCCGTGCACATGCAGTCCTTTTTAGATCGGCTTAACAACTTCTCTGCGAGCCTACGACTGGAAGACTGGCTCCAGTCCCCCACCCTAGAGAAGCTCTAGGAGCTTGGGTTCCACTATGGATCTTCAAAGAAGGAGATTCCATTGCCCCCATCAGTGCGCCACCTCTCATCCACTCTTCGTGTTGCCATCTTTAGCGGCTGCGGTGGCTTCCTCGACGCCAGCAGTGAGCTACTTGTAACAAAACCGATCAATTATAAGAAATTAAGTAAGAAAATCATCCGACAAAGCAGATAATTTAGCAAACTTAAGCCCGTATACCCCGGTAGTCCATGAAACCATAGGATTTCAAACCAACCAACATACAAACCAAGATCGTATAAGTTTAGCAGGCATAATCACATATTATATAAAGTTCACAATGATAGTTGAATACATCAGAGTTTAGAACATAAAGTTATTACAAACCAAGTTCAATATAATGTAGCGGAAGCAAATATTTTCATAAACCATGTACACACACTTAGTTCAAATATAGTGCCAGGAGATAGTCATTTCCAACAAAAGCATTAGCTAAGACATACGGAGTGACCCTGCCCTTGGTCTTAGTTATCTCCCATCACAGGATATAGGCAGTTGATGCAATAGCCGTAGTACATCTGACCATCTGCAACAATAATGGAAACAATGCCCTAAGTACAAGAAAGTACTCAGCTAGACTTACCCATCTTAAACTGAAATAAAGTGACACCAAGAAGTATGTAAGACTTTCTTTTAGTGGACTAGCTGACTTATTTGTGAAAAGCACGAGATATCATGAATAAATAATTTTAAGTACTTTGCATCATCTTTATTATAACCTATCAAGCTAGGTAAGCACCTATGCTATAGCAATCACTTGATTAACTGATAACATCCATTTACCATTTTAGGTTTAGCCTTTATCACATTATCCTCATAACCATCCGTGTTCCATCATTATTACTACGATACCATAACTCAAGTCAAGTGCTCACTATCCAGGAGCGATAGCGATTCGAATCGATTCCTAACCAGCTGGTGATTTATTCTTCACACAACCACACTCACCTGCTAAAGTGAGCTACAGATCACCAATGATAATATCTAGGTAAACGTCGTGGGACAAACTAGAGCTACAGTACCCAGGGACCGCCTGACAGCCAAGACTCACCTTAGGCTCACTGTTCACGTCCCCGTCATACCCCCTACAGCACCAATACGCGCACCCGTGTAGATCCCGGTCTGAATAATGCCACTAGCTTCATGGTCAAAAGGTACTTTATTTGGCCAGCTAAATATGAGGCATGCGTTTAACATGACAAGAGGAACAAGCAACGATCGGTCCTTAACCAACACAGACGGAAAACTAATAGCACCCCAGAACCATGTCTGGTTGCCTCCAACTTTTCCATCCGGTCTCTAATTATCCATCAACACATGGTTATTTCTAGGATATCATCCATTCCATAACTAAAGCATTCCAGTAACCACCTATAATTGCAGGTGAACGGAAATCACCGATTGCTACCGGTCTAAGCAGGGCTAAGCAGTATTCGATCCTAAACTTAAGTAGGTAATAATGTAGGCAAGGATAGTAATAAATGCATCAATGGTTTCACTCAACTCCTATAACTTAATGCAACAATATATAAACTCATATATATAAAGAATTGCTTTTAGAAAGTAGGAGACTTAGAATGCTCCGGGGTTTACCTCGTTCGAAGGAACTGGGTTGGTGGTCCACACACTTAGGTATATCTTCTTCTTGCTCGTCTACCTCTGGCACCTCTTGTGCCTAGATTTCTTATAGATTGGACCCAATCTCATCTTCTTGCACTGCTACTAGCACTTTCTCCTGTGATCCTGTATGATGCAAGTGTATAAGTAAATATGCAAATGATGCATCGAATGTGATGGCATGCGATGATCATGATGACATGATATGCAGATGACACATTGAGATCTTATTGGTTAGCGTAAAGGTAAAAATATTCTACAAGGTAGTCAACGTCATTCAAATGATAGTTACCACTAGTGCATGTCATCTACTGCATTCTCTTCTGCTAATAATTCTCGTCTTTTCTGCTAGCTAACATGTAACCCTAACATGAGTACTACTATACTTTATCAACACAACCACATTAACTTGTTAAGCAACACCAGCAAGTGATTTGGTGCTTCAAAGATACACCAAAACTTCATTATTAAACTAATTATACATAAAGAATATTACTTTATCTTCAATTTAAACTAGGGTTACAACAGCAACTGATATTTCTATTACATAGAAAAATCTACAAAAATTACAGTAGCATAGTCCTACTCTAAGTAGCCTACCATAAAATGTTTTTGGCATTTGGATAAGTAAAACAGCCTATACAAAAATGACAAGCTAAGGCATATAAATAAGCATGAAAATACTTTGTACTATGAAAAGTATCAAACAACATATTTAGTATTTTTTCCATGATATACAGAGTAAACAAACACTATACAAAAATTATCATATGAATTTTTATATAAATGTTTCTCTCTAGCAAAAATATAAAAAATCAGCCAATAAAGACACTTGAACTACATATCAAATTTTTTCTATAGAACACGCATGACATATATTTTTCATACAAATTGCATCACATAAGAAGACTAACAAAACTAGAATCATATTTTTCTGAGCTTCCTATGATTTATTATGCATTTTCTAAGGAAACTACAATTATAAGAATTAAATAAAACCTTATATAAAAGTATCACAAATTTAACATACAATATTTTTATACTGTAGATCTACTCTTAAGAAGTCTACCAAAATTGGTTTCATCATTTTTGGAGCAATATTTTTAAAGATATGATTTTTGAAAGTATTTTCACAATTTTTGGAAAAGATTTTCTTTTAAATCCGAAAATCCACCTGGCTCAAACTGCTACACGCACCCCGCTCCTTCACCCTGGATCAGCAGAGAGAGATAGACAGGTGGGAGCTTGGGTCAAAGGGACCCCACTAGTCAGCCAGCCCCAAGCAGGGACGACGCTGACCGACGTGACCTCGCCGACGGTGAGGTTTCCGACCAGGCCAAGATGACCGGCGTGATCCCCACCCTCGTGCGAACCCAACAGTGCCTGTGGCATGGCCCAAGGAGCTCGGGAAGCCGGCTGCCGCAGTGCATGGTGGAGCGGTGGCGTGGGTCGTCGCCGGTGAGGCGTTCCCAACCATGATAGGGTGAGTGGAGGCGCTCGAGAGCATCAGAGACACGGTGGGGTGCTCGTGCGCGAGAAAAGAGTGCAGGAGGTGAAGCGGAAGGGAGGTGCCCATGGAGCGGTTCTTCTTCGGTGAGCAGGCCTAATCTCTGATGAGCAATTACCGAGGATAGGAGCAATACCACTATGAGCCAAGACGAGCACAGGCTATACGAAGAGAAGACGGTGCTCGAAGGAAGATGGAGGCGCTGGCGGTGAGCTGTGGTGGTCGGAACAGCCAACTCCGGCGAGCGCGCGCACGGTGGCAGTGGCGGAGGTAGGCGCGCAGGCTCTGCTGCTGTTGGTGAGAGGAGGGAGTGGAGGAGGAGTGAGCGAGTGCGGCAGGGCGAGTCAGGGCGCAGGTGAAGGCGAGCACGGGCTGTGGGGGCCACCAGACGCCACCTGGCCGGCGTCAACGGCGTACGGACGCCACGCGACATCGGGCGCCTAAGCACGGTCAGGACGCCAGTTTGTGGCGCGTGCGGGCGCGAGCACTGGGCTGGGTCGGCTTGCGCGAGCGGGCCAGATGGGAGGCGCGCGACCCAGTAAGCGAGAAAAGCCTTTTTCTTTATATTTTAAAATCCAAATTTTTACTAAACAGTCCCAAATTCAAATTTTGAAGTAGAAAATGGCATTTTCAAAACTTAACCCCAAAACAAAAGTTGTTTAGAATTTTAAACTCTACAACTTTGCTTCAAGACGCATTTTAAAATTCCAACTAGATTTTGAATTAGAGATCCAAAGTTCATTTTAAATCAAAATTCCATTTTTCTAGATTATTTTTATAAGCAAAATTTGAGGAAATTTTGAATACCAAACTTGCTCCAAATTTTATGCTAAAGATTTTTAAATGATTTGCACTAACAACTAAACATGGTTTAATGGCCTAACAAGCATAATCATGGCAAAATTGTATTTAAACAAGCACATGCAACATTTATGTTTCGAAGTCATGTTTCGCATGTTTTGTTTCCATGTTACACTTATATTTCATGCGAAGATGAATGCAAGATGATGCTCATGCTCATTATTTGAAATGATTAATGCATGCTTAACACCCGAGGTGTTACAGCCCTCCCCCTTCATAAGAATCTCGTCTTGAGATTTTGAGTAACTAATCATTTGTTATAAAGATCTTTATAAGCGTTTTGCATATATTCTCCTGTTTCCCATGTCGTGTCACTATCATCATGATGACTCCACTGTATCTTATATGTTCTCACCATTTTATTCTGAGTAACTCGATCCTTAGTGTCCAAAACCTGAACCAGTTGCTCACGGTATTTCAAGTCTGATTTGATTTGAATGCCCTAAGGTTCTATTCTCTCTTTCGGGACATGCAAACACTTCTTCAATTGTGATACATGAAAGACTAGAAAGATCAAACCCATCGCTTTTGGTAGTTGTAGCTTATAAGCCACGGGACCCTTCTTCTCTATTATCCTATACGGCCCTACAAACCTAGCAGCAAGCTTTTTCTTGATCCCAAACCATTTCTTCTTCATTGGAGTAACCTTCAAATAGACGTAGTCGCCAACTTGAAATTCTAGCGGTCTTCTTCTTTTATCTATGTAACTTTTCTAATGTGATTGTGTAGCTTTCATATTTTGTTGGATAATACGGACCTTTTTCTCAGCCTCATCAACAAAATCGATTCCGTAAAACCTTCTCTCTCTAGGTTTAATCCAATTCAATGGTGTCCTACACTTCCTGCCATACAATGCTTCAAATAGAGCCATCTTAATACTTTCTTGGTAACTATTGTTGTAAGAAAACTCTGCCAAAGGTAACCATGATTCCCATGAACCCCTGGACAACAACACACAAGCTCTAAGCATATCTTCTAGAATAGCATTAACTCTCTCTATATGCCCATCGGTTTGTGGGTGGTAAGCTATACTATGAATCAAACTAGTACCCAAACCTTTGTGTAGGTGCTCCCAAAAATGAGCTATAAACTATGACCCTTGGTCAGACACGATGGTCTTCGGTATACCATGCAATCGAATGATTTCTACAATGTACTTTGTAGCATACTGAGGTGGTCGAAATGTTGTCTTGACTGGCAAAAAGTGAGCTGATTTGGTAAGGCGATCTACAATCACCCAAATCAAATCATTTCCCTTTGGTATAGTGGGAAGACCAGTGATGAAATCCATACTTATTGTAACAGAATCGACCAATTATATGAAATTAAGTAAAAAAATCACCCGCTGAGACAGACAATTTAAGAAACTTAAGCCCGTATAACCCGGTAGTCTGTGAAACCACGAAGGATTTCAAACCAACCAACATACAAACCAAGATTGTACAAGTTTAGTAGCCACAGTCACATATTACATAAAGTTCACAATGGCAATTGAATACATTGGAGTTTAAAATAGACAGTTATCACAAACCAAGTTCAAATTAAAGTAGTGGAAGCAAATAGTTGCATAAGACACACACGCGCATTTAGTTCAGATACAGTGCCAGTAGGTAGCCATCCTCAACAAAAGCATCAGATGAGAGATACAGAGTGACCATTGCCCTTGGTCCTAGTTGTCGCCCATCGCTAGATACAGGTAGTTAATGCAATAGCTGTAGTACATTTGACCATCTGCAACAACAATGGGAACAACGCCCTGAGTACGAGAAGGTACTCAACTAGACTTACCCGTCTTAAACTAAAATAAAGTGACACCAAAGATTATGCAAGGCTTTCTTTTAGTGGACTAGCTGACTTATTTGTGAAAGGCATAAGCTATAATGGAGAGTCTACTTTAAGTACTTTGCATCATCTTTATTAGGACCTATTCAACTAGGTAAGCACCTAGACTATAGCAATCACTTGATTAACCAATACATCCAGTTACCATTTGAATTTAGCATTTCCCAAAACCATCCAATAACCATCAATGTTCCATCACAATTACTACGATGCTATAACTCGAGTCAAGTGCTCACTATCCAGGAGCGATGGCGATTCGAATCGATTCCTAACCAGCTAGTGATTTTCTCCTCACACAAACCACACTCACCGATCAAGTGAGCTATAGGTCACCAAGGACACTTTCCAAGTAAATGGCACGGGGTAATAATCATGGACCACACTACCCCAGGGACCGCCCGACTGCCAGGGCACACCTTGGGCTTACTCTTTGTGTCCCCATACAACCCTCTTCGTCACCAGTCTACCAATCTGAGTTTACCCTGGCCTAAAAAGTGCCACTAGCTTCACGATCGAAAGGTACTTTATTCGGCTAGCTAAATGTGAGGCATGCGTTCAACATGACAAGAGGGACGAGCAACGATCGTTCCTTAACCGACATAGACGGAAAACTACTAGCACCCCAGAACCTTGTCTGGTTGTCTCCAACTTTTCCGTCCGGTCTCTAGTTATCCATCAACACATGGTTATTTTCTAGGCTATCAACCCCTTTCATAGCTAAAACCTTCTAGTAACCACCTATCATTTTAGGTGACCGGAAATCACCGATCGCTACCGATCTAAGCATGTGATACATCCGGCCCAGGTGGGGTTGGTCGAGGCCCAATAAATTAAGGTTGCCCGGACCTCAACAGTTCTTATGCACACCCACTCGGAGAAAGGCCCAATGTCCCTAAAAGACTAGTCTGATAGGGGAAGGGTGGCTCTCTCTTTAAGGTGGCTTCCTTCTCCCAAGCTAAGCAAGGTGGGATTATTCAGAGGCTCACACGGTCGCCGCCCGACTACAACTAGGCCACTTGGCCTTTTTTTGTTGCGTCTTTGCCAGCGGGTAATAGTGGAGGATGTCCTCATCATTCCCACCCCCTTAAACAAGGGCCCAGCTCTGATACCAAATGATACATCCGGCCCAGGTGGGGTTGGCCGAGGCCCAATAAATTAAGGTTGCCCGGACCCCAACAGTTCTTATGCACACCCACTCGGAGAAAGGCCCAATGTCCCTAAAAAACTAGTCCGATAGGGGAAGGGTGGCTCTCTCTTTTAAGGTGGCTTCCTTCTCCCAAGCTAAGCAAGGTGGGATTATTTAGAGGCTCACACGGTCGCCGCCCGACTACAACTAGGCCACTTGGCCTTTTTTGTTGCGTCTTTGCCAGCGGGTAATAGTGGAGGATGTCCTCATCAGCATGACTAAGCAATATTCGACACAACTTTTGGCGGTAATAATGTGGAAAGGATAGTAGTATATGCAATAATGGTTTCACTCAACTCCTATAACTTAATGCAACAATATATAACTCATATAAAAAGAATTGATTGCATAAAGTAGGGATTTTAGAATGCTCCGGGGCTTGCCTCTTTCAAACGAACTAGGCCGGTGATCTACGCACTCGGGCAAGTCCTCTCCTTGCTCCTCTTCCTTGGGCACCTCCTGTGCCTAGGGTTCTTGTGGATCTGCCCCAGTCTGCTCTTCCGGCACTGCTACTTGTGACTCCTCCTGTGATCCTGTATGATGCAATTGTGTAAGTAAACATGCAAACGATGTATCGGATGCGGTGGTATGCCATGATCATGATATGTAGATGAGCACATCAAAACTTATAGTATAGATGAAAAACAAACTTTCTACAAGGTAGTCCACACCATCCAAGCGTAATCATTAATAAAGCATGTCATCTTCTTATTAATATAGCCAGCATATAACCCTAACAAGAGTGCTACTACACTTTATCAACACCACTACATTAACTTATCAAGCAACACCAGCAAGGTGGTTGGGGTGCTTCAAAGATACACCAAACACTCCTTAATATTTCTAATTATTCATAAGAATGACATCTTATTTCCTATAAACTAGTGTTACAACATCGACAAGCATTTCTGATGCCTAAAAAAATCTACAAAAATTATAGTAGCCTAGTGTTACTCCAAATAGCACACCATAAACATTTCATGAGATTTGGATGAGTATTACAACCTACACAAAAATGACAAGCTCTAGCATGATATTGAGTATGAAAATACTTTGTACTATGGAAAGTATCAAACAACAGATTTAAGCACTTTTCAACAATTTACACAGTAAATAATCACTACACAAAAATTATCATAGGCATGTTTTATTCATATTTTTCCCTATATCAAAAATAACAAATCTAGGCAATAAATAGCACTTGAACTAGACATCAATAATTTTTCATAGAACATGCATGATATATATTTTTTCCTAGAAACTATAGTACACAAGAAGAGCAACAAACTTGGGATCATATTTTTCTAATTTTTCTTTGATTTACTACACATTTTCTAAGATATCAGCAATTACAAGGATTAAATAAATCTCCATAGAAAAGTACCACAAAAACATCATGCAATATTTTTACACTGTAGATATACTCATGAGGATTACTACAAAATTTGTTTCATAATTTTTGGAGCTAAAATGGATACACAACATTTTTCCCAAGCATTTCTCTTTTCAAATAAAAAATGAAAACCAAAATTATTTTCTTTCTCCGCCTAACAGGCCGGCCCATGAGATCCACCGGCCCACTGCCGAAAATGACCTTGGCAGCCAGCACGGGGAAAAGGCTGGCCTGGCTCGGTGGCGCGGCCCACGAACACGGCGGCCCAAGGAAAAATAGAGGGGGGAGCGGGGCACGGGCACGACGCCAGTGCCCCACGACGTCGCGGTGGTGCGGTGTCCACCGGTGGCCAACGACCAACTCCAGCCAAGCGAGGACCAGCGAGCAGGCGCACAAGATTCATGAGAAGATGGCGAACACCGGAGAGCAGCGCGCGGGGGGTCAAGAGAGGGCAAGGATGCCGGAGGGGCAGAGCGCGAGCTCGACAGCACGATAATGGTGGCGCGGCGGGACGTGCACAATTGAGCCTTACCGGAGACGAGGAAGGGGCACTGAGGTGCGTTCGGAGGAGAGGAGGAGATGGCAAAGCATGACGCATGAGCAATCGCTCAGAGGAAGCTCGCCGGCATCGGAACATGGCGGTGGAGCAAGCGGCAGCGGTGGCGAGCGGAAGAGAGGACGCGAGGGCGTTCTGCTTTCTCACGATGGGCGAGAGAGTGAACGAGTGAGGGAGGGAGAGGAAGCAAAGGCACGAGCATGTTGTCATGGAGCCGGGAACGTGGGGCCATGGACGTCCATGTGGAGGGCGACACCGGCGCATGGCGGCCACGGGGCACGCGGCGTCTGCCGCGGTCGGGCGCGACGCGTGGGAGAGAGAGAGGAGGCGCGTGGCTGGGCCGCAGAGCAGGCCGGGCCGAGCGGAGCGTGTGCGCGGGCGCGTGCGTGCTGGGCTAGGTGGCTTTGGCGGTCAAGCCAAAAGTGAGGCGGTGGCCCGCTAAGAGGAGAAAAGCTTTTTCTTTTTCAATTTTAATTTTTAGAAATTCTAAACTATTCTAAATTCGAATTTTGAAGAAGACAAAGACATTTTCAAGATTTGACCCCAAAATAGAAGTTGTTCAAAATTTAATTCTCTACAACTTTGCTTTAGGGCACATTTTGAAATTCCAACATATTTTGAATTAAAGATTCAAAGTCCATTTTTCAAATAAAAACCCATTTTTCTAGAATATTTTTAAAAGCAAAATTTGGAGAAATTTTGAATACCAAAGTTTCTCTAAAAATCATGCTAAATAATTCTAGATGATTTAAAATTATAGCCAAACAAGTTTTACTAACCTAGCAAGCAAAGTTAGGGCAAAAGTACAATTAACAAGTATATGCAACATGCATGTTTCAAAATGATGTTTCAAATGTTTCAATTTCACTTTGCACTTTCTTTACATGTGATTATGAAATGTATTTGATGCTAATGCTCATGATTTGGGATGTTAATGCATTGCTTAACACCTAGGGTGTTACGCTTATATCATCCCATTTCCAATCTGGTACTGACAAAGGTTGCAACAAACCCACAGGTCTCATGTGAAGAGCTTTCACCCTACAACATGTGTCACAACGAGCAACATACATTGTAATCTCCTTCATCTTGGTCCACCAATAACGAGGTCTCAGTTCTTGATACATTTTGCTACTTTCAGGATGGATAGACAGCTTAGAATGATGAGCTTCATCCATCAGTTGGTTCTTGAGCTCTCGATCTTTTGGTACAATCAGACGGTCCTTGAACCATAACACTCCTTGTTCATCCATTCTAAAATGCTTAGTTGGCTCTTTCTTTATTTTCTCCTTGATATGGAATATTCCCTTGTCTATTTTCTAGCCTTTAATGATCTTGCTCTCCAAGGTACAACTAATCTAAATATTATGCAATACAGCAGGATGCAACAAATTGAACCCATCTTCGAACAAAGGTTGCACTGTAAGAGAATATGACTTCCTACTTAGGGCATCTTCTACTATATTGGCCTTCCCTAGATGATAGTGTACATTTAGGTTATAATCCTTAATCAGTTCTAACCATCTTCTCTGTCGCATGTTTAACTCGAACTGAGCAAATATGTATTTGAGACTCTTGTGATCTGTGAAGATGTTGCACACATTCCCAAGCAGATAGTGTCTCCAAATCTTTAGAGCATGCACAACAATAGTGAGCTCTAAATCATGAGTCGGATAGTTAACTTCATGTTTCCTCAATTGGCAAGAGGCATAGGCAATGACTCTTCCATCTTGCATAAGAACACATCCTAAACCCTTTTTGGATGCATCGCAAAACACATCAAACGGCTTCTCTATGTCCGGCTATGCCAGAATAGGAGCAGTGGTTAGCAATTCTCGTAAGGTGCAAAAAGCTTCCTCGCACTCCTCTGTCCAAGCGAACTTATGGTCTTTCTATAGCAGACTCGTCATTGGTTCGGCAATCTTCGAGAAATCTAGTACGAAGCGATGATAATAACCGGCTAATCTAAGAAAACTCTGAACCTCATGAACTGTGGTTGGTGCTTGTCGACGAGATATGATCGGCAATTTACCGAGGGATATGCCCACGGTAGTAGATTATCCACGGAGGTGCGCAAGATGACGATCTAGATGGTGACGCAAGAGGAACACAGGATCTATCTAGGTTCGGGCCACGTATTGCGTAATACCCTATGTCCTATGTCTTTATGGATTGTATTGATGCGTGATCAGATTTCTTGAGGGGGTCCTTGCCCGCCTTATATAGTCCAGGGGGCAAGGTTATAGATCTAAGGAATCCAATCCTAGCCAATTACAACTCCTATATCCGCAGAGGATACGATATCTATCCTAACCGACTAGGTTTCCTTGACCCGTCAAGTAGTCTCTCCTTGCCCTGCATGGCTCGCCGAGCAGTCCGGAGATCCATGTAGGCCTTTCTGGTGAGTTGGGCCACCCTGTCTGGCGTGGCCCATGTGGAGTCATGAGGGTATACGGGTCTATACCCCCACAGCTAGTCCCCGAGCATTATGTATTTTGAAGCGACATGTCATCTTGACCTCCTCCGACCAGTAAGGCTTGAAGCCCTGAAGCACCTGACCAGAAGGGTGGTCTACCGAGGAATATTCCATTCCTTCCAACCAGTTCAGCTGATAACCGACCACCGCACTGGTCGAAAAATCGCCTTGCCAAAAAAATGCATGGTGCTCTGAGAAAAATGAAAAACAATGCATCTTTGATGAAGTATGCCCACTTTAAGTTTCATGAAGGAAAATTAATGATGCGTGGCACCATTGGCTTTGCCATAATGTCAAGAGATGTGATCCTCAGGATGTAATCGTGTGAAGGTAGGGGTCACGCCTCTGGCACTATGCAACAAACAACGTTTGCAACAAAAAGGTAAGCACATTCACTACAAGGTGAAATGTGCCCACTTAGTCCTCGAGCCTGGTAGCAAGTGACTGGATCACGTGGTGCCAGGGTCCCAAGAACATAGTCCCAACTTAGCAGAAAATGATGCACCGTGGCTCTATCACGGCACAGTCCCTAGCTCTACTGTAGGGCCAGGCCCTAACTCTGCTGTGGACCCAATCCACAGCTCTGCCATGGTAATAGCCCATAGCTTAGCCATGTGGCAACTCTCAACTCTGCTGCGAGACATCCCCCAACTCAGTTGCGGACCCTAAAAAACATCCTATGGCTCTACCATAGGGAAACCCCTAGCTCAGCTATGAGGCGACCCACATCTCAGTTGCGGGCTCATTCTGCAGCTCAGCTGCAAACTCAGTCCCCAGCTCAGCTGTGGGACCATAACTAACACACTAGAATTGGGCCGCATACAACAAAAATAGGCCCACTCTAGGGTCCATTCCACAGGCAAGGCCCACGTACGGCCCACTTGTAGACAATAACTAAGGAAGCAGAAGCGGCGCATCGGGTGCGGCTACCCAAAAACCCTAGAAGTCAAAGAGTCGGTCCGCTCTTATAAATACCTGTGCGGCGACACCCCACTTCTCCCACTACATCCATTTCATGTCAGTTAATCTTCCACACAAAGCTCTCTGCCTTCTCTACCATCACCGCCGCATCCAAGATCCAAACCCTAGATCCAATCGCCAACAGATCCAGCCGCTCTAGCTCCACTCCTCTCGACGCAACCGCATTCAACGACCGAAGAAAGGGGGATGGCGCACGGTAACTGTGGAGCAAGAGCGCAACTGATGGTGGTGGAATGGTGCAAGTCCATGAGCACGGAGGCGTCCTTAGGGAAGCTCGTAACCGCCGAGGCAATGGCGGAGGCCGCAATCAGCGAATGGAGAACATCAGACGGTGAGAGCTATCTAGACCCCCACCCTAGTGAAATAGTGGTGTTTGAGGATTTCTACTGTCGTAGTTTTGGAAATCCATGCCATCCCTTTCTTTGCAAATTGTGCAATTATTATAGGATTAGTATCTGCAACCTCCATCCAAATTCGGTTCTATCGGTATCCATTTTCATTACTCTCTGCGAGTCTTTCCTTAGCATCCAGCCCTACTTCAATCTGTGGAGGCATTTTTTCTTCTTGAAGAAGAAAGGAGGTGCTGGAGGATCTAAGGTAGCTAGGGTGGCCTACCTTAGACTTACTCATTCAATTATCAAACTCAAGTACATATGCAATCATGTCACTTAAAATCAAGCTATACTTGTCTTAAGACACATATATATACAACTGATGAACAAAAACAAACTGGCACTTGGTATTCATGGAAGCCATCAAAAATTAGATAAAAGCTCAAAATACACAACCATCATTAATTGGTTGGGTTCATGTCCACCTCTGAGAAGATCTTGCAACACCTTGAGAAGATTTGCCTCTAAGAAGATTCTACAACACCTTGAGAATATTTCCTCTGAGAAGTTCCAGGAACACCTTGATAAAATCTTGATTGCCTACAACAAACCTGCATAAGGTACAAGATTATTGAGTGGAACTGCACTAGCAATCTTAGTGTTTACAAAAGAAACATTCTTGTGTAGAACTGGACTCTTTGAATATGTCCAATACAACTAGGAAAAACATTTTCAGCTAGTGGTGGATAACCTTCAAAGTTGCTGATGCATTCCTACAATGTACAGTGTTGGTGGGTAACCTGCAACAAGCGAGTTATTATCAAGTGGTACCACAATAGCAATCTTAGTGATAAAAAAATAGTTCTTGTGTAGAACTGCAGTAGCACAAGGTAGTTCAAGTTGATAGTACAAGCAGCTACAAGTACAACAAGAGCACAGGAAATTCGAGTGCAGGCAACTACAACTACTACTTTGAGCATATATTAACTTAAATTAAACAAGCTGATCCAATAAACTACATCATTTGCTGAAGCACATCATCAACCTAGAACAGAACGAGCAAATGAAGGATATATCATGGGGATCATTACCAAGAAAAGGGAGACCCGTCCTACAGGTCCTGAGAGATGTAGCAATGTCCTATGAGATGCAGAGGGTGTCTAGCTAGACCTTTGGGCAACACACTAATAACAATCAGCATCATCCTATGATGCAAAGGGGATACTTGTAACATAACCAAGAATGATTACAATTACAATTGATGAAGAGAAGAACTATAGCATCCAATATTTTGATGTACAGAATCTAGTTTTACTGCCCCTAGGGCTATGGTAGTTTCTAAAAATGTGATTGCTTAATCGCTGAAATCACCTTCCACTCAGGTGGTGTCAATCTATGTTATTCACATGGTAAACGAGAAATGTTCAAATGAGAGAACCAAATTTGAGAAAGGCTCGAAACAAAATCATTTTTCCCTTGATTGGCTTACAATTTGGACTGCAGTTCATCATCCCATCATCCCTGTTAATAGATAGTTCCATCTTTTTATTCAGATTTCACTATTTGAGTTGATTGTTTCTCAGACATTTCAGTGTTTCAATTCAATGACAGTCTCAGAGTAGCCAACAAAGATGATGACACGACAAGACAAGCTAATAAGCTATCCTCTGTCTAGTCCAGACATTTCATTTAAACAATAGATTGAAAATTTTGATCTATCATATGGGCTCATGCTTGATAAGATGATATGTTGTTTGTGCTCTAGTTTGCCTGATCTGAGTTAGGTCCAACAGATGTGTTCATTTTCTAGCAAATGCAAGCACTAACAGCTGCGGTGCAAATTTTTCATACAAACACCATTTTTAGGTGCAAAAGAAATCAGTGGTATTATTGTGCATAGAAAATTAGAAGTCAAAGCTACTTACAGGTGTAAAAAAATCACAAAGCAGCTAGACAGACCCTAAGGTGTTTGTGTGTTTAAGTTTTAGTATTTCAGACTTCACTAGTTGATTGTACAAATTTGCACAACTTGTAGATCAACAAATTTGATTTGCACAACAAAGGATTGAGGCGACAAAGGAGTAGCACTTGCCTGAAGTTGGCTGTCTCGGATCTATGATTGAATCACTGGCTGCAACCTTTGATAGAAAAGTAATCAACTAATTGAATATGACCAAAACAATCTGGTAGGTACCATTGTCATCAAGTAATCAACTAATTCCGACATAAAACCAACCTTGACAGAAAAGTCTGATACTCGTACAAGCAAGTCTGCAAAAGTAAATGGGTGTGTCACAGACTAATACTGTTGAAAGAAAATAGAACCACATAATTTTTTAGTTCAACTAACTTTGATGTGTAGAGGCAATATATTGGACAGGAAGTGTGCTAGTATAAATTGCAAACTAATACAAAGATCTATAGACCTCTCCTAGGAGAAAGGAAGTAAAAGAAAAAAACATTATACATATTCTAAAAGCAGACCATTGGTAGAAGTGACAGAAAGCAGAACATCAATATATTAGATATTCCAAGGCATTTCACAGCAACATTAGTATCAGTTATTAGGAAGGCAGAAAAAACACAATATGCTTATCTTGTTGATCCATGTTCTTTCTGAGCAGTACTAATTATACACACATGTTAGAAAACACATAGGACTAAACTCATTGAAGGCATATTCATACCTAAAAGGTTTCCTTTCAACAATGTGGTAAAGCCTACCAGGTGCATAGAGGTGCCTTGTATCTCAGCATCACACTTTCAGGTATACACATGTCTATTAGGCACCTTCCACAAAGAAGGCATGTAAACTATACAAAGAGGACTAGGCACCCATGTTTTCATATCGTATTATTGAGGCTAGTCATATGACCACCGATTAGTCGATCAGGGTCGATTAGTCATCGATCAGGGTCGATTAGTCGGTCCTGATCGGTCTAGTCGGCTAGTCGGACATTTAGTCGTCCTTGTGCTTGGATGACCTGATCGACCATGTATATACTATATATATATGATGTAAATATATGTAATCATGCCCATAATGAATCAGTATCATGGTGATTTGGCCTCTTACCTGTAACTGCTGCTTACTGATGGCTGAAGCTGACTGCTGACTTGTGGTTGTGGCTGATTCTGAAATTACAAAGAAAGAACATATAGTCAGTTAAACAGGCAAAAAAGTAGAAAAACAAGACCTTAAAGAGTAGTAGATAGTAGAGCAAGGCAAAACAACTTAACCAAGTACATAAATTTTAACAAATAAGAACTAACAGCAGTTCAACAATCATCACACGTCACAGTAGACACTGTGCACAGTACATTACATAATTAAACTAATAAACTTATACAAGTTCTTACATCTGAAATGGAAATAGTTCTAAACATCCAGTCAACTTCCACTGATCCACAGAATCAGCAATTCAGCCATCTAGAGAAGCAAATCTGCGTCCACTTGGAATTCTTCATTTCCATCATTTGTTGCAGGTCCGCCTGAGTCTTCCTCCCCTTGCTATCCCTGGTCCTCCATTTCTTCATCTGTTTCTACTCCACTTGCACCTTGCGCCTCTTCTTCTGCAACTCTGTCTTCCTCTTCTTCATGAACACTGCTTTCAGCTGGTGAACTTGTCTTCCTTTTCTTATTCCTCCCATATGTGCGGGTGACATTATTCCTTGCACGAATAGCAGCTTCCCTAGGCATATTGCGGGCTCTAAGCTGGTCAGTTGCACCAACAGCATCATCAACATGTTCCCAGAGCGCTTCACAGTTGATGTCTACCCGCTCATTTTCCCACTGAAACTCTTCTAGCAGCAATGGGTTAGATCTCTTGCCTTTAGAACCAAGCTCACGAATTTTCTAAAACCTGAATGTCATTCTACGATTATAGCTAACATAGACCAACTTGTTCAACCTAGCATGCTCGAGACGGTTCCTCTTTTTAGTATGCACCTGCAGCCATATAATTATAGAAAATAGGAGCAAAAATTATTAGATGGCTACAAGCCTGCAGCCCTGCAACATATAAGAATGCATTAGTATGCACCTATGGCTGGAAATTGCCCTTACATGAGCAAATGTGCTCCAGTTGCGCTCACAACCAGATGCCGAACAGCACAAACTTACAATCCATTTTGCTAAACTCTGTAGCTCGAATGCAAGGCCACCAAAAGCATCCCACCATAGAACTACAATTGTTATAAGCAAAAACAATAATATAATCAGCAGCTCATCACATATAGAAGAGAATTATAGCTTACCAGGATTTTTGTCATTTCTCTCTATTATTGCTAATATCTTTGAGAAACATTCACCCTCAGCCATGTCATAATCATCAGCTTGTTTGCTTATTATCCTCGCTTCACTCTCATCAGGCACCATCTTACATACAATGTCATTAAACATGCACCTTAGCTTTGTAGCTAGTCTCCTATCCTTTTCCTTTATGGCAAAGTACTTTCCAGGATTCAAGAAGAGAGTTGCTCCATATAGTTTTTGCTCCATCTGGTTTGTCCATCTCTCATCAAAGTATTTTAGCACATCATCACGTAATGTTGGTTTCTCCGCCAAAGTTTCCTTGATGGTCTTCTTTGCAAAATCCATTGCTACCATTATCTCAGGAAGTGCTGGTGTTTCATCACCATCCGCTATCCTTAGAGCAATGAGAAGGGGCTATGTTGCTTTTATACAATACTCCACATTTTTCCAAAATGATATGGAAATGATTGTGTTCTCAGCCCTTTTCCCTTCAGCACTTTTTGACAAAGGTGTTGGACTGCCATTCTTCACTCATAAACAAACTCCTCAAACCTGATTTGTTCTTATGCATGCTTGCTAATGTGAGATAGGAAGTAGCAAAGCGAGTAACAGCAGGCCTCACAAGATCACCACCAATCTTCTCTCGCATAAGATCTAGAATCCTCCCATGTTTGTAGATGAACCTACACACCTTCTTAGCTGAATTAATGCAAGAGCTAAACTGAGGTATCTTCCCAATGTCCTCCATCAACAAATCCAAAAAGTGGGCAGCACATGGTGTCCAAAACAAAGTTGGGATCCTCTCCATAAGAATTCTTCTAGCAGCCTTGAAGTTTGCACCATTATCTATGACAATTTACATGACATGCTCCTTCCCAACCTTGTCAATTTGTTTCTCTAACAAGTCTGCTAACATAGGAGCATTGGCTATCACTTGAAGCATCAACTGAACCTAAGAAGAATGTACCAGCTGGGCTATTGGCAAGAAAGTTGATGAGATGACAGTGGCTAGTGTCAGTGCATCCATCTGACATGATTGTGCATCCATATTCCTTCCAAGCTTCCTCATGCTTCTTTCTTAGCTCGTCTGTCTTCTTCACTGCCCTATCAAGTAGTGGATTCCTAATCTCATGGTATGAAGGAGAGCGATACCTAGGACCATATTGCCCAATGGACTCAAGCATAATCTCCTAGCTTCTTGAGTTAATAACATTCAATGATATTCTATTCTCATAAAAAAATCAGCCACATGGTCATCTATAATCTGTTTTGCTTCCTTGCTCTTTGTGGAGTACTCAAGAGTGGGCTATGAATCTTGGACTTGTGCCATTCTGCAACCACTTCTTCTGGACTCTTGCAAAGCAAAGAGCTCACTGACTTGGAATGCTTCTGTGTTTGTGGTTTCGGTGGAGCAGAAACCACAAAATTTGTGATTGATGCTTGAGCTATCTTCTTCGCTTGCTTTGATTTTGTCCTAGAACTTGGAACTTGTTTTGACTTTGTCCCTGCATTTTGTTCATTTTTAGCAGTAGAAGCACCACCTCCACCTTGATCTATTTCTTCTTCAAATTATGTCTCCACATTCTCTACCCCAGTGCCCACAGCCTCAAGTACCTGCTGAGTCCTTGACCTTTGGACCAAGTAAGCATGCATCTCACGCTTAACAAGGTCAGGTGCTTTACCACATTTCACTGCATCACAATAGCCCCCAACAAGGTGTTGCTTAAACCTTTTAATGCCTGAAGGGACAATCTTTTTGCAGAAAATACATTGGATGAACTCTTTCTTCCCTACATCTGGCCAAAACCCATACTTCCATCTAGCATCTGATGATTTTGCCTTCCTCTTCTTATCTTCAGCCATGGCAGCAAGATGTGGTGGCAATTTAGCTGTGGCTTGAGCTATCAGAGATGCTTCAGTTGGAGCAGCTGAGGACGCTGATGCAGAATGACCTCAAACCTCTTCTGAGATAGCATTAGTCATAGCTTCATTCTTAGGTAAATAGACCTCAACATTTGCACGGCGTCGATCCTCTGCAGAGCAGCACAGCCACACAAATGTGTCACAAATTGGAGGCAAAAGTCGATACACAACAGCAGATCGAGTAGCAGAGGTAATCTGACATATACACTAACCTTCAAAGTCTATGCTCATCTTAACGCTTGAGGCCTCCTGTGTCCGCCCTCCAGACATCGAGGAGCCTTAAAGGCGGGTGGAGCTGGTTCCGGCAAGGGAGGAGATAGGCGTAGGTGGAGGTGGAGGTGTGGGCAGAGGTGGACATGTGGGTGGAGATGCGGAGCCGAGCCGCGGACGGAGATGCAAATGACGGTGAGATGCGGAGCCACGGACAGAGCTTCGGACGACAGGCAGGTAGAGGAGACGCGGGCGGAGGTGCTGGCGGCACCGGCAGCTGCGAGAGAGAGCAGAGGCAGAGCGGGAAGGGGAAAAGTGGAGCGGGAGCTAGAAATCGTCGGTGGATGTAGCTCTGGGAGTAGGTCACTCACTCACTCAGTCCTCTTGTTCTTGCCCTAATGGGCCGGCTAAAGGTGGGCCAAGTTGCTCTTGCTTCCTACAAACCAACCCAATTAGTCGTCTAGGAAGCCTGATCGTACGACTAATCGTGACTAATCGTGATTAGTTGGATGATAAGGTTTCTAATCGAACAAACCTTATCGAATGCCCTTATCGAGCACGAAGTTACGATAAGGACGACTAATCACGATTAATCGCGATTAGTCGTTCGATATGAAAATAGGGCTAGGCACCTTCCACATAGAAGGCATGGTAAACTGTACAAAGAGGACTACATCAGGTACCCTGAAAACAATTAGAGATCATAAATCCCTACACATATGCTCTATCTGTTGCCTATTGATTGTTGACTACAAAAATAATTTAATATTACACCTAGTAGACACTTAAAATAGAGAAGAGAAAATAGAATGAACATCAGACATGTATAGGTCAACTAAGACTCTGGTTCTGTCTAATTTTGGGGTAAAATATACTAAGCTACAAAGTGTTTAAAAGATAGGTCACTGCAGTTGGCCAAATAACTCAGAACGTAAAACACATGAAAGCACAGCCGTTGGAAATGTACTATGAATGATGCTAGTAGGAAGGACACATTAGTTCATCAAAGTAGGCTAAACAAAAGTTGTAATCATAGTGAGAGACAAGAGTTGCATTATGCCTTATCAGCAAGAAAGAACAGTGTGAGACATGAGTTATGCCAGCCGGAACTTGCCCCCATAGTTCAACCAAATGTTAAATATTTCATATCAAGAAATAACAACATGACTACATGAGTCAGAGCTACCATAACAAAGGAGTCATGCAAACCGGCTACTTTAACCCTATTTACAACCTGAACAATAAATACAAGAGACAACTGCTATTGTTGGAGGAGACCGGTAGAAATTTTAAAACTAGACCAATGCAACAACTATAAATAAAATTAGATATCTAGATATGCTAATTTACAGTGTCTAATAATACACCAATTTTAACACCTTATATAAGCAGCCAAAAACGATTGCAGTAAATAACACAAGAGATTGTTTCCATTCTAGAACCTATAAATCGATAAGATGCTAATTGCTCCTATATGTTTAGACGACAAGATGCTAATTGCTCCTATGTGTTTAGATCCTAGCAAATAACGGTAGCAGAAAAGGTAGCAACTTTGCTCGAATCGGTTCAATACTACTACCATGAGGCAAGTTTGTGCTAGATCTCACCATCGGTGACGACGCCTGAAGCCACTCGACCAGCCACACCGACACCTTAACATCAGCATCTCCTGCCCGTGCCCAGCCCACTCGCACCAACTCGTTGCTGCCATGGAGGAGCTGCACCACCTCGCCACGACGCAGCCACGGAGGAGCCGCGCCCCCCGGCCATGACGCCACCACCGTGGAGGAGACACGTCGCCGCTGTAGAGGAGCCACACCACCTCACCACACCACTACCTTCGAGGGTTGGGCGGCATGAGGGATGTGGGAAGCCACTCCATTGTCGATCTGGCCAAGGGAGAAGAAGGGCAGCCATCCCATCGATCGGTGGCTAGGGTTTTGGCCGACTGCTATGAGCTCGTGCACTGCCTGACCCGCACCGCCATGGCCCGTCTAGGGAGCAGGGTGACCTCAGGGCTAGAGAAGGGAGGGAAGGAGAGCTCGCACTGGGAAGGGAGGTGCATGGGCGTGGACGCCGACGTCGGTCTTCTAGGAGGACGACGATGTTGGTGGGAGGCGTGCGTGTGGAATTGTGGATAAGGTGTGTGTGGCAACTAGGTGTGTTAGGGGTTTATGTGAGTTTTGGGCCAAATTTTTGCGAGCAGTGGGTTGAAAACATCACGCCAAAGTTAGCGAAAGATGATTCAACTTAGTTACTCATATACAGCGACAGACGATTTAATGCAAAAGCAAAATTTTTATAACAACGGACGATCCATCGTAGTATTCAATTTTAGCAACTGACGGTCTGAGGACAATCTTTAGCAATGGACCATTCAATGGCAATTAATAACTTTAGCAACTAACGTATGTTGCTGTTTTAGTGTTGTGGTGTAGTGAGTGTAGTTGAGCTAGTGCTAGAATTAGCTTTGCCATCTTAATTACTAACATTCTTATTTAGTGAAGTTTGTAGTAACTTTAGAGGCTATTCACCCCCCTCTAGCCATTTAGGACCTTACAAGTGGTATTAAAGCTGGGGCACCATTTATTCAAGGCTTAACAACCTTTGGTGAAGAAATGGCTCTTACAATTTATATCAACAACACCAAGAAGGCACCTCCCTTTGATGGCACAAACTATACATATTGGAAGGTCAAGATGACCGCTCATCTCAAGTCAATCAATAGAGAGGTTTAGAAGGTGACTGAGACCAAGTTTGAGGTTGCTAACCTAGAGGCACCTAGCGTGGTTGAAGAAAAGAAGCTTCAATGCAATGACATTACAATGAGCGCTCTTCATGAGGCTCTTGATGACAAGACATTTGAGCAAATCAAGGACATAGAGATTGCTCATGATGCTTGGGCAAAGCTTGAGGAATCATTTGAAGGCACTAAAGGTGTGAAGACTGCCAAAGCATACATCCTCCAAGAGAAGTTCTCAAGTTTCAAGATGCTAGAAGATGAGAGTGTCCCAGAGATGTTCTATAGATTACAAGTAATTGTGAATGAGCTCAAAGCACTTAGAGAGGATGTAAAGGATAGTCAATTCTCTTTGAAGTTCTTGAGAAGCCTACCTAAGATATTTGACATGTTGATGACCGTTCTTGTGAGGACAACATTGAGTGAGTCAACTCCCAATCAAGTGTTCCAAGAGGTGATGACCGATGATACTTATAAGAGGATCATGAGAAGGAAGAATTGGTCAACAACAAGAAGAAGGAGAATGAGAAGAAGGATGATGACAAAAAGAAGAGTGTGGCATTCAAGGCCTCATCATCAAAGAGCAAGGGCAAAGAAAAACAAAAATCATCATATGAAGATGGGATGAGTTCTTATGATGAAGATGAAGAAGATGAGAAGATGGCTCTTTTTGTCAAGAGGGTTGGCAAGTTCATGATGAAGAAGGGCTACCGTGTGAGTAGGAAGAAAGCATCCTCCAAGAAGAATGATCATGCAATGAAGTGCTTTAGATGTCATAGCAAAGACCATCTCATTGCCAAGTGTCCTTATGATAGTGATGATGAAGATGCTATCATGAAAGAGAAAAAGAAGCAAAAGAAGAAGCAAGAGAAGGAGAAGGTCTCTCAAAAGAAGAAGAAGAATGATTCTCATGTTGCTACATAAGATAGTGATGATTCCACAAGTGATGATGAGGATGGCGAGAAGAAGGGGCATGCTAGTATTGCAATCCAAGAGAAGAGCTCTATATTTGACACTCCTTCATGCTTCATGGCTAAGGCCACTAAGGTATCATCCGATGATGAGAGTGATCATGCTAATGCTAGTGATAGTGATAGTGATGATGATGATGAACCAACTAAAGATGAACTAATCACTATGCTAGAAGATTGCAAGTATCACTTTAAGGAATCTAGAAAGAAATGCAAGGCCTTGCGTAAGGACAAGCAAACCCTTATGCAAGAACTTGATGAGATTAGGGTATCTTATGAGAGTCTAAAGGAAGACCATAAGAAGCTTCAAAAATCTCACACTAAGCTTGGAGAAGCTCATTCCTGTTCAGTTGATAAATATGAAAGCATGCCAACTAATATTGAAAAATTTAAAACTTGCAACATAGGCATATCATGTGATATTATTGATGAATCTTTCTATAAGCCTATTGTTGTTGTTCCTACTAACCCTTCATGTAGCACATCTACATCATCCTCATCTAGTAGTGATGGCTTCACTTATGATTCCTCACGAGAATGAAACTCTTAAGAAGGAGGTAAAAAAGCTCAATCACACCTTAGCTAAGGCTTATGGTGGTGAAGACAGCTTGCTTATGTGCTTGGGTAGTCAAAGGGCATCTCTCTACAAAGAGGGATTGGGCTATAACCCCAAGAAAGGTAAGGCCGCTTTTGCTCCTCACAAAACTAGGTTTGTAAAGAACAATGACTGGTATTACAAAGATTGCAAGCAAGTTGGTCATATAGAGCAACAATGCATGAACAAGAAATTAAATGCTAAGGTATCCTCAATTAAGCTTGATTCTTTCTATATGCTTACCAAGGGTACTAATGGTGTTCATGCTAAGTTCATTGGTGCACCATGGATGGGCTCAAAGAAGAAAGCTATTTAGGCACCAAAGAGCTTGGTCACTAACCTTAGAGGACCCAAGCAAGTTTGGGTACCTAAGAAGAATTGATCTTGTCTTGTAGGTCAATTATAAAGCTAGAGGAAGGCATTGGGTGCTCGATAGTGGGTGCACTCAACACATAAGCAGGGAGTCTTGTATGTTCAAGTCAATTGATACAAATCAAAATGGTGGATTTGATTCAATCACATTTGGTAACAACAAGAAAGGCAAGGTCAAAGGGTTTGGTAAAATTGCTATCTCCAATGATATGAGCATATCAAATGTGTTGCTAGTTGAGAGCTTGGATTTCAATCTTTTGTCGATTGCACAACTTTGTGATCTTGGCTTCAAGTGCATTTTTAGTAGTGATGATGTTGAAGTCATTAGTGTTGATGGATCCAACTTGATATTCAAAGGATTTAGATATGGTAGCTTGTACTTGGTTGATTTCAATGATAGTGTCACTCAATTGACATCATGTTTGCTAAGCAAATCTAGTATGGGATGGTTATGGCATAGAAGGCTTGGTCATGTTGGAATGAAACAATTAAACAAATTATTGAGGCATGACTTAGTTAGAGGCTTGAAGGATGTCACTTTTGAGAAGGATAAACCATGTAGTGCATGTCAAGCCGGTAAACAAGTTGGAAATGCACATCCTAGCAAAAGTGAAATGAGCACATCTAAGGCATTTAAGGTATTGCACATGGACTTATTTGGGACAACAACATACATGAGCATAGGTGGCATCAAGTATGGTTTTGTGATAGTGGATGACTATACTATATACACTTGGGCGTTCTTTCTCTATGACAAGAGTGATGTTCATGATCTATTCAAGTCTTTTGTCAAGAGGGTGCAAAATGAGTTTGAAACTATCATCAAGAAGATTAGAAGTGACAATGGTAGTGAGTTCAAGAACACAAGAATTGAAGAGTTGTGTGATGATCTTAGTATTGGACATCAATTCTCTCCAACATACACTTCTCAATCTAATGGTGTAGTTGAAAGGAAGAATAGAACTTTAATTGATATGGTTAGATCAATGCTAAGTGAGTACAATGTGAGTCATTCCTTTTGGTGTGAAGCTATTAACACGGCTTGCTATTGTAGCAACTATCTCTATTGCCATGGGAAGCTTGGGAAGACACCATATGAGCTATTGAATGGAAGAAAGCCCAATATTATATATTTTAGAGTGTTTGGTTGTAAATGCTATATTCTCAAGAAAGGCACAAGATTGAGCAAGTTTGATAAGAAATATGATGAAGGGTTCTTGGTTGTTCTACCACAAGAAAGGCATATAGAATTTGGAATTTGGCTAGTGGCACCTTAGAGAAAGTTCATGATGTTGAGTTTGATGAAACCCAAGAATCTCAAAATGAAGCCTAAAATCATGATGATGTGAGAGGAGACCAATTGGCAAATGCAATGAGAAACATGGACATTGGTGATATTATGCCAAGTCAAGTTGTTGATGATGATGACATTCATGCGATCAATCAAGATGTGCAAATCGATACAAATCAAGCAAGCTCTTGTGGTTCCCATGATGAAGCTCAAGATCAAGGTCAATCAAGTGGAAGCAATTAACTCCCAATACTCTAACCTACCAACATTGCAAGAGATCATCCATTAGATCAAATCATTGGTGGCATTCAAAGTGGTGTTCAAACAAGATCAAGACTAGCATCCTTTTATAAGCACTATTCATTTGTCTCATTCAAAGAGCCAACCAATATTGAAGAAGCATTGAAGGATTCTAATTGGGTAAATGCCATGCATGAAGAGTTGAACAACTTCATAAGAAATCAAGTTTGGGAGCTTGTTGAGAGGCCAAAGAACTACAATATGATTGGTACCAAGTGGGTCTTTAGGAACAAGAAAGATCAAGATGGTGTAGTTATGAGAAATAAAGTAAGATTGGTTGCACAAGGTTACACATAAGTTGAGGGTCTTGACTTTGGAGAAACTTATGCACCGGTTGCGAGATTGGAGGCAATTCGAATCTTATTAGCCTATGCTTGTGCCCATAACATCAAGCTCTATTAAATGGATGTGAAGAGTGCATTTCTCAATGGTCACATCAATGAGTTGGTTTATGTTGAGCAACCTCCCGGTTTTGAAGATGACAAGAAGCCCAACCATGTTTATAAGCTCAAAAAGGCATTGTATGGTTTGAAGCAAGCACCTAAAGTATGGTATGAGAGGTTGAGGGACTTTCTTCTCTCTAAAGGGTTCAAGATGAGAAAGGTTGACACTACTCTTTTTACCAAGAAGCTTGGAAATAACTTGTTTGTGTTGCAAATATATGTTGATGATATCATTTTTTGTTCAACCAACCAAACATTTTGTGAAGAGTTTGGAAATATGATGGCAAGTAAGTTTGAGATGTCCATGATTGGAGAGCTTAGTTACTTCCTTGGACTTCAAATCAAGCAAATGAAGAATGGCACTTTTGTGAGTCAAGGCAAGTACATCAAGGACATGATCAAGAAGTTTAGATTGCAAGATGCTAAGCCAATGACTACACCAATGGGCACTAGTGATCAAATGGATGTTGATGCAAGTGGCAACATGGTAGATCAAAATCAATACCGGTCTATGATTGGAAGTTTGCTCTATGTCACCGCTTCTAGGCCAGATATCATGTTTAGTGTGTGCAAGTGTGCAAGATATTAAGCTTTACCTAGAGAAAGTCACTTGAAGGCAACCAAGAGGATATTAAGGTATCTCAAGGGCACTCATGATGTTGGACTATGGTATCCTAAGGGGTCTAATTTTGAGTTGATTGGATATTCGAACTCCGATTATGGTGGATGTAAAATTGATTGAACGACCACAAGTGGTACTTGTCAATTGCTAGGAAGGTCTCTTATTTCATGGTCATCAAAGAAATAAAATAGTGTGGCACTTTCAACCATGACAACAAAGAGAGCTAAAACCTATTGATCACCTCCCAACAATCAACCTATGATGACCTACACCGAGTCCTTATACTCTCACACTAGTGTTTGAGTAGTGATCGATCCATGGTAGTGCGGGCAAGAGGTGTTCACGGGCAGCGCTACCTCGATGCCCAAGGGTTACTTCCTATAGATATTTGTATCTTCATTTTATCTTTTAAAAAATAATAGTTGCTCTAAACTTTTAAATTTGCTATACATTAGATAACAGATGGCGTTCTGCCTCAAGCAAAAAAACCACGCTCGATTTAGGCTCCAAATGGATAAGTTTCATACATTCGGGGTGATGGACCACAATTTCGATACTCTATGACGTGTTTTATGGCAACGAAGAGAGCTAAAACCTATCAATCACCTCCCAACAATGAACCTATGATGACTTACATTGAGTCCTCATGCTCTCGCACTAGTGTTTGAGTAGTGATTGATTCATGCTATTGCGGACAAGAGCCATTCACGAAGAGCGCTACCTCGATGCACAAGGTTACTTCCTATAGACATTTCTGTCTTCATTTAATTTTTTAAAAAATTATAGTTGCTCTAAACTTTTGAATTCACTCTACATTAGATAACAGATGATGCTCTATGTCAAACAAAAAAACATGCTAGATTTGGGCTCCAAACGGATAAGTTTCGTACATTCAAGGTGATGGACCACAATTTCCGTACTCTACGACGTGTTTCATGGCAACGAAGAGAGCTCAAACCTATCGATCACCTCCCAACGATCAACCTATGATGACCTACATCGAGTCCTCATGCTCTAGCACTAGTTTTTGAGCAGTGATTTGTAACAGAACCGTCCAAATTATAAGAGCACAAGTATAAAAACAATCACCGAAGTGATCAAATTCTCACACTTGAGCCCATATAACTCCGGTAGTCCAATGAAATCACGAGGGATTTCAAACCAACCAACATACAAGCCAAGATCGTAGTGATTCAACATAACAAGTCACATGTTACAACCATTTCACAAGTAATTCAATATACATCGGAGTTCAACATAGTTATTAATTTACATTGAAAAGTAGCGGAAGCAAAGTAATTTGAAACTAACATTATTCTTATTTTAAATACATGCCAGTACCCCGGTCGACTTCCAACAAAAGCATTAGAGATAAGGTAAATAAGAAGGATCATGCCCGTGACCACGCTCCGCCTCTACGGCAGGAGCCAACCAACTCTTGCAGTCGCCATGATACATCACAACCTGCAACAAGTGGGGATAAAACCCTGAGTACGACAAAGTACTCAGCTAGACTTACCCATCAGAAACCAGAAATAAGGTGACACCAAGGATCATGCAAGGCTGATATAAAGTGGGCTAGCTTGACAACATTTTGCATAAAAGCTTAATATGGATAAGTAGTCATTAATGCTTAAGCATCAAGTTAATTATCATTAACCTGTCCTCTATATTAGAACCTATACTAGAGCACTCACTTTATTAGGAGCAAACAATATTAACCATAGCAGGTATAAATTGAGGCAACCTTTCCATCGTGATCCAATTAACCATCCGTTCAATTTAATGGAATCTACGTTGCCGCTGCTCAAGTCAAGTGTTCACTAACCGGGAGCGATGGCGATTCGAATCGAATTCCTATCCAGCTGGAGGGGTATTTCTAACACTCACCGCGCAGGCCCCTGCCAGGGTCGCACAAGCCACCTTTTCATATGATTCAGGAATCGCGGGTCCGAATGATGTCGCGACCCCAAGGGCGACACTCTGCCAGGTGATAGGGACTCTAACCCCCCCTTGGTCTCACGCCAATGTCCCCAAGCACATCCTTTCTCTCCTCCAAGAAGCAACCTACCATTCGATTCCCGGCCTGAACCACATTACTCGGCTTCGCGGTCAGAACGGCTTATCCGGCCAACTAAGTGTTAGACTGCGTTCAACATGACTCAAGGACGTACAGCGAATCGGTCCTTAAACGACTCAGACGGGGATAGATCCACACCCAAGACCTCCATGCCTTGTCGCTTCACTATCATCATCCCGCCCGGTCTTATTTCATTTTATTAACACATGGTTCCATTCCACGATAGCAAATATAGCCAACCGTGCCATATATGAATATCCCTACATCTCGCAGGTGACAGGAAATCACCTGACTTCTACCGCTTAAAGCAGGGCTAAGCATCTACTCGATCCTAGTCTATGTAGGATTCAGGGATTCATATATCTGGACAAGGAATGATATAATGCAGCAAGGTTTTCAACCAACTCCTACCAC
Organism: Saccharum hybrid cultivar R570; assembly: GCA_038087645.1. Classification (NCBI taxonomy): domain Eukaryota; kingdom Viridiplantae; phylum Streptophyta; class Magnoliopsida; order Poales; family Poaceae; genus Saccharum; species Saccharum hybrid cultivar. The sequence goes on from JAQSUU010000849.1 coordinate 98,904, forward strand.
TTAATGCAACAATACTTATAACATATATATAATTAATTGCTTTGAAGATAGGAGGCTTATAATGCTCCGGGGCTTGCCTGGGATCCGACTCAAGTTAGAGTATGTCAGATGAATTCACTTGGTGAGCATCTCCCAATCTATCACTTGTCCGGTCCTTCTATCTTCGGGATAGATTCACCAAACACCGTCTTCGGGTTTGGCTCCAACACCACATCTTTCACGCGTTTTAGCTAGCGTACCTAAATGAAATGCAAGATGCAAGTACATAAATACAAGGAAATGCAATAGATGATGCATCACACGTTAATCAAGGCAAGTATAAGGTTATAGTAAAGACACGTAAGCACATCACATTACTTAAGTAACCTTACACAAACAAACATGCTAAAATAGCAAAGAAAGCAATACCAAGCATGACATAAGATTTATAAAGTCTCGGGTGTACTAGCTTAATCACCAAAGACATGAATCACACTTAGCAATACGCAAGCAAAGTAACCAAGCAATCATGTATTTTCAACAATTCTGGACATACATGCAGTAGCTGAGTAAATCAATCATATCTGAAGTTATACAAATCCAAATGACTTGCAAAAAGACATCCTAGAAAGTTTATGAAATTGTCCACATTTCATTTATAAACATCTAAACCTGATTCTAATATTTACCAGGTTGAAATACAGAAGGTACAGAATCTGTCCTGGAAGGACAGAGAGCAACATAAATCTGAACCCAACTTAGAACAGCTGTAGTTTCTAAACAATATGGCCAAATGCCACCAAATTTTAACAGAGGCTAGATACATAAATTATCTACAACTTTTGTATAAACAAGTTTTACAACAAAGCACATTATCATGAAGAACTTTGCTAAGTTTTCAGATCTGTCCAGAAACCTCATTTGCAAGAAATAATTATTAACTTATATTGCAAACATATAATTGGACAAAACCAACTTTACCAACATGTCACACATGACTAATGAACACCAGAAAACATAGTGTACATTCCTAATAATTTCTTTTAATGCATTTTCTTAATTTATTTAGATAATTAGGTGGAATTATGAACACCTATCAAAAGTGCACAATAATTTCTACAAAAATTACAGTGGCCTAAATATCCTCTCAAAAGTCTACTATCCAAATTTCAATCCATTTGGGCAAGCATATCAACCTCTATGAAAAAGACAAATAGCTATTGCAATAATCATGTGAGAGCAAGTTAAACTTAACACTCAATATTTTCTGTGAACACATGGCCATAGTATGGATCAAAATGATAGAACAACCTCATACTAAGGTAATGGAACAACATTTTCAAATTTATCATTGATATCTTATTTATAAGCTATTTATCAAGCCATAAACAAGTTAACTCAATAACTTGAGCATACAGTAAGCAATGACCATGAAATTTATACCACAGTACATCCATATCATGACAAACCTACCATAAAAATTTCACATCATTTGGAGCATCACAACTCAAGATATAAAATGACAAGTAATAAAATGTAATTTTCCTTATTTAACAAGGTCAAATCAAAACCCTAAGAAAACAGTGAACAACTAGGGTGTTTAATATTTTTCCTAGCAAGTACATGTCACCACAAAATTAACAAAACAAGAATCACTATTTTTGGAGTCCTAAAACTCTAGATCTTACTCTGGTTAGGTTTAAAGACATTTCTAGAGCTCTTATTCAACTTAAATAAACACACTAGAAAACATCTATAAACATATAGAATTTTATGACTCTACTGCATAGATCTATTCTCAAGGTTTCTAAAAAGTCCACTTTTGCTATTTTTGGATTTACCTAGCAAGAGATATGCATTTTAGAAGATTTACATGAAATGGAAATTCAAAAACGAAATTAGTGCTTAACTCGAGACAGGCTACGCGCACCCGGTCGTGCACCCGGATCTACCACCGGCTTAAACTGCCACGCGGGACCCACGCCTAGATGTCCCCACCGGTCATACCTAGAGACAGAATAGAGAGAGAGAGGGCCACTCCTCTCCTTCCTCCGGTCGCTGAGGAGCAGAGGAGGCGGAGGAGGATCGCCGGGAACACGCGATGGCGGCCGGCTAGGGTCTGACGGTGGTGAGGAAACGGCCGACGAGGACCGCGGCGTCGAGGCACACCCGAAGCCGGTCGTAGCGCCTCCAGAGGTGGCCCATGGCCTCCCGGCCATGTGAGCAGGCGGCTGTGACCGCGGCCATCCTTGGCAGGCGAGCGCCGGCGGCGGCGGGCCGAGGAGAAGGGCAGCGCGAGCACCAGGGGGACCCCACGCATCCATAGGACTGCTCGGTTGAGCCGGAGGTAGCCCGAGGTGGCTCGGCCACACGCGCACCCGCGGTCGCGGCGGTGCGGCAGCAGCCTCCAGCGAGGATTGGGGTTGGGAAGGGCGCCGGGGTACGCCGTGCGACGGTGAGGGCTCTGGCGTTCACGGCTCGGACTGGGAAGGCGCGGAGGCTAGGGACAGTGACGGTGGGAAGCTCCAGCTCGCCGGCCATGGCGAGCGCGCTCTGTCGATAATGGCGGCGACTTCCGCGTGCGGCTAGAGAGCGAGAGAGTGAGTGGAGAGCGAGCCGGAGACAACAAGGGAGGCAGAGGGGCGAGTGAATGGAGCTCGGGCTCTCCCCAGCACGCTCCGCAAGGCAGGGCGCGTGGCACGGGCGTGGACGCGCGGCTGCACTGCATGGTCGCCACGACGACATTTCACCGAACACATGTCATGCGAGGAAGTGGCTGGCGTGGGGTGCGTTTTTGGGCTTGTTCTGGGCTGATTTAGCGAATGGGCCAAAAACGAAGTTTGCTCACCTCAGACTGCTCTACATTTCTCATTAAGGGACTCCAGTCATTTGAGCATCACAACGGTGGTTAATTAATCTCCAAGTTAACAGCGTCAGCGCGTTGACAGCGATGAACAAAAGCCCAAATTGATGGTCAAAACGAAGTCGAACGAATGCCATCTTTATACATGCCCATCTCCATCATGTATACTCCAACTTTTACCTTTGGACCCAATCGAGTTGCTTAATGAATTTTGGAGAACGCGAGATGCCAACGTCGAAGACACTGAAATCAGGCTTTTAATTTCTACGTGCTGAATTCAGCCCCATTTCTAACTTGTGGGCCCTTTTTGAGCATGTTCCAGCCATTTTCATGACTTGACTCTTAAACAAAGTTTGTTCCTTATAAAATTCTCTACAACTTTGTAAAAGGGTGCACAGTCATGCAAAGCTTCTAGGTCACACCTTTGAAATGGTCAAGCAAAAGTGTTCTAGGGTCCATACATGGTCAACCATCACTTAGAAGCACATTTAGGCAAAATGATCAACATGAACATTGTTCCATTAAGTGTCCTAAGTGTAGTTCATGTGTTGTAGAGGCCAAACATACCCACCATGCATAGGTTGCACAAAAGTGTAGGTTTCACATGTATTGAAACATAGAAATTACTATAATTGCAATGCTTGTTTCAAAGCTCCGTTTCACTTGTTTCATAATGTTGTTGCAAGGTACATGCTACACATGTTTCACTAGGTTGTCCCACATATTTCCTAGATGTGTTTCACATGTTGCACTTGTATGTTGCATAAGCACCAGTTCACATGGAATGTAAAACATGTTTTCCTGGTTTCAGAAGTATGTTTCAGTTATAATCCAAACAAGCATATAACTTATCATTTCATGTGACTTTTTTGATTCCAAACTTCATGAAACTTTTCCAGGGATCAATATAGATAGGTACTAAGGTGAGACACATGAAGATATTGCCATAACACCACCCAAGCATATATCTCGAAAATGTCCTATATGCAAAGCAAAGGAGTAACATCCAAGTTTAGATTAGGGCTTATTTCCATAGGTTTGACCTTGACATCATCACCTCCCTAATCTATCATGATTGAGCTTAAACCCACTACTTAATTGGTGATAAACACCTGGGGTGTTACAGCCCTCCCCCCTTAAAAGAATCGCGTCCCGAGATTCGGAATGGAAGACCTTTTAAGGAAGAGAGACATGTTATCTAGTTCTGAATATCTGCTATAGCATTCAGCTACAAAGCTTCAACATCGGTGAACAATTTGACCAAAGGCACTTTCTGATACTTACTCTTCATGGTAAAATTTGTCTGAAGAATTTTCTTCATTGACTTCCATGAAGCATTGTTACTTTGGGAGGAATCCAAGATAGCACGTACTGCATTCTCAGTGTATAGAGGTCATTTGGTCCATGAGTGAACCACTCACAAGTATCTGACTCTCTAATGAGCACAACATAGGCCATCTGAACTTGACACTAGACCAAAATATTCAGAAGTATACTCGTTGAAATGGCTCTATGTTCACACGGTTTTTGAAAAGCAGTTCTCTACCAACTGGCTTGAGTACAACCTTCCAAAAGGGTGAGATCATAGACGACAAACATTCTCTGAGGTTATAGGATACTGACTAACCAATAGACAGGATCTATGTTGGTCGTAAATGTTCAATCCTTCCGATATCAACTAATGGAAAACTACTTAAGGTTCCATGTGTGCAGTTCTCTTTCTTAGATGACAACACTGTATTATCTGAGTCTATCGAGGGGTTAGTGAATGTGATAGCTGACTCTGTCGGCTTCGTACTTCTGCCAAAAGTTACCTAAGAAGATTATCTTATCCAATGACGACAGTTATCTAGGTTGAATCAGATGCAACCTCTTAGGTAAAAATATTTATAAGGTACTAAGGTATGTCATCATTGGAAATTAGTACCAAGCAAAATGTAGTGAGGCCTTAAGGACAACAAAAGTTGTAATATTTTACTAAACCGCGGGAAGTATTCTACCACCAAACGATTGAGTAAAATTTTCCTTGGTGACTTAGTTGTACTGTAAGTTGAGTTGACTTGCAGCATAACAACTTTGTCAGGCCAACTTTCACCTTGAGGCTTCCTTTTTAGGATCAAACAGCAGCTCGAAGATGGAAAATCTGTTGTTTGACACTTTTCAAATTGCTTTTGACTTGAGATGGTATAAATTAATTTGCAGAACACCAAGGCTGCTCGTACATTGGGGATACGAGAAAGCAAAAGCAAATGAAAGAGTGTAAACTAGTATCTGTGAGACCTCAAAAGGGCCATCCAACAGCAGATCTCGACTATAAATTTTCATACCAATCCGAGGATGCACACGCTTTGAACTTGCAGGTTACTTTTGCAGGGCAAAACACATACTCTGCCTAGAGAACCTTTCTACAAGGATAAGGAACCGCTTCCGAATATTCCTCAACACTTCGATCAGTAAAGTTATGAACAAACCGTTTGTGGCACCTAAGGGCATAAGGATACATATCGGAACTAGGGAATACTTTCTCTAATTCTTTACTTTAGCTGATAGAACACCTTGCACTATCTGTGTGATTGTCCAAGATGGAATTTATTTGATCTCCATGGCTCTGAAAGATAGAGTATCACTCAAGTTGTGGCTAGTTGATTAACTTCTTGTTGGTTATTGCTCTGTAAGACATAGCCTTCATAGCTATCAAAGAGTCATTACCTAGCTAGAGATTAACCTTCCTATTGGTAACTAATTAGTTGTCTCTCAACACTAAAAAGTTCCAAATCTTTATTCTTGATCACAATAACTGTGGTTGATGCAGAACAGATGGTTGCCATCGAAGTCAGCAGATAAGGAGTCACACCAGAGATGGTTGATTTCGATTGTATGGTCATTATGCACCCAAGATTGTGACTTGGATAGCTCTGGTCATATGCACAATGCGATAATCGATTCTCATCCCACAGATATCTTGTCCAACATTACGTGTTGTGTGTCCTTTTTATCCAACAGAGATAAGATACTTTGCTCACTAGATGTCGTTCATCAATACTGGGACAACTAAGTAAAGTCACTTGTCTACCACCTATTGCAGTCTGTTAATGTTTATGTCGGTGACCTATTCTTCAAAAGTTATCCTCTTAGCAACTTCAGGAGTAAACTCTAATACTTTTGGTTCGATATAAGGGTCTTTTTGATACGGTATGGGAAGACAACCAAGGAAGAAGGTCATGTGAACATCACATCAGTGTTGTGCTGCAATGGATTATGATTAGAAACCATGATACCAGCGCGTGCCGAGCAGCACAACCTTGTGTGTGCACCCACAGGAGGCTCTCGGTTTCGTCGCGGCACCATTAGTTGCTACTCACAACACCATTACTGAATATGCACCCGATGAGGAATTTCAAATGGCATAGATTGGGTTGTCAAGGTAGATGAATGAATTTGCAAGCACACGATTTAGAGGCCATAGCAGAGAGACGTTGCGTCACACTAGCTAACCTTTGGGAGAGGTAACCGGAAGGTCCAACATGGATTTGGGTACGGTCTTCACAACTGGCAACGTACGAACCATGGTCAAAGGCTAGCGTTGATGGAAGTTAACTTAGTGGATCAGTCGACAAGGGTCTCCATAAAGAGGGTTGCAAAACATCCACGACTCATACAAACATATAGGAGAACTAAACTTTAGGCTTTCGGTCAAGCAAAGACATGGATACAAACATTCAAAGGCTAACCACCAAGTCTACAGGCTCAGGCTCCTAAGAGAGAAACCTAATTGAAGACAACAACCATACAATTATGTAACATGAATGTTGTTCTAGGATAAAGCTATGTGACCCTCGTATGCTCACCGAGGACAAACGAGGTGACAACTAGGGCACTACCAAAATAACAAGCATACATATAACATCACAATCAAACAATCATTTGAGAAAATTCAAACGAATGGGCTTAAGCAACCAATACAAGGCACAAGGCTCAACCAAAATAAGCATTTATCTCAAGCATGAACTAACTACAAGTTTAGCTCTAAACAAACGCTAGCTAAGGGAGCCAACTTAGCATACGCATAAAATCTAGACAGCAGCACAGTAGTTACTTGTTTCAACCAAAACTAAGGTTGTAGACATCCCACAAAGGTGATCCTAAACTTTCTAGAAAACTTAGAAAGATGACTACACTTTAGTTATTCATACCAAAAGCTAAATCCCAGGTGAGCATGGTCAAACATGTTGATGTTTCAGATCTGTACCAATATGGACAGAAAACTGACAAGAACTTCAAAAATGCATAACTGGAGTTCTAGGGACACAACAAGGCTGAGCCTTAACTTTATGTAAAGATTATTAAGTTTTCTATAACTTTCTTATTATCATATTAAGATGATTCTATAGCTAACAAGGCCAAACAAGACAAAGAAGACATCTCTGCCCAGATGTGGACAGATTCTGTCATTCCACTTAGCAAGCTCATAACTAGAGATTTATACCACCACAATTAGTGTTATAGGATACTTTGGAAAGCTTAGAAAAAGTAATACACTTCTTCTATTATCTCCAAGACATGATTCCATACGCACATAGGTCAAACAAACCAAACATTCAGATCTATTCAGAGCATAAGAAAAACCTGACAGTAAACTTCTAAAATTCATAACTCTCAAACCATAAGACATAGGGTCACGAAATTTTTGGACAAGCTAGATAAGTAAGTTAGCTACAACTTTGGTATTTTCCATAACTACAGAAAACACCATTATAACTATGAAAGTATCCCTACAACAGAAAATGTTCTAGCAGCCAACATTCGACAAGCAAAACAAAGCTTGCCTTTGTTCCACTTAACAAGAGAGCACACCAACATATTATTCTAGTAGCTCTAAATTTTGTTACGTTAGAGCAGCAACAATTTAATTCATTCACAAGAATCAAAATTACTTAAGTGAGGTCTAAAGCATTTGCAAACGTTTGTAGGAACAACATATCTACCACATGGATAACTAGAGGATATCTATAGGTGCAAGCATGTAACCACACTTATTTCTAGCAAGGCTAAGAACACACTATCTTCAAGCACTCCCTAATCAAGCAACATGGAATAAGGCATTCATGTCTAACTCCACCCTAGAAAGATAGCGTAACACATTGATCACAAGTTACATATCATTTGAACAAGGGTGAGAGGAGCATAGCTATGCATAAAGCAACAACATGATGATGCATGCTTCGTCCTATTCATCCTCACAAGATTGCCAATCTAAGGTGGCGATCATGTTCTATGTCGGTGGCATAACACGCACTCTCTCGATATATAGCTAGTCGCTAGCTACATTCGACTTACGCATTAGTGGTTAGCGTACCTGCAGAAAAGTTTCATTGCAGCCCAACAATTCCCCAATATAGCACACAATGAAAGCAGGAAAGTAAAATTCTAAGTACTCCCATATACATATACCCCCGTATATATACATGTAGTACCAAAACTACCCGAATCATTCGATCACCCACAATTAAGTACCTTCATATATACATGTGTGTAACATGTAAATAATCCAGTAACCAAAACTAGCTCTCCCCTAGACCGAGGGTTGGACGGTCATGCTCTCACAACTCACACTTACCTGAGTGTAGGTGCGACGTTGCATAAAAGTAAACTAGCAACATATATGGCTATTTCATATATGATGGCTACCTCAAATCTTACACACCAGGTAGCATAGTGTGCGAGAGTTATCACACATACATACCTTGGCCTGGGCGTAGATGCAAAATTAAAAAACCCCCAAGTTAGTATTTATATAAGCCACCTAATAATCCTTATATGGGCATAAGGAAATTGACCACTGGCATACTTAGGTTTAAAATTTAGATTTCACAAACCTATATATAACTATAAGTTGATAAAACTGGTTTTAGAAAACAAAACCTTTGTTTTAAATACACATACGATATGTTTAATGTTGAATCTTGCTCTGATACCAGCTATAACAGAACCGTCCAAATTATAAGAGCACAAGTATAAAAACAATCACTGAAGTGATCAAATTCTCACACTTGAGCCCATATAACTCCGGTAGTCCAATGAAATCATGAGGGATTTCAAACCAACCAACATACAAGCCAAGATCATAGTGATTCAACATAACAAGTCACATGTTACAACCATTTCACAAGTAATTCAATATACATCGGAGTTCAACATAGTTATTAATTTACATTGAAAAGTAGCGGAAGCAAAGTAATTTGAAACTAACATTATTCTTATTTTAAATACATGCCAGTACCCCGGTCGACTTCCAACAAAAGCATTAGAGATAAGGTAAATAAGAAGGATCATGCCCGTGACCACGCTCCGCCTCTACGGCAGGAGCCAACCAACTCTTGCAGTCGCCATGATACATCACAACCTGCAACAAGTGGGGATAAAACCCTGAGTACGACAAAGTACTCAGCTAGACTTACCCGTCAGAAACCAGAAATAAGGTGACACCAAGGATCATGCAAGGCTAATATAAAGTGGGCTAGCTTGACAACATTTTGCATAAAAGCTTAATATGGATAAGTAGTCATTAATGCTTAAGCATCAAGTTAATTATCATTAACCTATCCTCTATATTAGAACCTATACTAGAGCACTCACTTTATTAGGAGCAAACAATATTAACCATAGCAGGTATAAATTGAGGCAACCTTTCCATCGTGATCCAATTAACCATCCGTTCAATTTAATGGAATCTACGTTGCCGCTGCTCAAGTCAAGTGTTCACTAACCGGGAGCGACGGCGATTCGAATCAAATTCCTATCCAGCTAGAGGGGTATTTCTAACACTCACCGCGCAGGCCCCTGCCAGGGTCGCACAAGCCACCTTTTCATATGATTCAGGAATCGCGGGTCCGAATGATGTCGCGACCCCAAGGGCGACACTCTGCCAGGTGATAGGGACTCTAACCCCCCCCTTGGTCTCACGCCAATGTCCCCAAGCACATCCTTTCTCTCCTCCAAGAAGCAACCTACCATTCGATTCCCGGCCTAAACCACATTACTCGGCTTCGCGGTCGGAACGGCTTATCCGGCCAACTAAGTGTTAGACTGCGTTCAACATGACTCAAGGACGTACAGCGAATCGGTCCTTAAACGACTCAGACGGGGATAGATCCACACCCAAGACCTCCATGCCTTGTCGCTTCACTATCATCATCCCGCCCGGTCTCATTTCATTTTATTAACACATGGTTCCATTCCACGATAGCAAATATAGCCAACCGTGCCATATATGAATATCCCTACATCTCGCAGGTGACAGGAAATCACCTGACTTCTACCGCTTAAAGCAGGGCTAAGCATCTACTCGATCCTAGTCTATGTAGGATTCAGGGATTCATATATCTGGACAAGGAATGATATAATGCAGCAAGGTTTTCAACCAACTCCTACCACTTAATGCAACAATACTTATAACATATATATAATTAATTGCTTTGAAGATAGGAGGCTTATAATGCTCCGGGGCTTGCCTGGGATCCGACTCAAGTTAGAGTATGTCAGATGAATTCACTTGGCGAGCATCTCCCAATCTATCACTTGTCCGGTCCTTCTATCTTCGGGATAGATTCACCAAACACCGTCTTCGGGTTTGGCTCCAACACCACATATTTCACGCGTTTTAGCTAGCGTACCTAAATGAAATGCAAGATGCAAGTACATAAATACAAGGAAATGCAATAGATGATGCATCACACGTTAATCAAGGCAAGTATAAGGTTATAGTAAAGACACGTAAGCACATCACATTACTTAAGTAACCTTACACAAACAAACATGCTAAAATAGCAAAGAAAGCAATACCAAGCATGACATAAGATTTATAAAGTCTCGGGTGTACTAGCTTAATCACCAAAGACATGAATCACACTTAGCAATACGCAAGCAAAGTAACCAAGCAATCATGTATTTTCAACAATTCTGGACATACATGCAGTAGCTGAGTAAATCAATCATATCTGAAGTTATACAAATCCAAATGACTTGCAAGAAGACATCCTAGAAAGTTTATGAAATTGTCCACATTTCATTTATAAACATCTAAACCTGATTCTAATATTTACCAGGTTGAAATACAGAAGGTACAGAATCTGTCCTGGAAGGACAGAGAGCAACATAAATCTGAACCCAACTTAGAACAGCTGTAGTTTCTAAACAATATGGCCAAATGCCACCAAATTTTAACAGAGGCTAGATACATAAATTATCTACAACTTTTGTATAAACAAGTTTTATAACAAAGCACATTATCATGAAGAACTTTGCTAAGTTTTCAGATCTGTCCAGAAACCTCATTTGCAAGAAATAATTATTAACTTATGTTTCAAACATATAATTGGACAAAACCAACTTTACCAACATGTCACACATGACTAATGAACACCAGAAAACATAGTGTACATTCCTAATAATTTCTTTTAATGCATTTTCTTAATTTATTTAGATAATTAGGTGGAATTATGAACACCTATCAAAAGTGCACAATAATTTCTACAAAAATTACAGTGGTCTAAATATCCTCTCAAAAGTCTACTATCCAAATTTCAATCCATTTGGGCAAGTATATCAACCTCTATGAAAAAGACAAATAGCTATTGCAATAATCATGTGAGAGCAAGTTAAACTTAACACTTAATATTTTCTGTGAACACATGGCCATAGTATGGATCAAAATGATAGAACAGCCTCATACTAAGGTAATGGAACAACATTTTCAAATTTATCATTGATATCTTATTTATAAGCTATTTATCAAGCCATAAACAAGTTAACTCAATAACTTGAGCATACAGTAAGCAATGACCATGAAATTTATACCACAGTACATCCATATCATGACAAACCTACCATAAAAATTTCACATCATTTGGAGCATCACAACTCAAGATATAAAATGACAAGTAATAAAATGTAATTTTCCTTATTTAACAAGGTCAAATCAAAACCCTAAGAAAACAGTGAACAACTAGGGTGTTTAATATTTTTCCTAGCAAGTACATGTCACCACAAAATTAACAAAACAAGAATCACTATTTTTGGAGTCCTAAAACTCCAGATCTTACTCTGGTTAGGTTTAAAGACATTTCTAGAGCTCTTATTCAACTTAAATAAACACACTAGAAAACATCTATAAACATATAGAATTTTATGACTCTACTGCATAGATCTATTCTCAAGGTTTCTAAAAAGTCCACTTTTGCTATTTTTGGATTTACCTAGCAAGAGATATGCATTTTAGAAGATTTACATGAAATGGAAATTCAAAAACGAAATTAGTGCTTAACTCGAGACAGGCTAGGCGCACCCGGTCGTGCACCCGGATCTACCACCGGCTTAAACTGCCACGCGGGACCCACGCCTAGATGTCCCCACCGGTCATACCTAGAGACAGAATAGAGAGAGAGAGGGCCACTCCTCTCCTTCCTCCGGTCGCTGAGGAGCAGAGGAGGCGGAGGAGGATCGCCGGGAACACGCGATGGCGGCCGGGGTACGCCGTGCGACGGTGAGGGCTCTGGCGTTCACGGCTCGGACTGGGAAGGCGCGGAGGCCAGGGACAGTGATGGTGGGAAGCTCTAGCTCGCCGGCCATGGCGAGCGCGCTCTGTCGACAATGGCGGCGACTTCCGCGTGCGGCTAGAGAGCGAGAGAGTGAGTGGAGAGCGAGCCGGAGACAACAAGGGAGGCAGAGGGGCGAGTGAATGAAGCTCGGGCTCTCCCCAGCACGCTCGGCAAGGCAGGGCACGTGGCACGGGCGTGGACGCGCGGCTGCACTGCATGGTCGCCACGACGACATTTCACCGAACACATGTCATGCGAGGAAGTGGCTGGCGTGGGGCGCGTTTTTGGGCTTGTTCTGGGCTGATTTAGCGAATGGGCCAAAAACGAAGTTTGCTCACCTCAGACTGCTCTACATTTCTCATTAAGGGACTCCAGTCATTTGAGCATCACAACGGTGGTTAATTAATCTCCAAGTTAACAGCGTCAGCGCGTTGACAGCGATGAACAAAAGCCCAAATTGATGGTCAAAACGAAGTCGAACGAATGCCATCTTTATACATGCCCATCTCTATCATGTATACTCCAACTTTTACCTTTGGACCCAATCGAGTTGCTTAATGAATTTTGGAGAACGCGAGATGCCAACGTCGAAGACACTGAAATCAGGCTTTTAATTTCTACGTGCTGAATTCAGCCCCATTTCTAACTTGTGGGCCCTTTTTGAGCATGTTCCAGCCATTTTCATGACTTGACTCTTAAACAAAGTTTGTTCCTTATAAAATTCTCTACAACTTTGTAAAAGGGTGCACAGTCATGCAAAGCTTCTAGATCACACCTTTGAAACGGTCAAGCAAAAGTGTTCTAGGGTCCATACATGGTCAACCATCACTTAGAAGCACATTTAGGCAAAATGATCAACATGAACATTGTTCCATTAAATGTCCTAAGTGTAGTTCATGTGTTGTAGAGGCCAAACATACCCACCATGCATAGGTTGCACAAAAGTGTAGGTTTCACATGTATTGAAACATAGAAATTACTATAATTGCAATGCTTGTTTCAAAGCTCCGTTTCATAATGTTGTTGCAAGGTACATGCTACACATGTTTCACTAGGTTGTCCCACATATTTCCTAGATGTGTTTCACATGTTGCACTTGTATGTTGCATAAGCACCAGTTCACATGGAATGTAAAACATGTTTTCCTGGTTTCAGAAGTATGTTTCAGTTATAATCCAAACAAGCATATAACTTATCATTTCATGTGACTTTTTTGATTCCAAACTTCATGAAACTTTTCCAGGGATCAATATAGATAGGTACTAAGGTGAGACACATGAAGATATTGCCATAACACCACCCAAGCATATATCTCGAAAATGTCCTATATGCAAAGCAAAGAAGTAACATCCAAGTTTAGATTAGGGCTTATTTCCATAGGTTTGACCTTGACATCATCACCTCCCTAATCTATCATGATTGAGCTTAAACCCACTACTTAATTGGTGATAAACACCTGGGGTGTTACATGATCGATCCATGCTAGTGCGGGCTAGAGCTGTTCACGGGCAGCGCTACCTCGGCGTTCAAGGGTTACTTCCTATAGACATTTGTGTCTTCATTTTATTTTTTAAAAAATAATAGTAGCTCTAAACTTTTAAATTTGCTTTACATCAGATAACAGATGGCATTCTATATCAAGAAAAAAACCATAGTCGATTCGAGCTCCAAACGGATAAGTTTCGTACATTCAGGGGGGATGGACCACAATATCACTACTCTATGACGTGTTTCAAGACAACGAAGAGAGCTAAAACCTCTCGATCACCTCCCAATGATCAACCTATGATAACCTACACCAAGTCCTCATGCTCTTGCACTAGTTTAAGTAGTGATCGATCCATGCTTGTGCGGGCAAGAGCCATTCACAGGCGACGCTACCTTGGCGCCCAAGGATAACTTCCTATCAACGTTTGTGTGTTCATTTTATTTTTAAAAAATTATAGTTGCTCTAAACTTTTGAATTCACTCTACATTAGCTAACAGATGATGCTCTATGTCAAGCAAAAAAACCACGCTCGATTCGGGCTCCAAACGGATAAGTTTCGTACATTCAGGTTGATGGACCACAATTTCGGTACCCTACGACGTGTTTCATGGCAATGAAGAGATCTGAAACCTATCGATCACCTCCCAATAATCAATCTATGATGACCTACACTGAGTCCTCATGCTTTCACACTAGTGTTTGAGCAATTATCGATCCATGGTAGTGCGGACAAGAGTCGTTCACGGGCAGCGCTACCTCGACGCCCAAGGGTTACTTCCTATAAACATTTGTGTCTTTATTTTATTTTTTAAAGAATAATAGTTGCTCTAAACATTTAAATTTGCTATACATTGGATAACAGATGGTGTTTTGCATCAAACAAAAAAAACCCACACTTGATTCGGGCTCCAAACAGATAAGTTACGTACATTCAGGGTGATGGACCACAATTTCGGTACTCTACGACGTGTTTCATTGGAACGAAGAGAGCTAAAACCTATCGATCACCACCCAATGATCAACCTATGTTGACCTACACCGATTCCTCATGCTCTATCACTAGTGTTTAAGCACTGATCGATTTATGCTAGTGCGGGCAAGAGCTGTTTCTAGGCAACGCTACCTCGGCGCCTAAGGATTACTTCCTATAGACATTTGTGTCTTTATTTTATTTTTAAAAAATAATTGTTGATCTAAACTTTTAAATTTGCTTTACATCGGATAACAAATGGCATTCTGTATCAAGGAAAAAACCACAACTAATTTAGGCTCCAAACGGATAAGTTTTGTACGTTCAGGGTGATGCACCACAATATCAGTACTCTACGACGTGTTTCATGGCAACGAAGAGAGCTAAACCCTATCGATCACCTCCCAACAATCAACCTATGATGACCTACACTGAGTCCTCTTGCTCTCGCACTTGTGTTTGAGCAGTGATCGATCCATGGTAGTGCGGGCAAGAGGCGTTCACAGGCAGCGCTACCTCGGCGCCTAAGGGTTACTTCCTATAGATATTTGTATCTTTATTTTATCTTTTAAAAATAATAGTTGCTCTAAACTTTTAAATTTGCTATACATTGGATAATAGATGGTGTTCTGCCTCAAGTAAAAAACCACGCTCGATTCAGGCTCCAAATGGATAAGTTTCATACATTCGGGGTGATGGACCACAATTTCGGTACTCTACGACGTGTTTTATGGCAACGAAGAGAGCTAAAACCTATCAATCACCTCCCAAAGATGAACCTATGATGACTTACACTGAGTCCTCATGCTCTCGCACTAGTGTTTGAGTAGTGATCGATTCATGCTATTGCGGGCAAGAGCCATTCATGGACAGCGCTACCTCGACGCACAAGGGTTACTACATATAGGCATTTGTGTCTTCATTTTATTTTTTAAAAAATTATAGTTGCTCTAAACTTTTGAATTCACTCTACATTAGATAACAGATGATGCTCTACATCAAACAAAAAAACCATGTTAGATTTGGGCTCCAAACGGATAAATTTCATACATTCAAGGTGATGGACCACAATTTCGGTACTCTACGACGTGTTTCATGGCAACAAAGAGAGCTAAAACCTATCGATCACCTCCCAACGATCAACCTATGATGACCTACACCGAGTCCTCTTGCTCTCGCACTTGTGTTTGAGCAGTGATCGATCCATACTAGTACAGGCAAGAGCCATTCACGAGTAGTGCTACCTCAGCGCCCAAGGGTTACTTCCTATAGACATTTGTGTCTTTATTTTATTTTTAAAAAAATAATAGTTGCCCTAAACTTTTAAATTTGATATACATTGGAGAACAGGTCGCGTTCTACATCAAGCAAAAAAACAACACTCGATTCAGGCTCCAAACAGATAAGTTTTGTACATTTAGGGTGATGGGCCACAATTTCGGTACTCTACGACGTGTTTCATGGCAATGAAGAGAGTTGAAACCTATTGATCACCTCCCAATGATAAACCTAAGATGACCTACATCGAGTCCTTATGCTCTCACACTAGTGTTTGAGCAGTAATCGATCCATGCTAGTGCGGGCAAGAGCCGTTCACGGGTAGCGATACCTCGGCGCCCAAGCGTTACTTCCTGTAGACATTTGCATCTTTATTTTATTTTTCAAAATATAATAGTTGCTCTAAACTTTTAAATTTGCTATGTATTGGATAACAGATGGCGTTCTGCATCAAGCAAAAAAAACCACGGTCGATTCGGGCTCCAAACGGATAAGTTTCGTACATTCATGGTGATGGACCATTATTTCGGTACTCTATGATGTGTTTCATAGCAACGAAGAGAGCTAAAACCTATCGATCACCTCCCAACGATGAACCTATGATGACCTACACCGAGTCATCATGCTCTCACACTAGTGTTTGAGTAGTGATCGATCCATGCTATTGCGGACAAGAGCCATTCACGGACAGCGCTACCTCGATGCCCAAGGGTTACTTACTATAGGCATTTGTGTCTTTATTTTATTTTTAAAATAATTATAATTGCTCTAAACTTTTGAATTCACTCTATATTAGATAACAGATGATGCTCTACATCAAACAAAAAAACCATGCTCAATTTGGGCTCCAAACGGATAAGTTTCGTACATTTAAGGTGATGGACCACAATTTTGGTACTCTACGACGTGTTTCATGGCAACGAAGAGAGCTAAACCCTATCGATCACCTCCCAACAATCAACCTATGATGACCTACACCGAGTCCTCTTGCTCTCGCACTAGTGTTTGAGTAGTGATCGATCCATGCTATTACAAGCAAGAGCCTTTCACGGGTAGCGCTACCTTGACGCCCAAGGATTACTTCCTATAAGCATTTATGTCTTCATTTTATTTTTAGAAAAATTATAGTTGCTCTAATTTTTTGAATTCGCTCTACATTGGATAACAGATGATGCTCTATGTAAAGTAAAAAAAATACACTCGATTCGTGCTCCAAACGGATAAGTTTCGTACATTAAGGGTGATAGACCACAATTTCGATACTCTACGACGTGTTTTATGGCAACGAAGAGAGCTGAAACCTATCGATCACCTCCCAAGGATAAACCTATGATGACCTACACCAAGTCCTCATACTCTCGCACTAGTGTTTAAGCAGTGATCGATCCATGCTAGTGCGGGCAAGAGATGTTCATGGGCAGCGCTACCTCGGCGCCCAAGGGTTACTTCCTATAGACATTTATGTCTTCATTTTATTTTTAAAAATAATAGTTGCTCTAAACTTAAAAATTTGCTTTACATTAGATAACATATGGCATTCTATATTAAGGAAAAAAATCACACTCGATTCGGGCTCCAAACGGATAAGTTTCATACATTCAGGATGATGGACCACAATTTCGGTACTCTATGACATGTTTTATGGCAATGAAGAGAGCTAAAACCTATTGATCACCACCCAACAATGAACCTATGATGACTTACACTGAATCCTCATGCTCTCGCACTAGTGTTAGAGTAGTGATCGATCCATGCTATTGCGGGCAAGAGCCATTCACGGACAACGCTACCTCAACGCCAAAGGGTTACTTCCTATAGGCATTTGTGTCTTTATTTTATTTTTAAAATAATTATAGTTGCTCTAAACTTTTGAATTCGCTGTACATTAGATAACAGATGATGCTCTACATCAAACAAAAAAACCATGCTCGATTTGGGCTCCAAATGGATAAGTTTCATACATTTAAGGTGATGGACCACAATTTCGGTACTCTACGACGTGTTTTATGGAAACAAAGAGAGCTAAAACTATCGATCACCTCAAAATGATAAACCTATAATGACCTACACCGAGTCCTCATGCTCTAGCACTAATGTTTGAGCAGTGATCAATCCATGCTAGTGCGGGCAAGAGCTATTCACGGGCAACGCAACCTCGGCGCCCAAGGGTTACTTCCTATAGATATTTGTGTCTTCATTTTATTTTTAAAAAATAATAGTTGCTCTAAACTTTTAAATTTGTTTTACATAGGATAACAGATGGCATTTTGTATTAAGGAAAAAAACCATGGTCGATTCGGGCTCTAAACGGATAAGTTTTGTGCATTCAGGGTGATGGACCACAATATCAGTACTCTACGTGTTTCATGACAACGAAAAGAGCTGAAACCACTCGATTACCTCCCAACAATCAACCTATGATGACCTACACCAAGTTCTCGTGCTCTAGCACTAGTGTTTAAGCAGTGATCGATCCATGCAAGTACGGGCAAGAGCTGTTCCCGAGCAGCGCTACCTCGGCGCCGAAGGGTTACTTCCTATAGACATTTGTGTCTTCATTTTATTTTTAAAAAATAATAGTTGCTCTAAACTTTTAAATCTGCTTTACATTTGATAACAGATGGCATTCTGTATCAAGAAAAAAACCATGCTCGATTCAGGCTCCAAACAGATAAGTTCCATACATTCAGGGTGATGGACCACAATTTCAGTACTCTACGACGTGTTTCTTTACAACGAAGAGAGCGGAAACCTAACGATCACCTCCTAATGATCAACCTATGATGACCTACACCGTGTCCTCATGCTCTCGTACTAGTGTTTGAGCAGTGATCGATCCGTGCTAGTGCGGGCAAGAGCCTTTTACGGGCAACGCTACCTCGACGCCCAAGGGTAACTTCCTATCAACATTTGTGTCTTTATTTTATTTTTAAAAAATTATAGTTGCTCTAAACTTTAGAATTCACTCTACATTGGCTAACAGATGATGCTCTACATCAAGCAAAAAAACCACGCTCGATTCGGGCTTAAAACAGATAAGTTTCGTACATTCAGGGTGATGGACCACAATTTTGGTTCCCCACGACATATTTTATGGTAATAAAGAGAGCTGAAACCTATCGATCACCTCTCAACAATCAACCTATGATGACCTACACCGAGTCCTTATGCTCTCACACTAGTGTTTGAGCAGTGATCGATCCATGGTAGTGCGGGCAAGAGTCATTCACGGGCAGCGCTATCTCGACACCCAAGGGTTACTTCCTATAGATATTTGTATCTTCATTTTATTTTTTCAAAAATAATAGTTGCTCTAAACTTTTAAATTTGCTATACATTAGATAACAAATGGCGTTCTGCATCAAGCAAAAAACCACGCTCGATTCGGGCTCCAAACGGATAAGTTTCGTACATTCAAGGTGATGGACCATAATTTCGGTACTCTACGACGTGTTTTATGGTAACGAAGAGAGCTAAAACCTATCGATCATCTCCCAACGATGAACCTATGATGACTTACACCGAGTCCTTATGCTCTCGCACTAGTGTTTGAGTAGTGATCGATCCATGCTAATGCGGGCAAGAGCCATTCACGAACAGCGCTACCTCGACGCCCTAGGGTAACTTTCTATAGGCATTTGTGTCTTCATTTTATTTTTAAAAAAATTATAGTTGCTCTAAACTTTTGAATTTGCTCTACATTAGATAACAGAAGACGCCCAAGGGTTACTTCCTATAGACATTTGTGTCTTCATTTTATTTTTTAAAAAATTATAGTTGCTCTAAACTTTTAAATTTGCTATAAATTGGATAACAAATGGCGTTCTGTGTCATACAAAAAAAACCATGCTCGATTCAGGCTCCAAACAGATAAGTTTTGTACATTTAGGGTGATATACCATAATTTTGATACTCTACGACGTGTTTCATGGCAACAAAGAGAGCTGAAACCTATCGATCACCTCCTAACGATCAATCTATCATGACCTACACCGAGTCCTCATGCCCTTGCACTAGTGTTTGAGCAGTGATCAATCCATGCTAGTGCGGGCAAGAGCTGTTCACGGGCAGCGTTACCTCGGCGCCCAAGGATTACTTTCTATAGACATTTATGTCTTTATTTTATTTTTAAAAAATAATATTTACTCTAAACTTTTAAATTTGTTTTACATTAGATAACAGATTATGCTCTGTATCAAGAAAAAAAACACGCTCGATTCAGGCTCCACACAGATAAGTTTCGTACATTCAGGGTGCTAGACTACAATTTCGGTACTCTACGACGTGTTTCATGACAACGAAGAGAGCTAAAACCTATCGATGACCTCCTAACGATTAACCTATGATGACCTACACCGAGTCCTCATGCTCTCGCACTAGTATTTGAGCAGTGATCGATCCATGCTAGTGCGGGCAAGAGCCGTTCAGGGGCAGCGCTACCTCGGCGTCCAAGGGTTACTTTCTATAGACATTTGTGTCTTTATTTTATTTTTTAAAAAATAATAGTTTCTCTAAACTTTTAAATTTGCTATACATTAGAGAACAGATCGTGTTCTGCGTCAAGCAAAAAACCACGTTCGATTCGAGCTCCAAACGGATAAGTTTTTTACATTTAGGGTGATGGACCACAATTTCAGTACTCTACGACGTGTTTTATGATAATGAAGAGAGCTAAAACCTATTTATCACCTCCCAATAATGAACCTGTGATGACTTACACCAAGTCCTCATGCTCTCGCACTAGTGTTTGAGTAGTGATCGATCCATGCTATTGCAAACAAGAGCCTTTCACGGGTAGCGCTACCTTGACGCCCAAGGATTACTTCCTATAAGCATTTATGTCTTTATTTTATTTTTAGAAAAATTATAGTTGCTCTAATTTTTTGAATTCGCTCTACACTGGATAACAGATGACGCTCTATGTAAAGTAAAAAAAATGCACTCGATTCATGCTCCAAACGGATAAGTTTCATACATTAAGGGTGATAGACCACAATTTTGGTACTCTACGACGTGTTTTATGGCAACGAAGAGAGCTGAAACCTATCGATCACCTCCTAAGGATCAACCTATGATGACCTCCACCAAGTCCTCATACTCTCGCACTTGTGTTTAAGTAGTGATCGATCCATGCTAGTGCGAGCAAGAGCCGTTCATGAGCAGCGCTACCTCGGCGCTGAAGCGTTACTTCCTATAGACATTTGTGTCTTTATTTTATTTTTTAAAAAATAATAGTTGCTCTAAACTTTTAAATTTGTTGTACATTGGATAATAGATGGTGTTCTGCATCAAGCAAAAAAACCACGGTCGATTCGGGCTCCAAACGGATAAGTTTCGTACATTCAGGGTGATAGATCATAATTTCAATACTCTACGACATGTTTCATGGCAATGAAGAGAGCTGAAACCTATTGATCACCTCTGAACGACCAATTTGTGATGACCTACACCGAGTCCTCATGCTCTCGCACTAGTGTTTGAGCAGTGATCGATCCATGCTAGTGCGGGAAAGAGTCATTCACGGGAAGCACTACCTCGACGCCCAAGGGTTACTTCCTATCAATATTTGTGTCTTTATTTTATTTTTAAAAAAATTATAGTTTCTCTAAACTTTTAAATTCACTCTACATTGGATAACATATTGCCTTTTGCATCAAGCAAAAAAACCACGCTCGATTCGGGCTCCAAACGGATAAGTTTCGTACATTCATGATGATGGACCACAATTTTGGTACTTTACGACATGTTTTATGGCAACGAAGAGAGCTAAAACCTATTGATCACTCCTAACGATCATCCTAAGATGACCTACACCGAGTCCTCGTGCTCTCGCACTGGTGTTTGACTAGTGATCGATCCATGCTAGTGTGGACAAGAGACGTTCACGGGCAGGGCTACCTTGGCGTCCAAGGGTTACTTCCTATCAACATTTGTGTCTTCATTTTATTTTTAAAAAAATAATAGTTGCTCTAAACTTTTAAATTTGCTCTACATTAGATAACATATGGCCTTCTGCATCAAGCAAAAAACCATGCTCGATTCGGGCTCCGAACAGATAAGTTTTGTACATTCAGGGTGATGGACCACAATTTTTGTACTCTACAACACGTTTTATGGCAACGAAGAGAGCTGAAACCTATCGATCACCTCCCAATGATCAACCTAAGATGACCTACACAGAGTCCTCATGCTCTCGCACTAGTGTTTGAGCAGTAATCGATCCATGCTAGTGCGGGCAAGAGCCATTCACGGGTAGCGCTACCTCGGTGCCCAAGGGTTACTTCCTATCGACATTTGTGTCTACCAAGATCAAAGCACTCAAAAGAGAGTTGCAAACTTGAAGAACAATGTAAACAAATTGCTTACTTGTATCAGAAGTCGATTACCAGAGAATCTCAGAAGCAAGCTCTAGAAGAACTTGATCCCATAGATTACAAGCTGTAGAGAAGCATCGATAGGTCAGAACTCCTCCAAAACTCTCCTCTCTCACTCTATATCTCTATCTCTAATACAAGACTAAATCCTATGGAGGACTAATCTTCTCTTGATTGCTAGCCTAGATCCTGGTGGGGATAGGAATTAGGGTTTCTAACTCTTCAGCTCTCAGGATCTGACTTGGCTTCAGGGAGAGGGTGCAACCCTGTATTTATAGCCCTGGAGGTTGAATACGAGCTCTTGGATCAAACCGACTTGAGGTATGGTGGAGATGCATCCTATGAGGCGGTGGAGGAAAACTCTGAAAGCTCGTGGGCATTTCCTACCGTGGCAGGCCGGGCGGCCTAGAGGTGGAGTCGGTCGGCCCTACTTGGTAGGGTCTCGTGCCTTGCCTTGGCATGGTGTCCTCTAGTGTCCTCTAGAACATATCTACGTAGTATACACGAAATTATCCCGTGATCTCTTTTGATATTTAGGTCCTCCTTGGCGGTTTTATGTGTAAATCCTGCTAAAAACATAAATTCACCAAAACTCATAGAAACTGTCGGTTTAAACCTCATATTCTACGATATTCATCCATTTTGATCATTTATGCAAGAAAGGTTGACGATTCATGATATACTTTAACTACCGTCAACACACCCCCCTAAGGCATCAAGTCATTTGAGAAGACAGAAACCCTAATCAACCTCAGAGCTCCATATGCTAGGGCATAACTAGTTAGGCTAGGTCTAGAGGGAGGCAAGCAGGTTTCGCTTGGATTTTTGATCGTGTCAAGAGCGTGGTTTGGTATAATCATTTGTACGCCCTCTCTTTTGTATCTCCATTACTTTTATATGCTTGCTACAATTGTAATGACAATATTAGTATTCATCTCATTTATGTTCTTCATTATAATGTTCATTGTCTACTTTGATTATATACTTAGTATAGCTAGTTTGTCAACATATTCAAGCATAAGTTTGTATAGCACTCACTCTAAGGTACCATGGGTGAGTGGTCGACATTATATAAGTGCGGTGCTTATATGTTGTTTACCTGCGAATACACCCTATATTTTGGGCCATGTGGTAGATCACGGATGTGACACTCTCTGAATATTAGGAAACACGTAGGATGCGGTTACGAAGGAAGACAAGCTCTATTCTTAATCTTTCTTAGTAATATCCCTTATGTGTAGATATGAAGATGGTCTTAGCCATGATTATTATGTGTAATTGCACTAATCAATGTATGCTTTGACTTATAATTAAGAATGACTTAGGAATTATTCCTCTAATATTCTACTTGACCATGCTAATTATTGACATTTCTTAGCATCGCTATTAAGAATAGAGTTTTAAATCTGTCCCCAGTAACAGCGCCAGAAATGCTTGTTGGTATTTATTAATTTGTCACTTGATTTAATAGCCACCTATTATATACCTACATCTCTTAGCATTACTTTACTAGGTTGTCATCTCTAGTGTTGGTGCCAGAAATGTTTATTGGTACTACCTAACACTACTATTAGAGTAACACTAAGTAGTTCTTTATTATTTCATGTGACTAGAAAGATATAAAGATATTGATGAAAAGGAATCTACAAGTGCACAGATAATTATACCATTTTAGCATTTTACCCGAGAGTATTCCAGGTATTATTATTTATATTTTACCATAGGGAAGGTCTAACATGGACATGTATTGATAACTTATACTTTGATAGAGAAGTAAACCATAACCGATATTCTACTCACAACAAGGGTAAGTCATAGGATAATATATATATATATATATATATATATATATATATATATATATATATATATATATATATATATATATATATATATATATATATATATATATATATATATATTGATCAAGTATAATGATAAATCACTCAGAGTACTCCTTTCTATGGTATTAGCATGGTCAGATAGAATATTAGAGGAATAATTTCTATGTCATTCTTAATTACAAGTCAAAGCTTACATTGATTAGTGCAGTTACGCCTAGTAGTCATTGCTAAGATCATCTTCATATCTACACATAAGGGATGCTACTAAGGAATATTAAGAACAGAGCTTGCTCTTTCTTCGTAACTTTATCCTACGTGCTACCTACATCGGGGAGTGGACTATAAAGGACTCAACGGGAGTGTCACATCCACGATCTACCACATGACCCAAAATAGGGTGTATCCATAGGTAAACAATGTATAAGCACCACGCTTACACAATGTCGACCACTCACCCATGGATCCTTAGGGTGAGTGCTATACAAACATATACATGAATATGATGATAATCGAACTATACTAAGTATATAATCAAAGTAGACGATGAACATTATAATGAAGAACATAGACAATATGAATTTAGATGTCATAAAAATTATAGCAAGCATATAAAAATAATGGAGATACAAAAGAGAAAGGGGGTACAAAGATTATACCAAACCACGCTCTTGACAAGATCGGAAATCCAAGCGAAGCCTGCTTACCTCCCTCTAGACCTAGCCTAACTAGCTATGCCCTAGAATATGGTAGACCTCTTAGGATGATTAAGGTTTCTATCTTCTCAAATGACTTGATGTCTTAGGGGCAGGTATATATATATAGCCTAGAGCTTGTAACATGAACCCTTGAATCAAATTGACTTAAAGAACGACAGAGATGCATCCTAGGAGGCGGTAGAAAACCGACGTAGCAACGAGGGACTAGCAGGTGGCCCTGGGGGGCCGGGAGGCCTGCAGCCGGCCCACCTGGTGGTGTCTCCCCTCCTGCTTCAGTGGAGAGTCTCCTAGAGTCTTCCCACGTAGTTCCGGCGGTGAAATTCTATGATTTCCTCTGACATGTAGGTCTCCCTTGATGGTTTTCTGGATATACCCTGTAGAAATCACAGATTCACCAAAACTCGTGAAATTTGTTAGTTTAAACCCTAAACCTTTGTTGGTGATTTCATTTGCGCTCGTATACATGTTTCTTTGATAGTTTAATATGGTTGTTAACTACCGTCAACACTAATGCCATAGATAGGAGTGCTCTGAGTGATTTATCATTATCATTAATCAATACTTATCATATACATATCTTATCCTATGACTTACCCCTGTTTTGAGTAGAATGTTGGTTATAGCTTATTTCTCTATCAATACTATAAGTTATCAATACATATCCATGCAGACCTTTTCTGTGGTAAAAATATAAATAATGATACCTAAAATACTCTCGGGTCAAGTGCTACAATGGTAAAATTATCTGTGTGCTTACTGATCCTTTTATTCATATCTTTATATTCTTTCTAGTCACATAAAACAATAAAGAACTACTTAGTATTACTCTCATAGTGATGCTGGGTAAAACTAACAAGCATCTCTGGCACCATCATTAGGGATGACAACCTAGTACAGGTAGTGCTAAGAGATATGGCATATAATAGGTGGCTACTTAAAACAAGTGACAAGTTAATAAATACCAACACCCACTAGGGCGCCGCTCGGCCCCCTATGTGCCACCTTGGCACTGTCCACCGATCCGTGGGAGCTGCTCCACAAGTTGTGCCATGCGTTGATTTAATTCGGTTTGCATCAATGGTCATGATGGAGTGGTCTTGGATCAATGGGTCCACTGTCATGGACTTGGAGCCCTCCAACCAACCTTAGAATCGTCTTACCGGCCAAATCTTCACACGTGCTGCCTTCACAACCACCTTTGGGAGCCAACCAAGGCCCTACGATCGAAAGAAGGTGAAATCAAGGGCCGATCGGCACCCTACCTACACCGCCCGGCGCCCCACTTTCACTCCACCGCCTCTCCTTCGGACACATGCAAGGAAACACACTTAGGAGCAACGTGGTGCGTCCATTTATGGCAGTTTCATTGGCGGTTTGATCCAAGGGCAAGAAGAGGGTGTCACGCGGAACGCTGACATGGCGATGGAGTAGCCCCTACTCCACCTCAAGCTATAAATAGGACCCCTCTCCCTCATTTGTAAATGCACCACCTCATTCCATCACTCCAAGTGATGAGTAGTAGCTAGGCTAGCTCTGTAGCTCTACTACTTAGAAGTAGAAGATAGGGAGAGAGTGAGGAGAAGCTTGGAGAAGGATTGGGGTTGTCGGCATCCTCTCCACTTGTGCTTCGACGGATGAAACTCTTCTTCGAGTGAAGTACAGCATCTTCTCTGTGGTAACTCTGCTCTTTTGCATTACTTAAGTATTATTTATATTATTGTGTTTACTGGTTTCACTGCTTGGTTAGAGTGCTCTGATCTTATTCCATCGTACATAGGATCAGAGTAGTAAGTTTATAGATTAAGCGTGGTGCTTAGGCTATAGCTTACCTGTGTTTATGGCTAGGCCTCCGGATAGATTGTGGTAGGTGACAGGTGGTGATAGCTCTGTCCATCCTTTGTATTCCACCATGATAGGTCTAGTTATTAAATCGTAGGGCTCATGGCAGACCTTATCTAGTTACCCCTCCTGGTTGCTATGCGGGCTGTGCCCCGAAGTAAACAACCGTGATATAGTCTTCTTTAGTATTGCATTAGTTCATAGAAACCACAAATATCCTCTCTACCTATTACTTTTACCCTTGGACACTCTTAGTTTTTAACTAGTCCACTTCGCGTTCCCCGTGAAAATTTGATACCTTAGAATACTCCTGGGTGAAAGCTACATTGACATCTGTGCGCTTGCGGATTCATCTGTTTGCCATATCTAATGTCAACATCTGTGTTCTGAGGAATGGTGCTAACTTCGTCTAGCAGACTCAGAATCAAGCGTTGTCAGTCTTGATGAAAAAAGGACTCAAAATCCTACAGCCCAAGAAGGAAAGCTCAAATATAGGAGCATGTATTATCTTCTTACCCAATAAAAACACCCATCTCAAAGTATAAACGTGACTTTTCTACAATCGTCTCAAGGAAAAATTCCACCCTGAAGCTTCCCTGGGACTCGAGCGAGGTAAAATACGGAGAAGTCCCTAGTCAATTGTTTTCCTCGCGATCGGACCTAACTTGGCAACATCCTCACCAATAATGGGCGTCACGGGGAAAGGACAAAGCCACAAAATCTTGAAGACGTGACTGTGTTCTGTAGAACGGTGCTAACTTCGTCGAATGGACTCAAAATCAAGCGTTTTCGGTCTTGTTGGAAAAAGGACTCCAAATCCTACACCCCAGGAATAAAAACTCAAATATATGAGCATGTATTATTTTTTACCCAATAAAAACACCCATGTCGAAGTCTAAGCATGGCTTTTCTGCAATCGCCTTAAGGAAAAATTTCAGGTTGCGGCCCCTGAAGCTTCTCCGGCACCCGAGCGACATAAAAAGCGAAGGAGTCCCTAGTCCATTGTGTTCCCCGCGATCGGACGTAACTTGGCAACATCCTCGCCAACAATGGGCATCACAGGGAAATGCACGGCCACTCGCAGCCCAGACCAAGATGGATCCGCTGCAGTGGTGAAGCAGTTGCCGATGGCGTAGTCCTAGGCTCCGGTGATGGCCGGCGTGCCCTCACCGATGAAGGGGGGACAGCAGACCTTGAACCTTAGGCGGCGCCACGCGATCGCCTCGGAATTGCCCGAAACCCACGCTCTGTCATTTCCAGATCTCGTTTTTTCCGCATCTCTAAAAGGCATGTATCTGTTAATCCCCATGTCTCTGTAAATAGGGCATCCGTCTCTAAAACCGTGAGGTATATCTGGAGACTCTAAGATTTTCTGACCGCTCTTCTGTTAATAAAATTGTTTTGTGCTAGTGTTTGCATTTTTCTCCAAAAGGTTGTTGTCTGAGTATCTCTTGGAGATGCAATCGTATGCTTTGTTGTCGCCGCGTGTCGAATAAACAAAGGAAACGTATAATCAATAAATAAAACAAATTAAAACGACGGACTTTTCCGCTTGGCATGCGCATCATCTCCAATCAATCCCCTCCCTGCTGCTGTTTTCTTGTGATGGATGAGTTCATCTGCATCCCGACGACGGATCGAAGAAATTAAGGCAGGCTGGCTGCTTGGCGTGTGCATGGCCTGGCCCGGACAGATGGCTAGCACAGCATGTTTTGCGTGGCTACCCGTCCACGTATGCGAGCCCCCAGCTGTAGCGGGTACGTACAAAATGCCCTCACGTACACGTCTTGACTTGCATGATACTAGTCTAGTATATCATGTATATCAGTTCATCACAGTGCAAGCTCATACATGGAAAGCTAGCTAGGGATGGATCCATTCCATGCAACAAACAAAGTGAAAGGGTGCCAACATGCAGCTGGCTGGTTCATTGAAAAAGTGCATGCAGACATGGAAGCGTGCAACAGACCGTGACATGGCATGGCACACATACATGTACTATATTCGTTCTCCGATTGAAAAGCGCACGTAACGTTGCATATACATACGACGGGCGACGGCCGTGCAGTGCCACGTACAGGTGCAGTTCCTTCCTCGTACCGAGACGATCGATGAAGATGAAGAACCCTGCTCCTGCTAGCAGTAGTGTTGCTGCAGAGGTGAAGAAGGGGTCGTGGAGCCCCGAGGAGGACGCCCTGCTGACCAGGCTGGTGGAGCAGCACGGGGCCCACCGCTGGAGCCTCATCAGCGCCGCCATCCCCGGCCGCTCCGGCAAGTCCTGCCGCCTCCGCTGGTGCAACCAGCTCAGCCCCGACGTGCACCACCGCCCTTTCACGCCGCACGAGGACGCGCTCATCCTCGCCGCCCACGCCCGCTACGGCAACAAGTGGGCCACCATCGCGCGCCTCCTCCCCGGCCGCACCGACAACTCCATCAAGAACCACTGGAACTCCAACCTCCGGAGGTGCAGGCGCCGAGCGGCGGCGGCGGCCTCCCGAGCTGCTGCTGGCCCGTGCATCGCGATCGGCCCTCAGCAGGTGCAGGACAGCGACGACGGTTTAGGGGGCGGCAACAGCAGCGTTCAGCCTGCAGGGACCGCTACCGCCGAGGCCGAGCCGTCTCTGTCCCTGAGCCTTGGCCTGCCGCTGCCAGCAGCAGAACCAGGAGCCGCGGCTGACGAGGAAAGCCGCAACAGCCAGCAGGACGGAGAAGGAAACGCGCAGCTGTTGGCAGTGGTGCGCCAGATGGTCAGGGAGGAGGTGCAACGCCAGACGGGACAGCTCGCCTACTCGCTCTCGCTCATGGCCGCCGCCGCAGCAAAAGCCAAGGGACACCACCGTTAATCTGTGATCCGTTGTGCATGTTACTGCTGCTTGCATTTCCCCTCCTTTCTCCTCTGCCAAGTGTATTTTGTTTTTTCCTTCATTCCTTGTACTCCCTTCCCATACTTGTTTCGTTTATGCGACTGCAATTGGGATCCTTTGGCTACTACATGATCATGCTGCGACTGCAATTGGGATCCTTTGGCTACTCCATGATCATGCTGGAGTATATACAGGTAGGTACAGCTTATTTAACACCAAAGAGATCACATGGACCTGAAACAAATAGCGTTTAGTTGATGAAGCATAAGCATTAACTGTTGCAAACGAGAAATTCCAAGCTAAGAACAACTCCAGCGGTACTACTCAAAACACACTATCTAAATGTCTGTTTCGATAGCCACCTATTTTTATACTATACTCATTTTTTTGCCTTCAACTCCAGCAGCATTACATAAACCAGACTACCTAAATTCATTTGCGGAGTAAATGACATATGGGGCCATGATGTCATCCTCTCTCTCTCTCTCTCTTGTTCTCTACGCCGGCGAGGAGACGCCTCCATGCGCCATCGCCACGGGGAGGTCGTGCCGGGGCGGAGGAGGGCCGGCGAGGAGGAGATGCGCCCTGCCAGCCATCCGGCTTGGAGGAGGCATGCGGCCGGTGGGGAGGAGGCATGTGGCTGTTGGGGAGGAGGCGGGGATCAGCGTCGGTGAGGGGCGTGCTACGCCAGGGATCCATGACTATTGGGAAGAAAGCCGAGGAGTCACCGAAGACGGGGAAGGAAGCGTGCCCTCACCGGGGACCCGCCGGGGAGGCTTCTGTGGGTGGCGGCGTCGGGCTCCTGCACGTGACCGAGCATCAGGTGGAAGGCAAAAATCTGGGTAGTCACTTTTGTTGGCCCAACAGAAGTATGTAGTGAGAAGAGAAATTTGCTGAGCCAACAAAATTGGGTCAGATAGGTAGCCTGCTGGAGTGATATTTTTCCCCTTAGTAACGCCCCACATTTTCACTACCAAGGTAAAAATGCCGGCTTAGGCATTATTACCCGACAAAGTAATACTTTCTCGAGGAATGACCCTAATCAAAGTGTTGCAACAGGATAATAGTTAGAACCTTACACAGTTTGTTACATTTAATAAAAAATTATTTGTATCATGTATTTCACCTGTGACTTCCTTTAGGTCATGTATTTCACCTCCATATTATACTCGACACCTCCACATTATACTCGAAATTTATTTGTATCATGTATTTCACCTGTGACTTCCTTTAGGTCATGTGCTTGGCATATGTCATCATCATAGGTTATCTCTTTTCATATGAAGGGGGGGTTAATAGCAAGATTGAATACAAAGTACTTAGCAAGCATATAATAAATCAATGAAATGCAGGCTTAACCATTTTTTCATATCCATTCTCATTCATAGATCGTTTATCAAAAGTTGCATATTTTAGAAAATAAGTTAAGAAATCTATTATCACCCATATAGTGAGATAGAGCCTCCAATAGGCTCCCGTAGCCTCCATTCTAGGAGACATGACCTGAATTCATAATTTAACCCTGCGCAAGTTTGTATCACTTTACCCATGATTACCTAACTAATTTTTCATCACACGTCCTTTGGTGCGACTTATGGTCAAGATACCAGACTTTCCCCACTTCTGTAAATTGTATACGTCCACATCTATCCACGTGCACTAATATATGCGCTTGGGTGTACTTCATCGACACCTGAATGGGGATTTCATCACCCAAACCTCTCCTCACATACCATAGGGAGTATATAACAACTTTCATGGCTACCGAACTCGGCTAGTCCCAAACGAGTTCACGACAGATACAGTTTCCTACGGCACACATAATAAGTGAGAGGGGCTAGTACTTATGTTCGTAGTCGTATGTAGAGAGAGCTCGACCCACCCTAATTCATGATCGCAATCCATGAACTCTCTCTACACCGAATATTCAATCATCCATTAATCATTATCCATCGTAATCATCATGTTCATTCAGTTTATTTAGAAAATAGATTTTGATGCAAGTGTTTTCACAAATGAGTTTATTTATCAAAAATCAATGTATAATCTACATGACTTGCCTGGGTCCCCACGACAAAAGATCGTCTCTTTGTATGCTACGGTTCTGAAAACTAACAAGTATATATATTGAGAGGTAATTAACTTGCAATTTAAAACATGCGCTAAAGTTTAATGCTTGCGTGGCCTTGAGGTGACCTACAGTCAACTGGATTTGATAATAAATGCAGCTACGAGTTCTAGCATGGATTAATGCTTAATTAAGGCAGTCTCAATAGATAGTTTCTAGATGTAGTTTCCAAGAAAGAAGAGGAGCAATTAGGGTAGTCCCAATTAATAGTTCTAGAGGTAGTTTCCAAGAAAGAAAGAGAGCAATTAATGTTTAGTGGAAACTATCATTGTCAACCCATGATTTCTAGGTGTTCCAAAAAAACCATCATAATAAACAATGAATTTCGGACTATCATTTTTAGACTTTCGTTTTTAGAGCCAATTGACAGTTCAGTTGGCATGCAATTCACATTCTATACTCTGCAGTTTTTCTCCGAGCAGACTAAAACTGAATGTATATTGCCTAGCAAAGAAAACCTGAATGTATTCAGAGGAAACTGAGTAGAGTACGTGTGTTTGGGATAAGTTCACATAGATTTTCAAAACCAATTACTACCAGACTAGTACAGTAAACTAGCAAACCACTTTCTAGTGCAAGGGCGGCGGGAGCACCAGTGAATCCAGCGCGCGTGCACGGAAGATTCGTGGAGGCGGGTGCGAGCAGGCGGGAGCTGCGCTTCGCGCGCGAGGATGCGGCGTGGCGGCGACGGAGCAATCAGGCGGGCGCGTGCCGGAGCTGTGCTTCGCGCGCGAGGATGCGGCGCGGCGGCGACGGAGCAACCAGGCGAGCGCGTGCCGGAGCTGTGCTTCACGCGCGAGGATGCGGCGCGGCAGCGACGGAGCAACCAGGCGAGCTCGTGCCGGAGCTGTGCTTCACGCGCGAGGATGCGGCGCGGCGGCGACGGAGCAATCAGGCGGCCGCGTGCCGGAGCTGCGCTTCGCGAGCGAGATGCGGCGCGGCGGCGATGGAGCAATCAGGCGACTGCGTGCGGCAGCTGCGCTTCGCACGCGAGGATGCGGCGCGGCAGCCACGGAGCAACGGGTCCAGAGGGAAGCCGCTACAAACTGCTAGCGTCTCCCCAACGCAGTCGGGCCGGTTTCTTCGAGCCTCGATCCTTGCGACGACTCCGTTCCGTGAAGCAGAAACCGTTTCTTTATTTTGTACTCTCTTTCTCCATTAATTCTTTTGCCACATTAGCAAAAAAAAAAAACTGAATTATCAATATAATTAAGATAATATCCCATTAGGACTGCGCTTACTATACTGTCAAGACCCTAGGAACTCAGAGGAACAAGAAGTTCCCCAACCACAATAAAAGAGCTCTATAAATAAACATAGAGGGGAAAAAAACACGGGACGACCCACATGTCAGCTAGATGCAAGACTCGTCTCAGCGGGGACAATAGATACCCTCACCGTGCTCCACGGTTGTTACACGGCGATACAGCGAGCTAGACATGCAAGATCATCTTCATTCTCCAACGTACGATAATATCCTCTTTGACTCAACCTACACCTCTCTACTACCACCCCCACCACATCAGACCTAGTTGGGTAATAAATCTGGGAACCAAGACATTTTTATCATCTTTGCGATGCGAAGCTCGATCCTCATTAGCTAGATGCATTATGGTCTATAAACTTTTTTGTGTGCCAGTGCACTCCTCGACGATGACACAGTAACACACTTAGCTTGTGGTAACCCCTCGTGGCACAAACTGCTCTCGCGTGGCTCCAATCTGGGCAACCTTAACATAATATATGTAATAAGTACTTAAACGTGGTGCAATGCGACAAAATGGCTTCGAAATGTGGTGTTTTGTGCAGTTCACCAATGCAAAAGACATCCTCGCAACAGCCAAAAAAACGGATCTTTATTTCCATTCTTCCATTCAACTGATGTATCAGAGAGAGAGAGAGAGAGAGAGAGAGAATAAGCAGGAAGCAAATGATGAAGGAAAAATTGTAGCTGCCCAAAAACACTTGTTATTGTGACATATAAGAACAGTCTCTCAGCCTGCCTAAGAATAGCTACCAGCTGCTGTTAAGAATTCCTAAAGCAATTCCAGTGGAACTGAAGAAAATGTCATCGTACATGGCACAGTTTATCCAAAGTTGAACTGAAAGCCTCCACCCCCGGGGAAGCCGCCGCCGGGGAACCCACCGTCGAAATGAAACGTGTACTGCTGGCCGCCTCCCCCAAAAGGATTGAAGCCACCCCCGCCTCCCATATTCATCTCGTCCACATCCTCTCCACGGTCATACCTTACACGTTTGTCTTCATCACCAAGCACCTGAACATGCAGCGGAAGCTTGTGGCAAACATATCGCATAATATATAGTACATTCCAGCGAAACAACATTCACAAAGCGAGAAAACCACAAGATTGATTGTAATGCCAGACTGAACTAGCATCTAAATATAGCAATGTTGTCAATAGAATGTGCACTCAGCACTCTAACCTACTACCATGTGATGCAAGAACCGACGTTCCCATTATCCCATAAAGCTTGGCATAGATAGTGGTTTTCTGGTTTCCTAAAGAGAGAACAGTCCAATAGAGCAGTGCTTCATCGTACCTCATAAGCAGCAGCAATTTTTCGAAACATGTTTTCTGCTTCCTCCCGGTTATCCACGTTTTTATCTGGATGCCACTGCAACGCCAGCTTTTTGTAGGCACGTTTTATCTCCGCAGCTGACGCTGTCTTTGGAACACCAAGAATTTTATACCAGTCTTTTCTTTTGCTCAACTTAAGCTGCTTTTCAGCTCTCATAAGTGCTTCACGGATACCCATGTCCTGGTTGTCAAAAAATGTTAAGTTATCGTGCTAGCAGAAAATCAAATATAAACTTCTGGTCCATCAAATATTCATGATCAGTTCATAGACTTCTCAGGTTCAGAAACAGAGAATGGAGACTCGGGTTCGCCACTTGAAAAAAAAAATAATCAGGTATTTCTACAGTGCTATATCCTAAGACTTTGTTAAAACAATTTACATGGACACCGATACATAATTTTTCTGTCTTAGACAATTCAACCTTATGTTACGCTAGCAATAGCTTTCCATTGTACTGAAGAATCCACAGCAATTTGGAAACAAAAATGGCTTGCAAAGCAACCCTAGACATCATATAAATGCAAATTGAAAACAATGAAGGTTCCAGCAGGAGACAGGATTGGTGGGTGTGTCTGCCGGTGTTGTTTTGGGGGTGGCAACGTCAGGGAAAGCTAACATGAATAAAATGCAAGAACTATTGTTTGTGTACCACCAAATTCTGCGCTTTCGGACCAAATATAATTACCTGTGGAGATTTCTGGGCAGCCTCTTTTAGATCCTGAACCGCTCCTTCCCAGTCTTCTGAGAGAAGTTTAGCTTCACCTCTCTGCAGCAAGGGTAATGAAAAATGACGTCAAATATCCCAAGAAACAGATAAGAATGTCATGCTTGCAAAAACTTGTGCAGCACAAAATTCAACTTTCGTGCTGTCACGTAACCTCCTGATATAGCATTTAGTGAAAAAGATAAATTACATTATCCATGTAATCTAGCTATGGACACAAAACATATTAATAGTGTATATTAAAATGAAGATCTTAAACATGCTGAACAATTGTAGTATTTCTTAAGCGCCAATAGCTGGTTCGTAGCACTGAATCCAATCTTAATGGTTGGTCATAGAGTATGAAAATATGATTAATCTGGGGAGAGAGTACTCTATCCCTTACGTGTACAGTTGATACAAATATATAAACACTAGCTGTCCTAAGCCAGTTTATAGAAACAAGCGCCAGGTCTTAGATGGATTCCAGCATAGTTTTATACACCACGTAACAATGTCAGTTAACACTTGGGGTACCTAAATAGAATGAAATCCAATTTTTTTTAGAAACTAGTGTCAAAGATGTAAGATCAGGTCTTAGAAATGTTGAGTTTGCATTCTGAATTTTACATTGATGATCTGCGTGATTCCAGGCAGGCAAGTTACCTGTGTAAGTGCATCAACAAGTTCACTGTCTATGCTCAGTGCTTCTGTACAGCTGCTGATTGCCTCCTTACTTCTCCCAAGTCTGACCAGAGTTTTACACAACCCAAGATAAAGATGTACATTATAAGCAGTATGGTCTGGATCCATTGCTAGAGCTGTCTTGTAGTCCTCAACAGACACACGTAGCTTACCCTTGGCAGCATTATCTTCAGCCTGCATCCACACCGTATGATTTAACTACTACGACACTGTACACTCCAAATTGATTTATAAGAAGAATGAAACTCACACTCTTAGTCTTCTTCAAAAGATTTTTTAACCCGAAATATGCTTTCTTCAATTCTGAATGCTCTGGATCAAGACGGAGCCCTTTCTGGTAGTGCCTAAACAAAAAGGATTATTTGAATATAGTCTAGAGAGCATTTGGGTGTGTATAAGCACATGCATATGCTTTTCCAAATTACCTGGAGGCCACATCATGATCAGCAAGGTAATAGTAGGCACGACCACGTAATAGCAGTGCATCCAAGTTGTCTTCATCTTCCTTTAAAATGAATCCGGTCTCTGAAATAACGCTTGAGTAGTCTTTCAGTGCTAGCAATGCTTTAGCCTTGAGAAGCTTTGCCTGCAAATTGAATCTTTAGTACCACAACCCAAGGAGAAATGACTAGATGGAATTTTCCTGTCCGTAATCACACCTTTAAGCAACCTGGAGAAAAGACGAGCACAATTTTGTTGATGTATTCCAAAACTTTTGAAAAGTCACCAGAATCGAACTGGCCATAAGCAGATTGTAATGAATTTTGAGCCTGAAGAAGCTGGGATAATTCCTTTTCCACTGAAGCAGACCCAGGATTCAGCTCCAGGTGTTTGTTATAGTCGCTCTCAGCTTCCTTGTATCTGGACTTTCAAAAAAAAAGGCATACAGTTGCACATAAGACATGTAAGGAATAAGGAACAGCATGTGTAAAATGACAAGGGTTTTGGTAGACATGCTCTCTTTCCCCTTCTTTTTTATAACTAAACATGCCCTTACATAGCAACAGAACATAAAGGGTGCATCACATGTTCTAATATGTCTTAGAATCGGACTCTGTACTAAGGCTGAACGTGAGCTATCCTAACTCGTATGAGCACGGGTCATGAGTTCAGGTCACAGATGGGATAGTAAACCAATCAGGACTATGATCTCTAATTCATTGCGTAACACTCTTAGTAAAACCGGCTAGGACTCTTATACTCCAGGGGAGTGGAGGCATAGACGAAGCGGGAGCGAGTGTGATGGGCCAAAATCTGGAGGAAATCTGTCTACTTTTAATATTATAATATAGGTACATATATGGGACTCATCTTTCAGATATGGAGGCAATGATGTTCCGCTAGGATTAGAATATGCCTTCAATTTAAATAGAGTAAACTTCATTTTTTTTTCGTGCTTATGAGGCCAAACCAAAATGAAAATCAGCTACTTGCAAGTTCGAAGACAAAAGAAGTTGAAAGTGTTACCCGTTACTACTCTATGCATTAGCATTGGAGTCAAGCAAGAGCGTGGCACAAAAAACAAAGAATGGAGTGCAAACCAGCCGGAGAGAATAATTTACCTGCATTTATGACGAAGCACGGATGCACGCTGCCTGTAAGCTTCAGAATGATTTGGGTCAACTTCCAACACAGCATTTAGCAGGCCAAGCGCCCCATCATACTTCCTCAGGTTCATCATCTCTGAGGCTTGCGCGAACAAAGTAGCAGGGTCTTTTTCTTGTCCTTCTGAAATTCCAGAAAAAAAGGAAATGATATTTCATTCAAATTGTGCTGTGCCTAACGAGAGACAGGGCAGTCGGGCAGAAAATGGCTGGCCTAACAGTAGCCAAAGAAAAGGCGTGAATGGTCCAGTTCGGGAGGCGGCATGCCATTGCCAAGCATATTGATCTGATGAGATGCTGCTACTAATAAGTATAATTATGCGGGTGACAGAACAAGATTTAGTGAGAGGCATAAGCATGACTCCGAGATCCAACCAACCAATGGAATGGAATCAGTATAAGAGGGGAAGGATTCGATGGTTGAAGATCCAATCGAATTCTTTTACGCAATCCAATCGACGAGCACCTAGCTGCTAGGGACAAGGATGATGGCGTGAACAGGGAAGGGAGGTGCACCTTGGGCGACGACCAGCGGGGAGAAGTGCAGGCGGAGGAGGCCGAGGATGAGGAGCGGAGGCAGCGCCGTCCGCCCCCACGCCCGCAACATGATCTCTGGCTCCAGCTCTGGCGCAGTGGCGCTCCCTCCCTCCCTCCTCTACTCGCCGTGGAGGCCTCTCCCTCTCCCTCTCCCTCTCCCTCTCCGGCTCTCCCACCCAGCCACCCTGGTTTCCGTTCCGTTCATTGCCTAGTTGATGAGTTGCGCTGACGGCGTTGCTGCGTTGGGACGGAACACGTAGCCCGGCCAATACGGCAGCGACGCGTGGAGTCCCTTTGCTACGGATGGCTGAAATCCTCCTCCAACTTAGGAAGGAATGGTAGGGATCAAAGATGGGCCACCTCGTGGCTCTTACTCCAGCCCAGCCCAATCCTATGACCCTGTTCCTCCTCCTCCTCCTCCTCCCGTCCTCTCTCTCTCTCTCTGCAAAAAACAAATCTAGGGGATCGCTTTCTGTCTATTCTGATTTCGATCTCAGTTTAGTTCGGGCTTAAAGAGCACGCACGCACACGTCGTCGGTCGTCGCCTTCCATCTCAATCTCAAGATAGAATAAAAATGATCTAGAGGTTTATGTTGGGATTGTTTGGTTTCTGGCTAACCTAGTCTGTGCGGCTTAACATGCTCCCACCAAGCCAATTTCTGGTTGTTTGTACTGTTTAAGCATGGCTAGCCTCGGGATATGTAATTTCTGGTTGTTTGTACTGTTTAAGCATGGCTAGCCTCAGGATATGTTTGGTTACATGGTTTGTTTGGAAACAATCACCCCTTCTCCAAATAAGTAAGGTAGGCATTTTGTCAAACAAGATAGATTAAACTTTATACTGAATGTGGCTTACAGAACAGTGTAAAACTAGGAAGACAGGCGCGCTTCGCCGCGCCCTTAGGCAGACGCACTGGTAGAGCGAGACAAAAACACTTTGTTGCATGTGCCAATATATCGAGGAAAAAGGACGGCTACACAACATTCATAGTTGAAGGACGTCATCTTAGTGTATTTGAGAATACAAAATAATTTTTGTGCACACACCAACTTCGAATGTTTTTTTTAGCCTCAACTCTTTAAGTACAAGTAGTAGTATCTGAACTCATCAACTTCAAATGTTGGAGACAAATCTTCCTCAAAAAAAAATGTTGGGGGCAAAGGAAGCCAGCGTTAACACACTTTAATCATGTGATTTCTATACATAAAGATAATCCATTAAGGAGATGGCAATAACTGCTATCAAAGCAAACTTATTGAACTAAATAAGGAGATTAGATGTGCGGCAAAAGCATTTTGACAACAGCATAGTAGGGCATTATCGC
Organism: Saccharum hybrid cultivar R570; assembly: GCA_038087645.1. Taxonomy (NCBI): domain Eukaryota; kingdom Viridiplantae; phylum Streptophyta; class Magnoliopsida; order Poales; family Poaceae; genus Saccharum; species Saccharum hybrid cultivar. The sequence goes on from JAQSUU010000849.1 coordinate 138,319, forward strand.
TACATCAGTCTCAGTGGCAACTAATATGACAGACCTAAATAATGTAAGCAGAGCAAACATTAGCTGATCCAGAGGCTAATAGACCAAGCATTATACATTGGAATGGTTTGATCATGCATGGGAATTGTTGCCTTGCAGTTTGTTGATTGTAGTGTAGGTTGCTCACCCAGCAGAGTTGGTAAGAAATGTGACAAACAGAGCACTGCATACATGCAAGTTTGTTAGATATCAATTAATACTATTAAGCAATTATGAAACAAAACAATGGTCAGAGAGATCATAAATGTCGTTCTGTGACTCCTGTCCACTGAACTTTACATGTTCTCCAAAAATGTATTCATGTAAGAGGCAGCATAAATCCATGAGCTGCGAGAAAACTAACATGCTTTAGAACTGCAACTCGTCAAAATGATTACTGTAAAGTATATGTACTTCAATGTGAAAGGGTACGTTATTGAAAAGTTTCTCTCTCTAAACAGGGTTGTGAAAATACCCCACACGCCAAATCAGTTTGAAGAAAACAAATCACAACTGAAATTACCAAGTAACTCTTTTAACCCATCGATCATGTTATAGCAAAAGGGAGTGCACATGATCAAGAGTCCCAGTGTTCAAATTAGGAACTAAGAACAGTTCTAACTTGAAGAACAGAAATGGTTGACTAAACCTAAATATACTCATTGAAAAGGTGCTTCAATAAGGGTGGCCACTCGAGCATTGGGGAACCATCACTCTGAAGTCTGAACTGATCACATAATGGTGGTCCAACTAAATGGAAAGTCAGCACCAATCCAAAGCACTGTAATTCAATTTTTTTTTTTTGAGTAAAACTATAGGAAGAAGATGGCTAGAGTCTACAGAATATAGATGAGGAAGGTAGGCCCCGTACTATGTTAGTGTTCAGGTCATATATGTCTGCATATGGATGAAAACTACATGTGGACTAACAACACAGACCTAATCCAAAGGCTACAATAGTGGTACATAGTAATGCTGAAATGAATTTGTTGGGTGGAAATACAGAAGAAAACAAAGCATATATCTCACTACCATGTCAGTAATATTTTCCCACAGGAAATGTTTTAGAATGTACCATTACTAATCCCAGTTGGGTGTGCCGCTTGCATAGGGCACACATAAGAATGGGAAAGCAATAAGGAAGGCAACATGAAAGCCTAAATCATCCAAGATCCGTTGAGAAAATCCAAATGATGCTATAATCTAAGCAAAAATCCATCTTTAACCTGGCAACCTGCAAAAGTAAAGCATTTAAATTTCATGATATGAAGCTGAAACAGGAGTTAAGTTTTATATGGAGGCTCATGAAAAGGAAATAGATATATGAAATAAATAGTTGCAGAATTAAAGAAAGAATTAGGTGCTGGGTGAGGAGAGCAGGGACATAATATAATAAGTCATGCTGGGTGAGTGGGTGTGATTTGGTGTGTTTTTAACTTATTAAGGCACATGATAGATAGGAAATAGGAATATTTGCCTTCCATTATCTTCAAAGTGATCTCTACATGGACTGGGCAAGATTTGTAGTGAGAGTAATCTGACACACATGGCTGAACCAGTTTCAAGAGTGGCATAGGGATGTAAGGTGAACACACCAAGAGCAAAACACTATGAAAATTGGCTTCCTTTTTTACTTTTACCTTTTTTTTAATTGTAACAGGCTCCTTTTCCCAGACTAATACAGAGCATGAGCAAAAATGAAGTGTGATTCAACAACTAAACAAACATACAAATGGAGTACGTGCTCATCAATGAGGATAAAATCGATTCTAACTCCAGGTGGCTAGTCTTTGTTTTTGCATTCAGAAAACCTGACTGCCCTAACTCCAATAGTCCATTGATGCAAATGAGACGTGATCTCTTTCAGAGGTGTATGATTCATTCTGTATTGATGAGAAGGCCAAATAAACATAAAGAAATAAAGACATTAGATACTAATGTGAACCAGAGTATTTATTTGTGAATGAATAATAAAAAGCCAAAGTGTAGTAGAGCAGAGCACGCAAGAAGTCATGACGGACTCTAAAAAGCACCCAAAGGATAGAGCTATGACTTTTTACCACCAAAATACAGATTCATTTGATGTTTGACTCTTGAGGAAATTAGAAAAGGCTCAGGCTGTATTGGCTTTCATAATATCAACATGTGTCATAAACTTGTCTTGTTCATCAAAGCAGACATGATCCAACATGTTAGCTGTGGTTACTTAAAATTCAAGATAATCGCAATGGTATCAGAAAGATGTATAGTAAGGCAGAGGCAAATGACAATCTCTTCCGGCGCTAATAGGCTAAGCAAAAGCTATTTAGTGCACGTACTAAATCATATAAGCTAACCATTAATACCCACTGCCTCGTATTAACCTCTTACTCACATATAGACTGAACAATAAGAAGCTGAGCGCAATACTGTGCTGTGGCGGGGGATATCGATTGGAGGCGAGGAAGCATAGGGAGACGGCATGCTTTACACGCAGACTGGGTAGGGGTGGGTGACCTCGACTCCTCCGCTCGCTTCCATTAGACGGGGAAGCGCGGAGTCCCTCGGAGCAGGCGCCTGACCGGCACCAGCCAAGAGGCGGAGGTCCCGCCGTACAACCCAGGCGGTGCCACAGTGCTGGCCAACCAGAAGAGGCAGATGCACGGGACCTCGATCGCAGCAGTCGTACCCGACCTGCGCTTCGCGCCCGCCAGGTCGTCCTCAAGGTCAGCCATGGCAGACCCGAGCATGCCCATGTCCAGATCTAGGAGGATGGAGGGGCTAGCAAACAGGGTTGGAGGAGGAGCAGGCGCGCGGTGGCTCGACGGAGTGGAGGGCGCAGCGTTGCGTGAATCAAGGATTGAAGGCAACAGGGATGGAGGAGGCACCGGCCTGATGGTGTGGAGGACTGGAGGGCGGTGCGGTAGCGGAGGATTGGAGGCGACGAAGGGGTCGAGAAATGAGGGGGCTGAAAATTTTAGGGTGCGATATCCGATGTTTCACGGACAATGAGTGTTCAGATATTAATAAAAAAATAATTACATAACTTATTTGAAAACTGTGAGATGATTTTATTAAACCATATTAATTCATCGTTAGCACATATTGACTGTAGCACTACATTGTTAAATCATAAATTAATTAGGCTTAAAAATTCGTCTAGTAAATTTATTACCATTTGTGTAATTAGTTTTTTTATCTATATTTAATATTTCGTGTATGTATCTAAATATTTGACGTGATGAGACGAACAAATTTTTGGAGGAAATAAACACCCCTGGAGAGCTCTATCGTCGCCGATTTGTTTTTCGCACGCGCACGACCTCTCTGCTGGCGTGGCGGACGGGCTGCAGTGTTGGGCCCAGGAAAGCGACGTAGGCCTGGTTTAGATGTAAAATTTTTGGTAAAATGGGTACCGTAGCGTTTTCGTTGTTATTTGGTAAATATTGTCCAATCATAGTCTAATTAGGCTTAAAAAATTCGTCTCGTTCATTTCGTCTAAGCTGTGTAATTAGTTTTATATTTTATCTATATTTAATGTTTCATGCATGTGTCCAAATATTCGATGTGACAGGGAATCTAAAAAATTTTTTAATATTTTTTTGAACTAAACAGGGCGTAGTTTTTTTTTTGCGACAATGGAGTGATGAGGCTCGTGATTGCCCAGCCGTACGCAGATAGTAACATGTACAGTAGCGGAGACGTTCAGAAGGCGCGGATCGTAGGATATATATATATATATATATATATATATATATATATATATATATATATATATATATATATATAAACACACTAGTGGCAGGGCGCGCGCCATCGCGCGTAAATGCGGGCACAAATTCGAGGACACAGAAATAGTAGCGGGTCGAAGCATAATCACACAGATATTATACATAGAGCTAATTGTATAGTACGTGGTAGGAGTCTAGCAGCACATGTTTCGGGTCTACATACATATATACAAAGAAAAATCTGGTTTGCTAAACCACGAAGTATGATAGGTATAGCAAACCATAATAGTTCATCGGGCCGAAATATAATACAAGGCTAGGAGCAAGTAGATGCAGCAGCGTCTAGTGGGGCTTGTAGTAACTATGCAAAAGCATTTGAGAGCACTGGGCATAGATATTATACAAGGTTAGTAGCAATTTGATTGGAGCCTCTCTTACATGTAGAGGTAGTTGTAGGAACGATCAGTGGGATGTGTTGCTGGAGCCCGATTCCCAGCCTTGATTGTTGTCGTCTGAGGTGTCCATTGAGGAATTGTTAGAAGTGTCCGCACAGATGTAAAAATGTTTTATGTTTGTGAGACTGACGAGCCACCTTACCATCCGTATGTAAACCAAGAAGGTAATCTAACTATCGGAAATGTAAAACAGTATGAAGATACAGAGACATCTGACGAGAAAATGCCAAACTCATTAAAAGCACAGATAGCGAGCGCTTGAATTCATTGACAATATGTGAGCATATTTCTTTTATTTAGGCTGGAACATAAGGATTCATGATGAATATGAAGCCATTAGGCATCTAGAAGTTGAAATGCACAGGGGATAGTGACTGTGGAGACTATATTGTTACACTTTTCTTATTTTCTTCATGTTCCACAGGTGGTAACAGGCACATAAAAATTCATTCAATCCTATTGAGGTATAACTTGAACTTTGCAAGTAGGATGGAATTTGGTACTGGAAAACTTTATTTAAAAGGATTCAACTAAAAATTGTCAATTTAACATGTACCACTTATGCTTTGACAACCAAAAAAACAATGGATACAGATGAGAGGTGCCTTGGTCCATTGGTGTGGACGAGAGCTGTGAGCATACCTGATTTCTGTTCTCAGAGAACAAAGAAGCAACATTGTTATGAGCTGCTTGGCGGCAGAGGGCAGCTGGTTCGTAAGTGCTATTGGTCCCACCAACTTTTTTTTAATCAGAACCTGCTCATGCAACTAATAGACAACAATTTAAGTTAGGGCCATGAAAGAAATTACCTATGAGATGGGAAGCTCGCGACAACAGTGGGATCCTTCCAACTTTCACATAGCTTCTTGTGAGTTTGTGCACAAAGTTGGTACTATGCATTTGTTGGCTTTGGGGAAATAATCATATCAGTCTTCAGTAATTATAAGTAGATAAAAGTGTAGGGAGGGAGACACTGATCCTAGTAATTATATTAAGCTGTAAAATAGACATCAAGAACATGGAAAGATATATGAGGGACCTTATATTTTTGTGAACTGACTGTGACACTGCAGGTCGTAGCAGAAGCGAATATGCGGTGGAAATTTTCTGTCAGCAGTTGGATCCTTCCAACCTTCGCATAACCTCTTTTGACATTCTGCAAAAAATTAGAACTATGCTTATGTTAGCATTGGGACAATAATCATATCAACATTTAGTAATTTGAGATGGTAGAGTTAAAAGCAACAAGAGACGCCAAAAAAAGAGTCGGGCCAACTTGCAGTTGCTGGTTACCGGATCATGGTGATGGAGACGGTAACAGGGAGGCAAACGACGTGCCGTTGCGATCGTTGTCTAGCACTTGTTACAAGCATTTTATGTGGTGCAAAAACAGGGAGTCATCTGGATAAGATCCTGAATTTTGGGACGTGTGCATGTAAGCGAATAAATCTGAGTTGAGATGATAAAATATACAAACAGTTGTGAGTGGGCAAAGGGAGACCGAGAAACAAGAGAACCTGATGACTAAACCAAAAAATGTTCAAAGTTTGAAACTAAGATTTTCATGCTTCGATACCTAACCATGTAAAGTTTGAGCATTTATGCATGTAGGTCTGGTCATTAGCAGCATTCGGAGGCCTCAAATCAGATTGCTCAAATGTGGTAAAAAAATTTTGACAGTCTATTCTATTGTTGCCATATTACATGAAACATTCAGAATTCAGAGTATGGATATCGAAGGAATAGACGATGCACCAACCTGAAGACCAAATCTCGCAAAATCAGCAGGTTTACTGAACTTGCAATAATGGCATGGTCAGCAGGTAATGAAAGAAGCACAAGAAGTGAATGTTTGAATCTAAAGATTTCGCACGGGAGATCTCAGCATCTTGTATGGCCAGGGGAATGGCTTGTCTGCAAAGAGTACGAAATCACCTATATTAGTAACAAGGGGGAAGAAATAGAGACCCGACTTATTGTCCAAGTGGACTTTTGCCTATGGCGTGAAGATGTTGCCAGAAAATGTTGAAGCACTCATGCATCTGTCAGTGCTAAGCACAGGGTTCAGTGTGGAAAACGGTCGGCCGTGCAATTAATTCCTGAGTTAAAATGAAGTGAAATACAATAAAGAGGGAAAGGGTATGCAACAGCAGACAAGGAGACAAATGAGTAAAATGAAACCATCTGTGCAGGAAGACATCTGCCCAGAAAAGGTGAAATCACTTAGAAAAATAAAATCACAGCACAAATAGGCAATGGCAACTGTTGAATATCCATATTTTTATTTTCAATTTAATTGAGTCCATTCTCAAATACTATCTGCAAGGTATATTTCATCCCTAAGCACAACCTGGTGTCGCAGGCATCAAAGACAAATAGCTACATCAGTTCATTCCACATGTGCCTATAAAGCTGCTAAAGTACCAAGCGGGGGTATGTAAGCATCTAAACATATGAAAATGCTATGCTCAAGTAAATATGTCCTGAGGAAGGTCGTCGTGGATTGGTAACAAAGAAAATGTTGTCCATCAGTGTAAATAAAGATAAAAAAGGCATGACTCTAAGTTAAAATAGGAAATTATTGGAAAGAGCACACGGACATGTGCACTAACTAATAGCTACCACAAATCACACAAGCAAAAAAAGACATAAAAAAGCACTGACCTTATTGGTCTTTTAAATATCTTTTTAATTTGTCAGCAAGAAGGCTTGGCATTAGAGTCCTAATCCATGTATATTTTTGGCATTCACAAAAATATACCACATCTCCTTATGTATTTAGTTTGTAGATGGAGTGAGGTTAGGATGGTAGTAAAGATTCAGAATGTAGATTGCAGTTCATTTTAAATCTTCATAAAACTGAAGGCAGAGCCTACCTATTAGTTGTGTAGGGGAGCCTACCTATCAGCATTAGTCCTACACCAACAATGATGAAGTGGTGCAACAATTTTTTTCAAAAGAAAAAGGAAAAAAGTAAAAGAGCTATTTTTTATGTACAACTACCACTGAACCTTATTCAGTAACTTACCTGGTCAATTGAATTGACACATTCTTTTCTAATTTGGTAAACATGAACCTAACACAAAAGAATGTTAATGTCAACATGTTTAACAAATGGAACCTAACACAAAAGAATGCTAATGCCTTTTTTTACACATGATGTAATGGAAACACAAAACAACATTAATTTTTTTTACAATCCACAATCATTCAACATGTTATACAATTATTTGTTGCAAAAAAAAGGTAGGAACCCACTAATCATCGACCTTGAATAACATGTACCATGATTTTAGCCTAACCAATGTGTAGTATATAGCTATAAATTTGCACTGCCAGGGAAAAAGAAAGAGTATAGCAGCATCTTATTCTTAAGGAAGACAAAAGGCAGCAAGCTTTCACAAATGGCCATCCATGATGGCTTAGCAAATGTGTCGAAGCATGTGTTCAAAGATCATCACACAAATCTACCTTGCACAACCTACACTTCTCTAAAAAATGGACCCTGCAAGATGGAGCAATTCAATGTTATTTGAAAATCTGTCCACCGAACAGTTCATAGCAATGCATCCATCTCTGAACATTTCATACCAATGCATTGATCTATATTGTTTCAACGTACGAGCAGGTATCTTTTCTGGAGACTAAAAGGTAAGGACCTATGATGTACATGGAGCTACTAATCATTATGTGGAAAAGCAAATCATGTACCAATAAGGGAAAAATAGGAAAATTACATCCATGCTCATATATCTTGTTGTACTCGCCTTTCTCTGTCATTAGAGAACTATCAAACTGAAGGTAAAAGTTGTACCTTGCTAGGCAGGACAAATTGAAAAATGGGCTGAATCGAGTATCAAGCTCACTGAAAAATAGGTTTGCTTTTTGAAATGCCACCTACACACAAAAGGATGGCGAGGTGACCCCAGAGCGACGGAACACAACCTGGGAACGAAGCCACCAATCTGAAATCAGAGCAAACCAAAAGACCAATATCCATCGCGGAAATAAGGAAGAACATGGGAGCAAAGACATACCCAGAAACAGCCCCAACCGCACAGGCAGGAACCGAATCCCACAGGCACAAACTGACTGCGTCGCGAACCTCCGGAGCTGGAACCCGACCTGGACACGAAAGCACGAAAGCATCGAAAGCATAAACATACCACGAAACTAAAGGGCGCCGAGGTAACTGGAGGACCAGCGCACACCAAAGCAGCCGAAGGCCAACGAACCCCCAACCCTAGATCAGAGGCAGCAGCGCCGCAATGGGGTGGACGAGGGAGAAGGTAGGAGAGGGGGGGAGGGGGGACACACAGGGGCAGCCCCGCGCACGGGTGCCAGCCGTGGCAGAAGCCCAGCGTCCGCAGGGGGGCAAATGGAGGAGACAAAGCAGAGGCGGACCGCGGTGGAGGGCCGGCGAGGTCGACGAGGTGGAGGGCCGGTGAGGCGGATGAGGACAACGAGAAGGAAGCAACATGCGTGAGGAATTGGAGGGTGGATGTGGGGAATCGAATGCCGAAAGAAGAACCAAAACAAGGATAGAGCAGGCACGATTACGGGAGGAGGAAAGTAAGAACGTAAGCAGCTAGGAGAAGCCAGTTGGGAACGACGATTACAATAGGAAGCGGCAAGAAGTGAAACAGTAAAACAGAATCAGATCCAGGAAAAATCGTGCGGGAACAGCTGGAGCCGTAGATGGTCGACATCGAACGAGCGAAAAGATTTTAGGCGACGTGGACGGCGCTTCCTATCGAGAACCTTACGTGATTTGTAGAGTTAAACTAGTGGAAAACGCGCGCCCCTGCGCGCGATCGGAAGGGATACTGATCATTGTTGTGTGGAGAAGATGTAGAGGGCATGATTACGGATATGCGTATTTGCACTGCTGGTTCTGAAATTAGGTTATATACAGAGAGTATTGTACATAGCAAAGGTAGCTATATAGAGCAGTCCAGGCAAGAGTGATACATATCAGGTCTATTACATATGTAGATATAGCTGCAGTGGTGATTTGAACGAATTGTAGAGTGGTAGGCAGCGATGTCACAAAACATTAGTTGTCCTGCCAATGATTAAAATATAAATACCCAAGCAATCATATGATCAAGTAAAGGAAAGTAATCTGTTCAGGATGTTAACCAAAAAAAAGTTGGGCTTAATAACAACATCAATAATTCAGTAATCTAATGGCAGTTGTAATTTCCTGTGTTTGTTTTTAACATATTAACTGGGGAGCAAGGTCCACACTTTTTTAAAAAAAAAGGCACTGTAACTCTGAATATTGTTGGGAAAAATGCATGGCCATACAAAAATAAAATGATTTCAAAAGTTACTGGATCGAATTTTAATGGGAGTCATCAATTCGTATGAGTAGTCACTCTTTTTTTTGCATAATTTTTGCCATGACAATAGAAAAGTCCAGCACTCTCAAATTCTAGGTTTGTGTAACCAAAATACATGAAAGAAAGATGGAGATGGGAAAGTAATAAGGGGGCATTACAGAGGAGACCTGGGTTCAGAAGGGTTGGACTGCTTGAATCATAGTTGTAGGTCCGCCTGGCAATCTGCTGCCTTTCACAAGGGATGTGAGAAACATCAGCCGAAAAGTTTAGGTACGGTAAAACAACAGAAAATTTATGAGGCAGAAAAATTGATTGAGCTGCTATAAAAAGGAACGACATGAACATTACTGCAGCCATGTAAGTTGAGAGGCTTTGATTTCTATAAAGAATTTGCACTAACACTGCAGAGAGGATGGAAACATGTATAGTTGTATACATACATAGGATGAGAAAGGAAACAACATTTGAACTAAACACTATGTTTAACACTTGGGAGGAAGAGTATTAAAATGCGGATTTTTCCTATCGGACATCTTATAGTAAAAGAATGAAGTCAAACACCGAAAAACAATCTGAAATACAGGATGTCACTGTGAGAAAGGGGAAATGAATTGATCAAAAGTTTGCTTGCCTATATAGCCGAATATGTTTCAATATTTCTGATCCATGAGACCATGACCTCATATCCCATGTTGACAAACAAAGATCAGTTTGAAAAGAGTGAAACAAAGATCAGCTCATCAGCATAGGTATCTCCAATGGAAAATATACAAAAAATATATATATAAGAATCTAGATGCCAACAGGATGGTTGTATGTCCTCAGGTACTCTATATATAAGATGCAATACAGGTTGTCTCATGGTGGTGACAATAACATGCAATATTAGTTTAAATCAAAGCTTAAATGAATTTAGGAAAGCACTTGATTAGCAGGCAATAAACTGAAGCATTACCATGAATAAAGGAATAGGCATAAATTATATTGTTTAGACTCTGACGAAAACGCGAGCAAAGTGTGGTCCGTATATGGTATAAATTATTTATAATAAGTCAAAAGGCAAGGCATGGATAGGCAGGCAACAAATACTCTCTGGTTCTATGATACATGGATGCAGACAAATAACGAAGTGCAGAGATTTGAAGAAAGAGAAAGGATAGACATCCATCATATTAGGAAAATGGTACTATACCCAAAATCAATAAAGTAAGCGGTGCAGATAAGTCTGAACTCTGAAACCAGTGAAAACAAAGTGCAATCCATAGCTGCCGAAAGCTGAATCTACACTTGGTAGGGAAAAAATACATGTCAAGAATTTCCCAGGATGAGCTTTTCAATTAAGCTGCCAGCATTTATGAAAGGTAAGGTTACCGATGTTCCAAGTTCTAAAATGAAATGGCTAATATTGTTGTGAACTCATACGTAGGAATGGGAGAAATGAAACCAATAACCTCTTAAAATATATCAGCAAGCTGCAATTGTAGTGTGTATTGCTATGGACTTGTCAAAGTACGACCAAGATGTGAACCAACCAAATTACAAAGAGGCAAGAATCAATATAGGATAGATCAAAGATGTCAATCAATCAATTTTAAAGAAGGATAGATCAAAGAGAAGAGGCAAGAACCAATGACCGAGAATTAGATAAGGCAAATCAACTTTAAATATTGTATGTTTGCATGCATGAATTGCGGCGTAGATATGTAGAAATAGTTGCCAAAACTATTGGCAGATGGACAAGGTGACTATAAGCAAATTAATTTTGTTAGCACTTACAATGCAATGGTAATTTAATAAGTAGAATATAATTATCTCAGTGTAGAACAAGCAAACTAATACAAGGAAAAATGATAACACGTGGTATAATGATAACTCGAGTGTATTAAAATCCCACCTACTATTGAAACAAAGAGCATGCAAATTTTGTCCACTTGCTAAATGAAATAATCTCATGATCAATGTATCTGGGTATTCCAAAGATAATCACAACTCATCCCTGCAAAAGCAAAGAAAAAAAATAAGAGAAGCAATTAATTTTGTTTGCTTCTAACACTTTGCTCTAAGAGGCACGCTAGAAAAGTAGAGGGTCAAGTTAACATAGCAGGAACACATCGTAGTTGTTGAACGTATCCACATCCTCATAATCCCAAGTATGTTTCATAATATCAAATGGTTGGACTACAATTGGACCAGGAAAGAAATATGGAAAGTAAAGAAGTAGAACAAAGGCACATGTATCAACAGCGTTGGCCACATTGTATCAAACAAAGAACACATCCATGTATATCAAACACAAGCAGTACGAAAAATGCGTATTGAAGAGCTGAAGCCATTGAAGAACCTATCAGGTTATGAGCAACAATGAAATGAGAAGACCAGTGAAAACGCAAGAGTAAGAGTGTAGCAAACCATTCCATAATCTTATAAATAAACTTTAATGCTTTCATATGGTATAGAAGGAAATGGAAAAATGTAACCTGGGTAATGCAATACCCAAAGAAATGTTGACGGGCAGTATGAAATAATTCTATTCCTTTGATTTTGTTACTCTCAACTGATAATATTAGGACAGCCAACGACTACAGACCGCAGGGGAAACTAAAAAGGTTAAAACAAACCTTATTCTCCTTTTGAAGAATGTCCCTAATTGGACGATGAGCATCAGCGAAACACACGTTCTGAAAATATTCAGTCAAGAGGACATGATAAATGAGCAAGAAAGTATACATCAATACGGGATTGACAATAAACTATGGATATCATGTCCTGGTACAGCTGAAATAAATAGAAAATGATTGTGGATGACAGCAGTACAATAACTTACCTTATGCACAAAAACAACACTTGGAGCGATTTTACTTGGCAACGAAAACACAACTTTGACAAAGCTTTTTCTCTTTCCTCAAGACACTGAAAACATGGCATCTAAATGATATAATGCAGATACTCAAACAGCCAAAAAAAACAGAGCCTTCTCCAATTGATAAGCACCTTTAAAGAGATGGTCCACATTGATATGTTTGTGAATTTAATAGCAACCTGAGTTAGCACAGCCTTGCGAAGCACTGTCTTTGAGGTACCAGGAAACCCAAAAAGTAAAATTGCTTTACATGGCTGTTGTAAAATAGAATATGAACAAAAGAAGTAAGTTTTGTATCAGGTAAAGGTAGTGTTCCATTGTTGGCCTAGCACTGTAAAACAATAAGAACATTGCACCGTATTGAAAAACAGAAAAAAAAAATTACAGCGGTCAGTAACTTGCTTAAAAATGCAGCCGCTATTTTATTTTTCAATCAGACCTCATGCAAGGCAGACTTGATTAGGCTCATCTGATACATAGTAAAGTAGATGTCCTCCACATGAATGCATGATACTACAATGATGTGTAGATAAGTACCTTCTGAAGGTCACTGGTTTACATCGTCACTCATATCGCCATCATCAATATGGCCAATGTAGAAACTCTCCTTGAGGCCTCCTATAATATATCAAAATTCAGAGATAAATAGGAGATTGCTATTTTTTTAATAAGACGTATTTTTAGCGGATCATCAATAGGGCCAATGTAGAAACTCTCCTTGAGGTCCCCTATAATATACCAAAATTCAGAGATAAATAGGAGATTAGACATGCTATTTTTTTAATGAGCCGTATTTTTAGCACAAGATCCGCATCTGTTTCATTAAGGAAGGCAGAACAAAATTACAGGAAGGTCAGTATAACAATAATTATAGGGAGGAGACAAAAGGCTCAAAAAATTATCCTGATAGATTGGACCATATCAATTAAAGGAACAGAAAAATCGATAAAATCTATGAAGCGTGGCCGTAGCTTCAAACTACAAACGATGTGCAGAATGGGTTCTTCAGTATTTGTGCAGGCTTCATGAACTTTTCAGTGGAGGAAAAGTTCTGAAATGAAATGATGCAACTATGCTATGTGGTTTGAACGAATGGTATGTGGTCATTTCAGAAGAAACTAACAAGAGAACGGCAATTTGAGCTGCTGTGTAACGCTATGCACCTCGTTCGGTTGGATAAGATTGGCAAAGTGGAGGTCCAGCAGCACATGAGAAAATTAATACTATGGCATCCCTAATATTATTTGTACCTGAATAGATTTTCTATTGCTGTTTCCTTCGAACTAACGCTGAGCTTAAAGGTTCAGTGGATAGTTATTTTAATCATAATACTTGAAGATAGTCCGTTAAATGGAATTAGCAAGCTGTCAGCAGAGTAAACAATGTTACTGATAGTTTTGGTGGGGAAAATATATGGGACCGAGCCTGAATAACATTTGACAGTAACAATTTCACCTAGAGATATGAAGCTTACATGTGGCTTTTCTTGACATACATTATCGTTGTGTATTGGATGCTTGTAAAAGCCATTCGCCAGGTTTGCATCGCCCCCTTTTCCATGGCAAGCTCTGTGCATCGTTTAGCTACAACATAGAAGGGCTAGGGAAGTTGGGAAAGGAGTTTGGTACCATGCTGCTGCTGACGCCGGCAGTGCGTGAAGGCGATGTTCTTTGCATTCTTAAATCTTAATTTGGTTGAAAGTTTGAGAAGACGCATCTATGGTCAACCTTGAATGATTGTTTCAACACACTGCTTGCAGTAGAACATCTGCAAAAATAGAACAACGCAAAAAAACAACGACAACTATTAGACAATTTTAGAGGAAATCATCAGCCAATGGGAGCCTGAGCAGGGGCACCATGGGAGCGGCAACACTGAGGGAAAGGGAGTGCCGCTGCAACCATGGAGGCGCTGCTCCGATTCCTTCCGGATTCACAAACGCAGGGCAGCGGTCGTGTGGACCCTAGGGACCTGAACCTAGGGTTTCCTGTAGCAGGACAAGACACATGAAGCAGAGGGAGGATGCGGCGCCGAGGAGGCAGCGATAGCAGCGGCGCTTGCCCGACCGACACGACGGGGGGGAGGGGAGGACGATGGTGGCCGCAGCCACGTCAGCCCGCTCGCTAGGTGCCATCGCACCTGGCCGCACTAGGAGAGAGAGGGAGCGAGCGGAGAGGAGAGAGGGAGAGAGAGGGGAGGGCACGGCGGGGGGAGGGGGAGAGGGAGGAGGAGGGTGGGCGCACCTGCGCTGGCTCGCTCGTGCGGTGTGTGTCGCGTCGCCCTCGCCGCATCGATGGAGAGAGAGAGGGAGCGAGCGAAGAGCAGAAGGAGGGCGTCGGGGTCGGGAACAGGCAGGGGAAGGAGCTAGAAGGAGAAGCTGGAGCAGCGATATATATCTGTTTGACCGGATTCGAACGCAAAACGAAAAGCCAGAGAGTCGCACGAGGAGGACGAGAAGCTGTTGCCGGCGAAATTGGCTCCAAGTGATACAGGCCATTGGATGGAAGATCGGACGGACGAAAAAATTAGAGGCGACGTGGACACGGTAACTATCCGGGAGCCGACTGCGGCTTAAAGAAGTTAACTAGTGGCAGGGCGCGCGCCATCTCGCGCAAATGCGGGCACAAATTCGAGGACACAGAAATAGTAGCGGGTCGAAGCATAATCACACAGATATTATACATAGAGCTAATTGTATAGTACGTGGTAGGAGTCTAGCAGCACATGTTTTGGGTCTACATACATATATACAAAGAAAAATCTGGTTTGCTAAACCACAAAGTATGATAGGTATAGCAAACCGTAATAGTTCATCGGGCCGAAATATAATACAAGGCTAGGAGCAAGTAGATGCAGCAGCGTCTAGTGGGGCTTGTAGTAACTATGCAAAAGCATTTGAGAGCACTGGGCATAGATATTATACAAGGTTAGTAGCAATTTGATTGGAGCCTCTCTTACATGTAGAGGTAGTTGTAGGAACGATCAGTGGGATGTGTTGCTGGAGCCCGATTCCCAGCCTTGATTGTTGTCGTCTGAGGTGTCCATTGAGGAATTGTTAGAAGTGTCCGCACAGATGTAAAAATGTTTTATGTTTGTGAGACTGACGAGCCACCTTACAATCCGTATGTAAACCAAGAAGGTAATCTAACTATCGGAAATGTAAAACAGTATGAAGATACAGAGACATCTGACGAGAAAATGCCAAACTCATTAAAAGCACAGATAGCGAGCGCTTGAATTCATTGACAATATGTGAGCATATTTCTTTTATTTAGGCTGGAACATAAGGATTCATGATGAATATGAAGCCATTAGGCATCTAGAAGTTGAAATGCACAGGGGATAGTGACTGTGGAGACTATATTGTTACACTTTTCTTATTTTCTTCATGTTCCACAGGTGGTAACAGGCACATAAAAATTCATTCAATCCTATTGAGGTATAACTTGAACTTTGCAAGTAGGATGGAATTTGGTACTGGAAAACTTTATTTAAAAGGATTCAACTAAAAATTGTCAATTTAACATGTACCACTTATGCTTTGACAACCAAAAAAACAATGGATACAGATGAGAGGTGCCTTGGTCCATTGGTGTGGACGAGAGCTGTGAGCATACCTGATTTCTGTTCTCAGAGAACAAAGAAGCAACATTGTTATGAGCTGCTTGGCGGCATAGGGCAGCTGGTTCGTAAGTGCTATTGGTCCCACCAACTTTTTTTAATCAGAACCTGCTCATGCAACTATTAGACAACAATTTAAGTTATGGCCATGAAAGAAATTACCTATGAGATGGGAAGCTCGCGACAACAGTGGGATCCTTCCAACTTTCACATAGCTTCTTGTGAGTTTGTGCACAAAGTTGGTACTATGCATTTGTTGGCTTTGGGGAAATAATCATATCAGTCTTCAGTAATTATAAGTAGATAAAAGTGTAGGGAGGGAGACACTGATCCTAGTAATTATATTAAGCTGTAAAATAGACATCAAGAACATGGAAAGATATATGAGGGACCTTATATTTTTGTGAACTGACTGTGACACTGCAGGTCGTAGCAGAAGCGAATATACGGTGGAAATTTTCTATCAGCAGTTGGATCCTTCCAACCTTCGCATAACCTCTTTTGACATTCTGCAAAAAATTAGAACTATGCTTATGTTAGCATTGGGACAATAATCATATCAACATTCAGTAATTTGAGATGGTAGAGTTAAAAGCAACAAGAGACGCCAAAAAAAAGAGTCGGGCCAACTTGCAGTTGCTGGTTACCGGATCATGGTGATGGAGACGGTAACAGGGAGGCAAACGACGTGTCGTTGCGATCGTTGTCTAGCACTTGTCACAAGCATTTTATGTCGTGCAAAAACAGGGAGTCATCTGGATAAGATCCTGAATTTTGGGACGTGTGCATGTAAGTGAATAAATCTGAGTTGAGATGATAAAATATACAAATAGTTGTGAGTGGGCAAAGAGAGACCGAGAAACAAGAGAACCTGATGACTAAACCATAAAATGTTCAAAGTTTGAAACTAAGATTTTCATGCTTCGATACCTAACCATGTAAAGTTTGAGCATTTATGCATGTAGGTCTGGTCATTAGCAGCATTCGGAGGCCTCAAATCAGATTGCTCAAATGTGGTAAAAAAATTTTGTCAGTCTGTTCTATTGTTGCCATATTATATGAAACATTCAGAATTCAGAGTATGGATATCGAAGGAATAGACGATGCACCAACCTGAAGACCAAATCTCACAAAATCAGCAGGTTTACTGAACTTGCAATAATGGCATGGTCAGCAGGTAATGAAAGAAACACAAGAAGTGAATATTTGAATCTAAAGATTTCTTACGGGAGATCTCAACATCTTGTATGGCCAGGGGAATGGCTTGTCTGCAAAGAGTACGAAATCACCTATATTATTAACAAGGGGGAAGAAATAGAGACCCGACTTATTGTCCAAGTGGACTTTTGCCTATGGCGTGAAGATGTTGCCAGAAAATGTTGAAGCACTCATGCATCTGTCAGTGCTGAGCACAGGGTTCAGTGTGGAAAACGGTCGGCCGTGCAATTAATTCCTGAGTTAAAATGAAGTGAAATACAATAAAGAGGGAAAGGGTGTGCAACAGCAGACAAGGAGACAAATGAGTAAAATGAAACCATCTGTGCAGGAAGACATCTGCCCAGAAAAGGTGAAATCACTTAGAAAAATAAAATCACAGCACAAATAGGCAATGGCAACTGTTGAATATCCATATTTTCATTTTCAATTTAATTGAGTCCATTCTCAAATACTATCTGCAAGGTATATTTCATCTCTAAGCACAACCTGGTGTCGCAGGCATCAAAGACAAATAGCTATATCAGTTCATTCCACATGTGCCTATAAAGCTGCTAAAGTACCAAGCGGGGGTATGTAAGCATCTAAACATATGGAAATGCTATGCTCAAGTAAATATGTCCTGAGGAAGGTCGTCGTGGATTGGTAACAAAGAAAATATTGTCCATCAGTGTAAATAAAGATAAAAAAGACATGACTCTAAGTTAAAATAGAAAATTATTAGAAAGAGCACACGGACATGTGCACTAACTAATAGCTACCACAAATCACACAAGCAAAAAAAGACATAAAAAAGCACTGACCTTATTGGTCTTTTAAATATTTTATTAATTTGTCAGCAAGAAGGCTTGGCATCAGAGTCCTAATCCATGTATATTTTTGGCATTCACGAAAATATACCACATCTCCTTATGTATTTAGTTTGTAGATGGAGTGAGGTTAGGATGGTAGTAAAGATTCAGAATGTAGATTGCAGTTCATTCCAAATCTTCATAAAACTGAAGGCAGAGCCTACCTATTAGTTGTGTAGGGGAGCACCTGTGGAGGCACTTGTCATCGATGGATCAGCGTTAGTCCTACACCAACAATGATAAAGTGGTGCAACAATTTTTTTTCAAAAGAAAAAGGAAAAAAAGTAATCAGAATGTAAAGAGCTATTTTTTTATGTACAACTACCACTGAACCTTATTCAGTAACTTACCTGGTCAATTGAATTGACACAGTCTTTTATAAATTGGTAAACATGAACCTAACACAAAAGAATGTTAATGTCAACATGTTTAACAAATGGAACCTAACACAAAAGAATGCTAATGCCTTTTTACACATGATGTAATGGAAACACAAAACAACATTAATTTTTTTTTCAATCCACAATCACTCAACATGTTATACAATTATTTGTTGCAAAAAAAAGGTAGGAACCCACTAATCATCGACCTTGAATAACATGTACCGTGATTTTAGCCTAACCAATGTGTACTATATAGCTATAAATTTGCACTGCTAGGGAAAAAGAAAGAGTATAGCAGCATCTTATTCTTAAGGAAGACAAAAGGCAGCAAGCTTTCACAAATGGCCATCCATGATGGCTTAGCAAATGTGTCGAAGCATGTGTTCGAAGATCATCACACAAATCTATAAGAAACCTTGCACAACCTACACTTCTCTGAAAAATGGACCCTGCAAGATGGAGCAATTCAATGTTATTTGAAAATCTGTCCACCGAACAGTTCATAGCAATGCATCCATCTCTGAACATTTCATACCAATGCATTGATCTATATTGTTTCAACGTACGAGAAGGTATCTTTTCTGGAGACTAAAAGGTAAGGACCTATGATGTACATGGAGCTACTAATCATTATGTGGAAAAGCAAAGCATGTACCAATAAGGGAAAAATAGGAAAATTACATCCATGCTCATATATCTTGTTGTACTCGCCTTTCTCTGTCATTAGAGAACTATCAAACTGAAGGTAAAAGTTGTACCTTCCTAGGCAGGACAAATTAAAAAATGGACTGAATCGAGTATCAAACTCACTGAAAAATAGGTTTGCTTTTTGAAATGCCACCTACACACAAAAGGATGGCGAGGTGACCCGGAGCGACGGAACACAACCTGGGAACGAAGCCACCAATCTGAAATCAGAGCAAACCAAAAGACCAATATCCATCGCGGAAATAAGGAAGAACATGGGAGCAAAGACATACCCAGAAACAGCCCCAACCGCACAGGCAGGAACCGAATCCCACAGGCACAAACTAACTGCGTCGCGAACCTCCGAAGCTGGAACCCGACCTAGACACGAAAGCACGAAAGCATCGAAAGCATAAACATACCACGAAACTAAAGGGCGCCGAGGTAACTGGAGGACCAGCGCACACCAAAGCAGCCGAAGGCCAACGAACCCCCAACCCTAGATCAGAGGCAGCAGCGCCGCAATGGGGTGGACGAGGGAGAAGGTAGGAGAGGGGGGGAGGGGGGACGCACAGGGGCAGCCCCGCGCACGGGTGCCAGCCGTGGCAGAAGCCCAGCGTCCGCAGGGGGGCAAACGGAGGAGACAAAGCAGAGGCGGACCGCGGTGGAGGGCCGGCGAGGTCGACGAGGTGGAGGGCCGGCGAGGCGGACGAGGACAACGAGAAGGAAGCAACATGCGTGAGGAATTGGAGGGTGGATGTGGGGAATCGAATGACGAAAGAAGAACCAAAACAAGGATAGAGCAGGCACGATTACGGGAGGAGGAAAGTAAGAACGTAAGCAGCTAGGAGAAGCCAGTTGGGAACGACGATTACAATAGGAAGCGGCAAGAAGTGAAACAGTAAAAACAGAATCAGATCTAGGAAAAATCGTGCGGGAACAGCTGGAGCCGTAGATGGTCGACATCGAACGAGCGAAAAGATTTTAGGCGACATGGACAGCGGTTCTCTTCTAGGAGCCCACCAGGTTTGTAGAGTTAAATATGATATGCATCGAATATAAACATGCGGCAGGTTCACCCGTGGTAAACATGAACGGGTCTGTACATCACACAAAAGGTGGACTGCGTTAGTGTCTCCCACCGTGGATGGAATCAATACGCCATTGCCGATCTGCAACATCTCTTCAGTTGAGCATTTGAAACCAAAGACAGCTCCTACTGAAACCAAAGAATCAGAATTTGCAATTTAAAATCAACTAAATTAAATTGAGATTGGGATTTTAAGCGCACGCATATGGGACTACCTACATCGCCGCTGAGACCGCATCCACTCCACAAGCATGGTGCCAATCGTCGGGGCTGCCTTCCACGCAGTGCGGGTGCCGACTGTCGACGGGGTCATCATCCAAGCCATGCAACCGGATCTCTGAATCGAGCGATTCACTCGGCATCCTGATGGAATTCGCCCAGGTGGGGACGGCGCTGTGGGTGTAGGTGGGGGAGGATTCAACGGACGGCTACCAGTGAGGCACCGCCGTCGAGCTCGTGTGGTGGCCGGAGCTCGCTGGCCTCCGCGTTGGTGACCGGGAGGTGACGCGACTGGAGCCAGAGCGCTGGCCAAGACAGGCTCCAGAAAAACGGCCACCTCCCACGTTCTTTCGTAGCTAGGCTAAAGGGTGTACGGTGGTCTCCCGAAGCCAAGTTAGATACTATCTACAGTCAACCAAACAAGCTCATCTTAACTCCAGGGAGTAGCGATGAAAACGGACGGAAACGGACGGAAAAACCCTATTTCTACTTCCGTTTCTATATTTTTTTGGCAGAAACGGAATCGGGTTCGGAAAATATGGGTTCGGAAACGGAATCGGAATATGCGGACATATGGAAACGAACAAATACGGACGGAGAGCCGGAAAATTAAATTAAGATCACATAATATAATATTCTCAAAGTATACATATATAAAGTCATGTAATAATATATACAAAGTTTAATATTCATTTACATGCTATGTACATGAACATAACATGCATATTTGGTGATTCGTAGTTATATTAACATAACATAAGGACATGTAATTGTTGAACATGTTGAGCGTAAATTGAAAACGGGATAAAAACGGAATAAATATGGGTCTATTCCATATTAAAACGGGATTACTCGGAAACGGACGGAAAACACTATTTTCTACTTCCGCAAATACGAAAACGGGATCTCGCAAATACGGAAACGGACGGAAAAATATAGAAAACGGAACGGGACGGTACGGGAAAAATTCCGTCCGTTTTCATCCGGAGTCAGGCCAGGAGTTGCATTTACATGCTATGTACATGAACATAACATGCATATTTGGTGATTCGTAGTTATATTAACATAACATAAGGACATGTAATTGTTGAACATGTTGAGCATAAATTGAAAACGGGATAAAAACGGAATAAATACGAGTCTATTCCATATTAAAACAGGATTACTCGGAAACGGACGGAAAACACCATTTTCTACTTCCGCAAATACGAAAACGGGATCTCGCAAATACGAAAACGGACGGAAAAATATAGAAAACGAAACGGGACGGTATGGGAAAAATTCCGTCCGTTTTCATCCGGAGTCAGGCCAGGAGTTGATCACCTAACAAACACACTTGTTATGTAGTCTGCTAGTGCATGCATTTGTGCGGCCCCGAGGGGCAGGGGCAGAGGAGGAGACTAGCATTAGTACCACCATCGTGTATGTATTCACGCACACAGATAAAAGGGACTCCTGTGCATTGCGTCCCTTTATTCATCTCACATCATCCTCCAAGTACCTATCTACAGCCAGCCGTTATAACATCAACATCCGGAACCAGAGAAAACTCTTCCTAGAAAGAAATTAAAGTTGATACACATCCAAAGATACCTTAAACAAATGTACTATCATCACTAGCTACCCTAATATATCTGCTCTCTATGGCCATTCCACCACCTTGACCTGCACCAAAATCACAAGCAGAGCTTCTCAGATGTAGTAGTAATAAGACACACACAAAAAAATACACTTCCCACAGGACTGAAAGGAAATTGGTGTTGTCTGTAGCGACATTTGATTGGCGAACATCATCTGTGCCATTTATTGTTATCCTGAGACAACCTGCGCACCCAAACATTTGTTTCCTTCTTAGCCCTCTACTAGCTCATTAATTTGTCTTAATTTATATTTTGGCTCCTAATAGTATAAGCAAATGTTAACAAGTGAAAGTGTTACTGACATGTTCATCACAAAAAAAATACTTTGTTAGTTTGCAGTGCTGGCAGTACTATATAAGACCAATATATATATATTTGGTAGAAAAAGGCGGACCGGTAGTCAACTTAAGTTGCAGCCTTGAAACATTATACCCTTATTATTACACGTACACAAGAGGCAGAGGGAGCAACTTGTTCCTTCCCTGATTTGTTTTAATGTCAACTAATCAACTTTAGATTTTCAATGCTGAAACAAACATAGCAGATATACTATACTGCATGCATGCGTAAGCATATTATTAGAGTATTACCAGAAGTAATCCCATCGTGGATTGCTCTTGGACATGCGGTTTACCCCATATGGGTACCCAGCAGCCTCGGCACGGCGAGCATTGCGGAAAGCACAGCACCCACAGGAGTAGATGGCTATGAGTACAACAATGATGATGACGTTGAGGATGGTGATGTTGTGCCAGACTCGGCGCACCTGCTCCAGCACTCCGGCTTTGCATGAATCGCACTGGTAACACAGAATGCTGGGGGCATTGTTCCACCGATAGCAGTCCTCGTCTTGCGGCGCAACTGGTATGCCTTGGTTGTATGTGCATGATGTCGGCGGCTTGCAGCATCCAGACTGCATGCACATGCACAAGAGTAGTTGAGAGTTAATCAATATTATTAGTATGGTTTTGTACTGTACATTGGGTTGGGTTGGGTTGGAATAACAACAGTTTTCCTAACTGAAAGTTTGCTATCTCAAGACTGCGAGAAATTAAGCCTAACTGAAAGTTTGCTAAAATCTCAACACTGCAGGAAATTAAGAAAGAGTAGCATGCAGAGCAGAAGATAGTACCAAACCTGTATTGGCGTGAGATTATGCTGGAGGTAATCGAGGGGAGTCCAAGTGGCGATCTTGGGGCATGCTCTGGACCCGACAACGCATGCGAGCGCTGGCCGCCAGTAGCGATCAACCTCGACATGCCTCTGGAGCCAGGCTGAGTAATCTGTGATCCGGAACTCCTGGTACGCCCTGCCAGGTACTTGCCTGCCACCGCCCCCGGCTGTGACCGCCAAACCAAAGACTGTGATCCCGAGCAGGGCGACGACGAGCAGCAGCATGGCGAGGAGGTACAGCCACAGCGCCCATGTCACATGGTAGCATGCGCCGATGAAGCCGGCTAGGGAGATGAGGAGAAGAATGAATCCGATGGCTAGCAGCGGTGTCTGCAGTGCGGATTCGCATGTGGCGGCAGAGCCGTGCGCCAGCCACAGCCCAAGCCCTGCACCAATGATGGGGATGGATGCCACGAGAGTCACCAGGTTGAGGTAGCCGATGACTGTGTTGCTCAGACGGTGTGGGTAGTATGGGTGCTGCGAATGCATCTTGCTCGGTGCCAATGCAAATGCAACCTAGCTTCAAGGCGCTGGCGGGCTTGCTTATACTAGCTAGGCGTTAGTATCATGCTTCTAGAGCTAGCTTTTTCTTTCCTGCTGCTGCTGGCTTCAAGCTTTATTTCCTTTGACTTCCTTCTCTTTGCATTGTGATTGTGGTGCTTTTCTTTGTGGTTTGCGTGAACCCCGGGCCTCTGCCTCTGCTGTCTGTGTGAGCTGTGTGCTCGATCGGCAGCTTTTTCCCTCTCTTTTCTAATCATCATCCCAACTCACACTTTAACTTGTGTGTGTGTGTGTGTATATATATATATATATATATATATATATATATATATATATATATATATATATATATATATATATATATATATATATATATATATATATATATATGCATGGCATGCATCATGAACTACAATATAATAATGTTTTTTTCCATGTTTTCTGCCTTGGATGCTTTTAACTTTGCATGCCCTTATATGCCTTTACTCTTTAATAGTATGAAATTGATGGACTGAAAAAAAATGTAAGAAACATCAGCATGCAGCGCCCGTGATGGTTTCCTTTTATTTCTTATTTATGATTTTCTCTTTTGAATGGTGAATTGAACTGTTTAACAGACATCATATATCTGCTCCGAAGAGAAAATTAAACAGGAACATACATGAGTTGTGAAATTACTTCAAACAGAAAGGAAGCCCTACCTGCATTATTTAGAGGATTGATTTCTTAATCACTAAGGCAGCTGGGATCAGGATCTGGAGTTAAGAACGAAGTAATGGCCCCCTGCACCGGCAGGCTTCTTTTCGTATTGCTTGATTGATGGGAGTGCATGCCTTAGTGAGTAAATAAAGTGGATTGGTCCAAGTTTTCTTTTGGAATGCATGCATGGAGAAGCTTTTCCAGCTGGACAAATAAAGCAACCTTCACTGTATTGAGGTGTGCTATAGTACTACTGTACATGTGCACGCAGTATGTAAGGATTGTAAGGTAACCATGAACAAGATTATTGTACTCTAGCTAGTACTACTGTACTAGGCATGCATGGCAGTATGCAAACACAACATTTGACGATAAAGGACTTGTTGCGTACCATAGTAGAAATTACGTACGCACTTACGTACTAAACAGAGAGAAAATTTGATTGACTGACGTAGTGAGTGAGTGATCCATGACATGCCATTGCCAATACGTGCTGCCTGCCTAGTGCCTAGTGCCTAGTAGGCTAGTAAATAGCTAGCTACGTGTTCTATATCCATCTAGCTAGGCGTAGTACTGCTGCTTGCCGCCGCCGCCGCTTCTGCGAGGTATGCCAGCGTCATGGCCGCGTCGCTCATGAGCGGGCGAGCGGATGCCTCTTCCTGCAGGCACATGGCGGCCACGGCCACGGCCTGCTTCAGGTCCCTCTCCGGGAAGTCCCCCCGCAGGAGCGGGTCGGCTAGCTCGCGGTACCTCTTGCTGTCCCGGAGCATGGGCATGGCCCAGGCCACCAGCAGCTGCTCCGCGGCGGGCCTGGTGGAGTCCACGGCGCGCCGCCCGGTGACGAGCTCCAGCAGCAGCACGCCGAAGCTGTACACGTCGGTCTTGACGGTGAGGGTGCCGGCGCGCACGTACTCGGGGGCGCAGTAGCCGTAGGTGCCCATCACGCGCGGGGAGCGGTCGCCGACGGGGCCCAGCTTGGCGAGCCCGAAGTCGGAGAGCTTGGGGCAGAGGGCGTCGTCGAGGAGGACGTTGGAGGACTTGAGGTCGCGGTAGATCACGGGCGGGTTGGCCGTCTCGTGCAGGTACTCCAGCCCCCGGGCGGCGCCCAGCGCGACGCGCATGCGCGTCTCCCAGCTCAGCGCGCGCTGCTCCGCCTGCCGCTCGGGGGCCTTGTCCAGCAGCAGGTGGTCCGCCAGCGACCCCAGCGCCATGTACTCGTACACCAGCAGCCGCTGCTCGCCGTCGGCGCAGTAGCCCACCAGGTTCACCAGGTTGGGGTGGTGCAGGAGGCTCAGCATCAGCACCTCCACCACGAACTCGCGGTTGCCCTGCGCGCCCTCGCGGTCCAGCTGCTTCACCGCCACCACCTGCCCGCTCTCCAGCCGGCCCCGGTACACGCGCCCGAAACCGCCCACCCCCAGCAGGCACTCCGCCCGGAAGTTGTCCGTCGCCGCCGCGAGCTCGCCGTAAGTGAACGCGCGCGCTCTGCTGTCGACGTTGCCGCTCGACGCCGCCGCTTGGTTACGCTTGTTGGACGACGAACACGACGACAATCGCAGGCTACGACCGCGCCTCCTCGACGTCGACGGCAGCGGCGCCTCCTCGTCCGCCTCTTCCTCACCCGCTGGCTTGAAGCATGCAAAGCAGCCCGCCATGATCATCTATCTCCTCCGCTCCGACTCCGATCGACGACGCATGCAGCAAATCAAAGACGCAAGATCAGAGAGGACAGGAGCAACGACCGGCGTATGGCGATTTGCATTGACCGACGCACACGCATGCATGCATGTGTTTTGGTGACGACAACAGATTAATTGACGGACCAAATTAAGCAGCTTACCATGATCTCTTGTTTATTGGCATAGCAGTGCGAAACCAAAATTAGTAACCCCCCTATATACCAGTGGTCAATATAGAGTACCTCCACCATGCATCCCCCTGTATGTTTTTGTGTGTCTCCACCCCAAACTAAATCAACTTTTAGAGTTGTCTCAAATCAAACTATTTTAAATTATCTAAGTTTTATTAAAAAACAATATTTTTGACACCAAATTAGTATCACTAGATACATCACGAAATATATTTTTATAATATACTTATGTACTATTTGGTATCATAGATGTTGTTATCTTTTCTAGAAAGTTAATCAACTTAAGATAGTTTGACTTAAGGTAATTTTAGGAATTAATTTATTTTGGAATGGAGTATACTTAGTTGTGCCTAGTGTATTTCACAAGGACAAGGACATGATTCCCGCCTTATGTTTTAGCTTTTTCTTAAAGCAAACAATTTTAAAGTTAACTGAGTTTATAGAAAAAGTAGTATTTATTATACCAAATGTCAGTGTTCTTTTCTATAAATTTGATTTATAATTAAATTGGTGTCATATCAGTTATTTGTAGACAACGTTGTCATTGCCTCGAAGCCCGAGACCCAACAAACCTGGCTACAAAAAAATAAAGTAGGCTACCTCAATCATGACTAAGTGAATGCAATAATTGTAAGGATTGAATGGCCTCAAGTTTGGGACTGTGGAGGGTGAATTGAAGCTATAAAAATTTAAAACAACAAACCTTAACCTAAACAAACTACTCCATTCCAAAGCAAGAGCCCGCCCTGAAACTACTACTACAAAAGTGAATTAAAGTAGATCCTTAGGGCCATCACACTAAGATATGTCCTTAGTTAGATCACACTAGCAAATAGGCCTTAGGAATTTGTGAAAAGAAACCTAGCTAGTGTACCATGCTAAGACAAAATCAAGTCTAACAAAAGCTTCACACAATGTATTAAACACACAAGAGAGCTAGACAAGAGACAACCAGCTTTTTTCCATTGTATATAGTAGTTGCCACTAACCCCTAGTCAATGTTGGAGCATCCACTAAGGGTTCAACTCTCTTGAGTCACAAAGGCTCAAGGACAAGGACCACTAGGAGTAACCATTCTCCACTCCAGATTGGAGGGTCTCACATGAATCTAGGAGTCTTTTAACAATCAACTCCTCCAAGAAGGTCACCTAGTTCTCCACTGAGCTATCTAGGAGCTAGTAATAAACTCCAAGAGTAATAAGTATTTGATCTTTAATTGATCAAACTCCAAGCCAAGAGCACAAAAGATGCACACTAAGACACTCACAACTCACAAGCACTCCTCTTGACTTTGAACTGCCCTCAAACTCTTCACTAATGTAACAACCCAAAAATCCACACACCAAAAATATCAAATACAAAATTTTTTTCTCAAAAACTTCCATGTGATGATGAGTGACATATGTAGAAACCTAACCTAAGAGATGCATTAGGTCTAACCCCAACTTAAGTTACATCTAAGCATGGCTTATCACTTGTCTTTTTTTCATATGGTTAAATTCCCTAGCTAAATGAATCTTACATGCATAATAATACCACATGTGAGTTGGATTTTCCCTTGCCTTATGTGATGCTAACTAAAATCCCCAAACATTTATAGATTAATAAATATTCAAACTGCCAAAGATTATAAACCTAGCCACCACCTAAGTATGTGGGGCCTACCTATAAAAAAACACTACCTAATTCAACTTGGATTCACACCAAAACTCAAACTCAAACAAATAAATAGAAATAATAAGTGGACACTGGCCTCAAAGCTCAGGCCTACTCGGCCTAGAATGCCATCGACCAGCCCACTACGGCCCGTGACCGCGGCATGGACGCAGCCGTCCCCGTGCCCCGCCAGTGAAGCAACCAAGCCGCTGACGAGATGACCCCACTTGTCATCTCTTTCCCCTCCCCCACGCCTCTCTTTTCCACACGACAGAGCCCCGATAATGTTGCAGGGCGGGCTAGGGGTCACACAATGGGCATGAACCTGTTCCCCTCGCTTGCGCCGTGCCCACGCAATCGCTCCATACCGTTGGATGCGATCGGTGCATCGCCCACCGTCCGATCACCAACCACCATGGGAGCCCTCAAGCATGGCTATAAAAGGAGGGAGCCCAGGGCTCTTGGGTTCGTTCCCTTCGCTGCCACCGCCGGTGGCAACACACCACACAACATCGAGGGCCGAGAAGACAGAGATAGAGAGAGAGCAAGGAGAAGAAGGAGGTGGGGAAGAGAAGGAGGACGGCGCCAGGGTGAAGCCACGCCATCGGGGTTCCGCTCGGCACTGCTACTAGAGCATCATGGCCCCGCCACAGCACTGCACCGACACCCTTTCCGTCACCAAGCATCGCACGATAAGCCTCTTCGGCTGAGACCCCTCCTAGCCCATGGCTTTGGCTAGACCTCCATGAACAGACCGCGTCGGAGCATGAGTTCTTGCTTCGGTTTGGCCAAAACGATAGCCTAGAAGGACCACCACAACCCTCGTGTCGAGCCAATCGGAAACACGAAGCAAAGGGAAGGAAGAGGGCGACGTCAAGCACAACAGCTCGAGCATGCCGTCATGGTCCACGAACAACACACGCTCGCCATGGATCAAAGCACGACTGTGGTGAGGCCACAGTGCTTCCCACGCCACAGAAGAGATGGTGCAACCACCTTGTTTGGTTCCGCATCACCGCGGAACACGCCGCACACACGATTAGAGGAGGAAAGGGTAACTGGAACGTCAGCTGGACCACGCCGCGCCATCGTCAGACCTCTTCCACGTGCCATGTCGCCACCCATCATCCTGCCTGACACCTCCGCAAGGTCGTTCTAGGAGACCCTAGCCGCCTTTTCAACCTCACCGATAGGATGGCCGTGACTCAGTGGTGTTTTAGCCCAGCCTAATTGCACCTCAGCGCCGCTCGAGAGGCTCGCCAGCGAGCTCAGCACCGGCAGAAGCTCATCGGGGACAGTTGGAAATTTTACTTTTCCTTTTCCCCGCTTAGCTCACACGCGTGTGCACCTGTCCCACGTGAACCACAGAGAGATGAGGAGGAAGAAGGACGCGGTTCACAGGAAAGAAGAAGCAGTTCACCCTGGACCAGCACTTGCGTCCACCATGGACCAAGAGCCATGGACTCGAGCCCAACCCATGAATCCAACCGAGCACGTGGTGCTCTACGCTGCCGCCACGTACCGGGCCAAGGCTCAGCCCAACCGGCCTAGTTTGGACCCGGCCCGTATTGACCGTTGACCGGTCAATGTTGACTGTTGACCTGGCTCCACATGTCAGCGACACAGTGTTGCTAGACCCACACGTCAGATGGTGACATCACGTGGGACCCACATGTCAGTAGTGGTGACTGCCATAGTGACATCATGCTGACATCATGATAACGTCAGCTGATGATGTCAGCACCCTGACCTCACCAGTCAGTGACACGGACACCCTGGACCCACACGTCAGACGCTGACGTCACATGGGACCCACATGTCAGCAGCCCCCGTAGCCAGGGGTGACGTCATGCTGACGTCACGTTGACATCACCTGCTGACGTCAGCAGCCCAGGCCCCACATGTCAGTGACCCTGACTGTTGACCGTTGACCGTTAACTCGATGTTGACCGACGTTCACTTTGACTGGACCCACCTGTCAGTGACACAGATACCCTGGACCCACACGTCAGATGGTGACGTCAGCTGAGACCCACCTAACAGTACCAGACCTAGGATGATGACATCATGCTGACGTCAGCAAGCCACGTGGACCAACCGCAACATGACACGTGTCAGCCTAGGATTAATTCAGCCTTTATTCAATTTCAGAAATGATTTAAACTTTGGAAATTCATAACTAATTCATATGACCTCGGAAAAATACGAAACCAGGACCAAAATTCATCTAAAATCAAACTCTACGCAATGAACCCATGTTTGAGTGCATTTGGCTCTTTTGAATTTCCCTTGCTTCTTTATGCTATTCTATAAACGTCGCTAACGCGACTATAATGCGAACGATGCAGACTCGGAGGAGAACCTAACGGACGAGGACCGTGAGTATCATGAGGAGAACGGAGATGACTACACTGAAGGTGCCACATCCCACCCAATTTCGTAGCACCTATTACGCATGGCTAATATAGAACTGCTATCGCTTTACTTTACTACTACAATTATATTGGTAGGACTTGCATGGTAGTATGCTTGCTTGAAAGCCTCTACCTTGACGCAACTTTACCCCTGCATACCCTGCTATTAGGCTAGACATACGCTTACTGCTATATATTTCCTTATTTATACTTCTACTATGCTTATACTACGTGCGTGGTGGAAACTGGTGTTACCTGGACTATGGGGAGAGTGTTGCGTGTGTGACTTGGGTGTGTGGAGGGTGAGGGTTGTGTCGACCAAGTTGGAGTATACGACGAGCCTGGGGCAAGTCTTACTATGGGATGCTACCTGGGCACCCCTGGAAATATAAACCTGTGGTGGGTAAATGGTATATGAGGTGGACCTGGGTGTGAACCTGTGATGGGTGGAGCCCAGGATGGAGGTGCTGTGGTGGCATGGTAAATGGAAACCCTGATGGAGACATTCTGGCTTGGTCATCTCTAAGGACCTACTAGTACTCAGATTCACCGGGAAGCCTTATGTACCACTTGCCATATATGGTGCGGGACGGCTGGACTACTTGGTAGGATTTTGCCACTACTGCTAGGTTGAAAGCAGACAGTGTAAGGAGGTACTGGGCACGGAGGATTTCCCCCACACCCTTCCGAGACTTCATGGAGACCTTGTGGACCCGGCTCATGACTCACAGTTTCAGCCACCCCAGACTTGACTTGGGGTGAACCAGGGCTGAATGGTAGAGTGGCAATATCCTAGGCTAGCAAGCAGCCGAAATCAACCCACTTGACGATAGTCAGCAAGGAAGGCGGATCTTGTGGTTATGTAAAACTTCTGCAGAGTGTATGGTTGATCGATCGATACATGTGCCGACTTATCGGCTATGGACATTTCCTGGGTTTCACTTAAACTAGATAATGAGATGAGTCCTTCTCCTCTTCCTACGTGAGAGAGTGTCAGTCGTAGCTAGGGGCTACGGGCCTTGAGACAGTGCCGAGAGGGAGTTAGCCTGTCGACTGAGCGATGGGTGGTAATGGTGTGGAGATGGTGGTGTGTTGATCCCAGGATCGTAACCTAGCTCGAAAAGGGGAATGGAGTGGAATGAGTGTGGGAATGGTGTTAAAACTTGATCAATTATGTTATACACTTGATATGCTATTGCATAGGAAACCCTAGCCCTAAAGGTTTCATTTGAATACAACCATGTTGCATACAAATCCACAAAGCAATGCTCATAGGGATGGGAGTGGCCAGTACAAATCGTACTGATAAAATTTTGGCACAGGTTCTGCTGAGGAGTATAGCTCCGAGGAGTTTGATGGTTGAGGGGTTCGTGCCTACGCTCGAGTTTCGACGATCTTATCTTCAAGCTGTTCTGAATGAATGCTACTTTTGTTTCCGCCAATGTGGCGATGTAATAAATTATGTAATTCCGCTCTATTTGTACTCTGATAATATCATTGTATGGATGTGATATTCGACTGGTATTTGGATAATAAGATCTATCATGGTCTTATTACACTTCGACTCTATGGATTTCCCTTTGCGGAAATTGAGGTCGTTTCAGTTGGTATCAGAGCCATGCTTGACCTAGGAACGAAACCCTCAGAAATGGACGATAGAATAGGACGTGGACAGCTCCTCTTTCGGTTATATACCGACCCTACATCTACTTTTATGCAAGGCTTTTCTATTATTGGACCTGCTAACACCTGTTTCCCTTGAAACATGCAGATGGCAACAAACGTTGAATGGCCGCCTCTAGGACCGCTACCTCTGGACCACGCCAAGCTTACCTTCGACCTACGTGAGCTCGGGGGTTTTGCACAGACCCTCTGTCGAGTTCTCATCACATTGGGAGTCCCTGACAAGTTTGTCAAGGTAACCTACACAGGCAAAGCAGCTCTGGAAGGAGGAATCGAAGGACCGATTGTCACCTCAGTGGAGTTCCCAGCTAGCACTACCTTACCTTCTATCCCAGCTTTCACCGAGTTGATAATAGAGGACACAGTCGAGGAGGGACTGCAAGCTATCTCACACAAGGCACTTCGTAGAGTGATGAGGGACCACTACGAGCACCTGAAGACGACAGAGTTCCGTCTACTTCCCCATGCCCTCGACCTCAGCCTTACCCCCAGTGAGCAGAGTTTCACAGCAGGCAGAGTTATCCTTACCGAGGAGGATAGGTGCCTTCGTGTCTCAGCTATTCACCTACTGGAGCAGGACAGGTACGTGACCCAGCTAGAGCGGAGGAGACGTCAGGACCAGGCCCTCCAATGGGAGTACCAGGAGCGAGACTCATAGGGAGCACATGAGTGAGCTAGGCTACTGGAGACAGTTGCCAAGCTGCAGGACGAGCTCAACCGTCATGAGAAGGACCATAGAGCCGAGGTCGCTGACTTATAGGACAAAGCAGTCGACCTAGGCAACAGGAATTGCTACCTCGATAGTAAGGTCTTGGAATTACAGAGTGAGTTGGATGACAAGAAGGCCGAGTTCAACCGCAAGAGAGAAAGAGAGAGATCTAAGGGGATTGGTATGCTAAAGATCCAATCTCAGAACAAGACCCTGACTCAGGAGCTAGAGGAGTTTAGGAAGAAGGTCGTTCGCAACTAGGGTCACCTGATCGAGGCACTCAGGCAGACCGAGTACCTATAGGACAAGTGTGAGAGGACTTGGCAGGCTTGGCAGGCTTGGCAGAAGTCGGACAGGAAACGTCTTAGGGAAATAGAGGGTATGTGGGATCAGCTACCCAAGGAGATCCGCAGCAAGACAAAGCCTAGGATAGAGGAGTTTGAGTTAGCCTCGACTCGCCTCAACCTAGACTCCTGCCCTACCCTACCTGGAGCCAAGGCTACTGAGGAGCTCGCCGAGGCCTTGAAGTATGTGTCCCGACTCCACAAGTCTGACGAAGAGATCAAGATCAAGGACAGTCGTATCCCAGCTGCGGTGTACGAGTTAGAGTAGGTGACCTTGCATGATCTTGAGTTATGTCTGAAGTTTCCATGAGTTGTACCCCTTATGAGATGTATTATGAGACTCTATGCGTAGCACGATTCTCGCACGTCTTCTAGTGTAGCTACTAAAGATGATGTTGTGCAATTAAACCTATGTAATGAATGTTTTTGGATCTTATGGCATCTTTTGGATCTTATCGCTTCTTTGTAATGAGTGTTGGATAGTGTAACTGCTCTGCTTTAAATCATCAAAATCATGTAATCATATTGAATTACAAGCACTTTGGCACAAGCACTAAAATTTTAATGATCCGTGTTACAGATGCCGAACCGCCGTTCGAATCGCCTAATGAATCGAGGGCGTGCGCCCATCCCCGAACCCAACAAGGGCCATGGTGACAACAACCATGGTCGTGGTCGTGGCCGTGGACGTGGAGGGATACCCTTCAACCTGGAGAATACCCCGCCACCTGTTGAGGAGAACATTCCACCACCACCACCACCGAACTTGGCGGAAGTGATGGCGTAGCAGACCCAGCTTCTGGCAGCTCTTGTTGAAGGAGCAAACCGTCACCAAGGAGGTCAGTAGAATGATTTCCAGAGGAAGCTGGAAGGTCTCCTGAAGCTAAGGCCACCTACCTATGATGGCACCGACCCTGACCCGCTGGTAGCCGATGACTGGCTTAAGGAAATGGAGAAGAAGCTTGATCTCACTACATTCACCGACGATGAGTGTGTTGGAGCTGCCGCACACCAGCTCACAGGTGCAGCACGCGCCTGGTGGGACAGTTTTAGTGACTCCCATGAGGACCCTGCCAACATCTCGTGGGAAGAGTTCGCCGAAGCATTCACTGAGTACCACATTCCCAAGGGTATCATGGAGGCCAAAGCTGAGGAGTTCCGCAACATCAAGATGGGAAAAGATAGGGTGATCGAGTACACTACTCGTTTCACCAACCTTCTGCGCTATGCGCCTTCCTATGTTGTGAACTCTGAAAAGGAGAAGCTGTACTATTACCGCAAGGGACTTAATCCGCACATCAAACTAAAATTTGGCGGTATTGAGAGCAACACATTACGTGCTCGGGTAGATCACTGCATTCAGATTGAGAAGGACCGTGATGAAGCAGGAGAAGAGTACAGGGAAAGAAAGCGAAAGCCTAAGGAGTCCCTCCGTGGCCGTGATCGCAAGAGGATCCGCAGAGATGCACCATCCAGGGAATGCTCTCACCACAACAGGGATGACAACTCTGGATCAGGTAGGGGAAGTGGAGGCTACTTCACCAAATACTCCCGCCCTGCTCAGGATCGTTACACCCGAGACTGTTATGCACAGGACCGCAACATCCATGACCATTTCAACCATTCCCGCTCTGTGAATGAACGCCCAACACCGAACCACTCTGCACCAGGCAATGGAAAATGGAAGGCACCCGCGCCAACCCCTACAGGCGGTGCACCTTTCACCTGCTTCGCTTGTGGCCAACCGGGTCACAAGGCCACTGAATGCCCTTAGAATTCAGCTGCTTAGAAGTCTCAGTTCAAGGGGTCTACTACCCATGGACGTCTCAACCATCTGGATGCCGAGGAAGCACAGGCTGCTCCAGACGTCGTGTACGGTATGTTTCTAGTTAATGGCAATACTGCATCAGTTCTTTTTTACTCTAGAGCAACTTGTTCATACATATCAACCAAGTTTGCACGAGAGTATGGCCTGCCCGTAACCCCACATGAAAAGCCTATCATTACCAGCTCGCCCTTAAGAGACCTAAAAAGCACCCACATCTGTAAGGGAGTGAGTCTTACCATCGAGGGTCTTATCTTTAAAGCCAATCTAACCCTGTTACGTTCCACTAACCTAGATGTCATCTTAGGCATGGATTGGTTAACCATTCACCGAGGCATCATATCATGTTCCCCTAGATATGTCCAAATGACCCACCCATCAGGCCAAGTCATTAGATGTGAACCCCAGTTCGGAAGGTCCACCTCTATCCTATGTGCCCTTAAAGCAAGATCAGAATCACTAAAGGAGGAAAAGACAGATCATGATGTTGCCTGTGGTCAGAGACTATCCCGACATATTCCCTGAGGAATTATCAGGTATGCCACCGGACCGTGATGTAGAGTTCATCATTGATCTTTTGCCGAGAACAGGACCCATTGCCAAGAGACCCTATCGCATGTCAGTTGATGAACTGGCCGAGCTCAAGAAACAGCTAGAAGAGCTCATCTCGAAGGGATATATCAGACCCAGTGCTTCACCCTGGGGATCCCCTGTTCTGTTTGTTAAGAAGAAGGATGGCTCGATGAGAATATGCATAGATTACCGAAACTTGAACGCAGTCACCATCAAGAACAAGTAACCCCTTCCGAGAATTGATGATCTGCTTGATCAACTTCAAGATGCCAAGTATTTCTCCAAGATCGATCTCAGATCTGGCTATCATCACATGAAGATTCGAGGGAGTGACATACCGAAGACAGCTTTTGTGACTAGGTATGGTTAGTTCGAGTTCACCGTGGTGTCCTTTGGACTTACAAACGCTCCCGTATACTTCATGAATATGATGAATAAGGTTTTCATGGATGAATTGGATAAGTTTGTGGTAGTATTCATTAACGACATCCTGGTCTATTCATCCACCGCTGAAGAACATGAACATCATCTAAGAACGGTGCTTGAGAGACTAGCCCAACATCAGCTCTACGCAAAGTTCAGCAAATGTGAGTTCTGGCTACAAGAAGTTGCCTTCTTAGGCCACGTGTTATCAGCTGAAGGTGTTGCAGTGGACCTAGCTAAGATTGAGGCTATGAAAGAATGGGAACAACCCCGTAATGTGACAGAAGTCAGAAGTTTCTTGGGATTGGCTGGGTATTATCGTCGATTCATCGAAAACTTCTCCAAAATAGCCGTCTGATGACCAACCTTCTGAAGAAGACTAAGAAGTTTGAATGGACGCCCAGGTGCAAACAAAGCTTCCAGGAATTGAAACAAAAACTTACCACAACTCCTGTGTTAGCATTGCCCGATATCGACAAAGATTTCATGGTCTATTATGATGCATCTCGTCAAGGACTTAGGTGTGTATTGATGCAAGATGGAAGAGTGATAGCTTATGCTTCTTGACAGCTAAAAGAACATGAGAACCGATACCCTACTCATGACCTTGAATTAGCAGCAGTTGTTCATGCCTTAAAGATCTAGAGGCACTACTTGATAGGCAACAAGTGTGATATCTACACCGATCACAAGAGCTTGAAGTACTTTTTCACTCAAGAGGATCTGAATATGAGGCAACGCCGATGGTTAGAGTTGATCAAGGACTATGACTTAGAAATTCACTACTATCCGGGAAAAGCTAACGTAGTCGCAGATGCTCTTAGTCGCAAGAGTTACTGTCACACTTTGATCACTGAATCCGTACCACCTGAGCTCAAGGAAGAGATTGATGATTTCCAACTTGGGATACAACCACATGGCTTGCTGAATGAGCTCCGCATACAGTATGATCTCATAGATCGCATTCGTCAAGCTCAGAAAATGTGTAAGGAGATTGAATATCTCCGTGGTCTAATGAAACTAGGCTATAAGACCAACCACCATGAAGATGAACAAGGAACCATTTGGTTCAAGGACAGAATCTGTGTACCTTCTGATCCAGCCCTACGAGAGGAAATTTTGTCAGAAGCTCATGATTCTAAGTATTGTATTCACCCTGGAGGTTCAAAGATGTATCAAGACTTGAGGAAACACTTTTGGTGGAAAGGTAAGAAGACAGACATTACAGGACACGTGATACGATGTGACACCTGCAATAGAGTCAAGGCTAAACATCAGAGGCCTGTAGGATTGCTAAAGCCTCTTGACGTCCCAGAGTGGAAATAGGAGGGCATATCCATGGATTTCATAGTTGGATTACCCCGTTCACTGAAAGGCAATGATTCTATCTGGGTGATTGTTGATCGTTTAACCAAGATTGCCCACTTTGTACCAGTAAAGACCAAGACCAATGCAGAAAAATTAGAAGATCTATATATTGAGCATATTCTCAGGTTGCATGGAGCTCCCTCTAGTATTGTATCTGATCGTGGTCCTCAATTTGTGTCCTAATTTTGGGAAGCTCTGCACAAGTCTATTGGAACCAAACTTGATTTCAGTACCGCTTACCACCCACAGACAGATGGACAGACAGAGCGAGTAAATCAGATCTTAGAAGACATGCTTCACGCTAGTGTACTAAATTACGACTCTGATTGGGAGAAATGTCTACCCTATGCAGAGTTTTCTTACAACAACAACTACCAAGCCAGTATCAAGATGTCGCCATTTGAAGCTCTATATGGCAGACCTTGTAAGACACCTTTGATGTGGTCCCAACCAGGAGAAAGATCATTCTTTGACTATGCTAAGATTCAAGATGCAGAAGAAGGAGTTGCTCAGGTAAGAGAGAATTTGAGAATTGCCCAAAGTCGATACAAGAGCTATGCTGACAAAAGAAGAAGAGAACTAGAGTTCAATGTGGGGGACTTCGTATATCTCAAAGTATCCCCGCTACGTGGAACGGTCAGATTCCATGTGAAAGGCAAGCTTGCCCCTAGATTTGTTGGCCCATACAAGATTTGCAAGAGAATTGGAAAGCTCGCCTACAAACTTGAGTTACCTATGAAATTGACGGGTGTACATCCCGTATTTCATGTATCCCAGCTACGCAAATGTTTAAGAGTACCCGATGAAGCAATCCCAACTGGTGCACTTGACATTCAAGATACACTTGAGTATAAAGAACATCCTATCAGAATTCTAGATAGAGATACCAAAGAGACTCGAAGCAAGACTATTCCTATGTGCAAGATCCAATGGAGTAATCATACTGAGAGAGAAGCAACATGGGAGAAAGAGTCTGACCTCCGGCTACAATATCCCTACCTCTTCAAAGAGTACGTTACGTTTTAATCTCGGGGACGAGATTCTGTTAAGGGGGTAGGACTGTAACAACCCAAAAATCCACACACCAAAAATACCAAATATAAAATTTTTTTCTCAAAAACTTCCATGTGATGATGAGTGACATATGTAGAAACCTAACCTAAGAGATGCATTAGGTCTAACCCCAACTTAAGTTACATCTAAGTATGGCTTATCACTTGTCTTTTTTTCATATGGTTAAATTCCCTAGCTAAATGAATCTTACATGCATAATAATACCACATGTGAGTTGGATTTTCCCTTGCCTTATGTGATGCTAACTAAAATCCCCAAACATTTATAGATTAATAAATATTCAAACTGCCAAAGATTATAAACCTAGCCACCACCTAAGTATGTGGGGCCTACCTATAAAAAAACACTACCTAATTCAACTTGGATTCACACCAAAACTCAAACTCAAACAAATAAATAGAAATAATAAGTGGACACCGGCCTCACAGCTCAGGCCTGCACGGCCTAGAACGCCATCGACCAGCCCACTACGGCCCGTGACCGTGGCATGGACGCAGCCGTCCCCATGCCCCGCCAGTGAAGCAACCAAGCCGCTGACGAGATGACCCCACTTGTCATCTCTTTCCCCTCCCCCATGCCTCTCTTTTCCGCACGACTGAGCCCCGGCAAT
The DNA here is from genome assembly GCA_038087645.1 of Saccharum hybrid cultivar R570. Classification (NCBI taxonomy): domain Eukaryota; kingdom Viridiplantae; phylum Streptophyta; class Magnoliopsida; order Poales; family Poaceae; genus Saccharum; species Saccharum hybrid cultivar. The sequence continues at coordinate 177,335 of JAQSUU010000849.1, forward strand.
GTTGCAGGGCGGGCTAGGGGTCACGCAATGGCATGACCCATTTCCCCTCACTTGCGCCGTGCCCACGCAACCGCTCCATACTGTTGGATGTGATCGGTGCATCGCCCACCGTCCGATCACCAACCACCATGGGAGCCCTCAAGCGTGGATATAAAAGGAGGGAGCCCAGGGCTCTTGGGTTCGTTCCCTTCGCTGCCACCGCCGGTGGCAACACACCACACAACATCGAGGGCCGAGAAGACAGAGATAGAGAGAGAGCAAGGAGGAGAAGGAGGTGGGGAAGAGAAGGAGGACGGCGCCGGGGTGAAGCCACGCCATCAGGGTTCCGCTCGGCACTGCTACCAGAGCATCACGGCCCCACCACAGCACTGCACCGACACCCTTTCCGTCACCAAGCATCGCCCGGTAAGCCTCTTCAGCTGAGACCCCTCCTAGCCCATGGCTTCGGCTAGACCTCCATGAACGGACCGCGCCGGAGCATGAGTTCTTGCTTTGGTTTGGCCAAAACGATAGCCTAGAAGGACCACCACAACCCTCATGTCGAGCCAATCGGAAACACAAAGCAAAGGGAAGGAAGAGGGCGACGTCGAGCACAACAGCTCGAGCCCGCCGTGATGGTCCACGAACAGCACACGCTCGCCATGGATCAAAGCACGACTGTGGTGAGGCCACAGTGCTTCCCATGCCACAGAAGAGATGGCGCAACCACCTTGTTTGGTTCTGCATCACCGCGGAACACGCCGCGCGCACGATTAGAGGAGGAAAGGGTCACTAGAACGTCAGCTGGACCATGCCGCACCACCATCAGACCTCTTCCACGTGCCATGTCGCCACCCATCATCCTGCCTAACACCTCCGCAGGGTCGTTCTAGGAGACCCTAGCCGCCTTTTCAACCTCACCGATAGGATGGCCGTGACTCAGTGGTGTTTTAGCCTAGCCTAATCGCACCTCAGCGTCGCTCGAGAGGCTCGCCAGCGAGCTCACCGCCGATAGAAGCTCGTCGGGGACGGTTGGAAATTTTACTTTTCCTTTTCCCCGCTTAGCTCACACGCGCGTGCACCTGTCCCACGTGAACCACAGAGAGATGAGGAGGAAGAAGGACGCGGTTCACAGGAAAGAAGAAGCAGTTCACCCTGGACCGGCACTTGCGTCCACCATGGACCAAGAGCCATGGACTCGAGCCTGACCCATGAATCCAACCGAGCACGTGGTGCGCTACGCTGCCGCCACGTACCGGGCCAAGGCCCAGCCCAACCGGCCTAGTTTGGACCCAGCCCGTATTGACCGTTGACCGATCAACGTTGACTGTTGACCTGGCCCCACATGTCAGCCACACAGTGTTGCTGGACCCACACGTCAGATGGTGACGTCACGTGGGACCCACATGTCAGCAGTGGTGACTGCCACAGTGACATCATGCTGACGTCATGATAACGTCAGCTGATGACGTCAGCACCCCGACCTCACTAGTCAGTGACACGGACACCCTGGACCCACACGTCAGACGCTGACGTCACATGGGACCCACATGTCAGCAGCCCCCGCAGCCAGGGTGACGTCATGCTGACGTCACGTTGACATCACCTACTGATGTCAGCAGCCTAGGCCCCACATGTCAGTGACCCTGACTGTTGACCGTTGACCATTGACTCGATGTTGACCGACATTGACTTTGACCGGACCCACCTGTCAGTGACACAGATACCCTGGACCCACACGACAGATGATGACGTCATGCTGATGTCAGCTGGGACCCACCTAACAGTACCAGACTTGGGACGATGACATCATGCTGACGTCAGCAAGCCACGTGGACCAACCACAACATGACACGTGTCAGCCTAGGATTAATTCAGCCTTTATTCAATTTCAGAAATGATTTAAACTTCAAAAATTCATAACTAATTCATATGACCTTGGAAAAATACGAAACCAAGACCAAAATTCATCTAAAATCAAGCTCTACGCAATGAACCCATGTTTGAGTGCATTTGGCTCTTTTGAATTTCCCTTGCTTCTTTGTGCTATTCTATAAACGTCGCTAACGCGACTATAATGCGAACGATACAGACTCGGAGGAGAACCTGACGGACGAGGACCGTGAGTATCGTGAGGAGAACGGAGACGACTACACTGAAGGTGCCACATCCCACCCAATTTTGTAGCACCTATTACGCATGGCTAATATAGAACTGCTATCGCTTTACTTTACTACTACAATTATATTGGTAGGACTTGCATGGTAGTATGCTTGCTTGAAAGCCTCTACCTTGACGCAACCTTACCCCTGCATACCCTGCTATTAGGCTAGACACACGCTTACTGCTATATATTTCCTTATTTATACTTCTACTACGCTTATACTACGTGCGTGGTGGAAACTGGTGTTACCTGGACTATGGGGAGAGTGTTGCGTGTGTGACTTGGGTGTGTGGAGGGTGAGGGTTGTGTCGACCAAGTTGGAGTATACGACGAGCCTGGGGCAAGTCTTACTATGGGATGCTACCTAGGCACCCCTGGAAATGTAAACCTGTGGTGGGTAAATGGTATATGAGGTGGACCTGGGTGTGAACCTGTGATGGGTGGAGCCCGGGATGAAGGTGTTGTGGTGGCATGGTAAATGGAAACCCCGATGGAGACATTCTGGCTTGGTCATCCCTAAGGACCTACTAGTACTCAGATTCACCGGAAAGCCTTACGTACCACTCACCCTATATGGTGCGGGACGGCTAGACTACTTGGTAGGATTTTGCCACTACTGCTAGGTTGAAAGCGGACAGTGTAAGGAGGTACGGGGCACGGAGGATTTCCCCCACACCCTTTCGAGACTTCATGGAGACCTTGTGGACCCGGCTCATGACTCACAGTTTCAGCCACCCCAGACTTGACTTGGGGTGAACCAGGGCTAAATGGTAGAGTGGCAATATCCTAGGCTAGCAAGCAGCCGGAATCAGCCTAGTTGACGACGGTCAGCAAGGAAGGCAGATCTTGTGGTTATGTAAAACCTCTGCAGAGTGTATGGTTGATCGATCGATACATGTGCCGACTTATCGGCTATGGACCTTTCCTGGGTTTCGCTTAAACTAGATAATGAGATGAGTCCTTCTCCTCTTCCTACGTGAGAGAGTGTCGGTCGTAGCCAGGGGCTATGGGCCTTGAGACAGTGCCGAGAGGGAGTTGGCCTGTCGACTGAGCGATGGGTGGTAATGGTGTGGAGATGGTGGTGTGTTGATCCTAGGATCGTAACCTGGCTCGGAAAAGGGAATGGAGTGGAATGAGTGTGGGAATGGTGTTAAAACTTGATCAATTATGTTATACACTTGATATGCTACTGCATAGGAAACCCTAGCCCTAAAGGTTTCATTTGAATACAACCATGTTGCATCAAAATCCACAAAGCAATGCTCATAGAGATGGGAGTGGCCAGTACAAATCGTACTGATAAAATTTTGGCACATGTTCTGCTGAGGAGTATAGCTCCGAGGAGTTTGATGGTTGAGGGGTTCGTGCCTACGCTCGAGTTTCGGCGATCTTATCTTCAAGCTGTTCTGAATGAATGCTACTTTTGTTTCCGCTAATGTGGCGATGTAATAAATTATGTAATTCCGCTCTATTTGTACTCTTATAATATCGTTGTATGGATGTGATATTTGACTGGAATTTGGGTAATAAGATCTATCACGGTCTTATTACACTTCGACTCTGTGGATTTCCCTTCGCGGAAATTGAGGTCGTTTCAACTAAGCCTTACAATATAATGAGCTAAATAACACACGCACACACACATGCCATGGGTGAGGTCCTAACCATTGGAAAAGTCTATTGAGAAAGTTAACACCTGACCATCCTTCGTTTCTCACTAAGGGGCATAGGATCATCTGATGACCTTATTTCTCTATTTTTTCAACGATCACTGTGGAAGATACCTGAATATCCCACACAGGATGATTCCCGGGTACTCTGTACATATAAAATTTGCCTAATTTTGAGTCTTTATGTGAAAGTTGTGGTTGTTGTAAGAAAACGCTTCCAGACCATGGTTTTGTGTGGGCACAAAAGATACAAACTGATGGTGATATATGGGTATTGTAAGGGACCGTGATGCCCAAAATGGGTGAATTAGGATTTCTAAAATATACAACTAAACTTGGCCTCTAATTATCCTTGTCAACACATATGCAATAAAACTATCTAGATGCACACTTGAGGATTTACTAAGTGCTGCTATCTCTACATCAAAAGAGTTATGCAACCTAGGTTCTAATCTTATATACTAGCTTAGCAAGTTACACTAGGAAAGTAATCACATAACCTAAGTATACAATATAAATGCGAAAGCTTAAATGAGAATGCAAAGTCATGTTGATGACTTCCTGTTTTTATTGAGGTATCAAGAAGCTCATGCTTCTCCCTATTCCTCGTTGGAGACCCTCGCAAGGGTCAAGCTCCTAGTCGCTTTTGGGCGCAGGCAGCCCTCTACCATCCATCCCATTGCATTCCTCTCATAGAGTATTGTACCGTCTCAGACCAGATACATCTATGGAAAGAAAGGATTTCATAGAAAATATTCATTTTTCTATTTTTTTGGATCCCCGTGCATTCTGTTATTCCCGTAACTATGGATTGATTGTCCCTACCTAACTAAATGGTAGTGGTCTAGGGAGCGGAGTGACTCTGTGGGGCCCACCGGTCTTCCCCCACGTACAATCTCGACAAGTGCGGCCAAGATATAGGAGAGGTGGACAACTCACCTAAACTAGTTTTGCGGACTGAGTGATCTAGTGAATGGTCTGGTAGACCACCGGACAATCCGATAGGACGTAAATTTTGGGATCTTGGATTTGGAGAAGAGAGATTGATATTGGGGCCTTTAATATAACCCCTAAAGGTTGTAGAAGTCGCTGGAGGTCAAGAGACCACCTCTTGGGTGTCAATCCTAGGGAATTAGGTTAAGTCAACCACCGAGTTGACCAAGGTTGACCTCGATTGACTTGGTTTGACTTAGAAGAGATTAAGCGTTTGAGAGACAAACTTGGAGTCCTTGTCCAGTAAGAGCTAGATTCAAATATTTCCATTGAATCGATAAGGTCGTCAATGCCAAAGGAGAGCTAATAAATTGGAGTTAGGGCTTTGTGCCATGGTTGATAAAGCTCGTATTTAGGCATATAGCGATCTGGGAGGAATTGGTGGGAGTTTCGGGTTTCAAGGGGTGTTTTGTGAAAAGTTCAAGTTGGAACGACTGTTAGGTTGTGACAATTTTGGTGGTGCCACGTGGACTAGTCGTGGTCAACAGAGTTTTCCAGTGGTCATTGGAGTTCAGCACCGGAGTTCTCCACCGCTTAGTTTTCACCATGACACACTTTCGTACTTTGGGTGTAACTTTTTGCTCTGAATTCTGATTTTGATGATCTTAGACTCTGGAAAGTTAATGAAGAGCTCTACAACTTTGAATTGATGTCATATCTATTTGAATAGATCCAAAATCATGAGACAAGACCAATTCATCCATCTCTTTGTTCGAGCTCTAATGGCTTTAATTTCTTCGCATCTTTTTGTCCAGCCTTCTTCTACTTGATATAATTTTTTGCTTGTCGTCTAGGGCCTTCATGTGATAACTCCTAATCCTTCGATTAAGATGTTGATCACTTGATCTTCACCGTCACTTTGTCCAGCCCATCCTTGCATCCATAGAACTAAAACCTTCTATACTAATGGACAACATTAGTCTAATAGATCATATTGTCACTCAATCACCAAAATGATTTAATGTCCCTAGCTAGGTGTCATTTTTCTTACAGGTATTGTTGGTGGCGGTAGCTAGGGTTTATTGGATGCAGCAAAGGGATCAACTCAAATTGGAAATAATCAGACCTCGCCCTCCGTAGGAACTCAAAATTGCAAACTTCGAAATTGAATTGTGCAAAGGCTATGATGCGAGTTTAGGCAGGGGTATATTTTTGTTTGGTTTTCATGGACCATGGGATGGAGGTGAACAAGCTAAACTGGGGTAAAGGGTGAACCTAGTGGTAACACCTAAAGCATTGATTATCACTTGATGGGAGTAAAAGGTGTGCCCAATCTTACGTCTAGTCGACGTAACTCTTGATTTGGTGGAGGCTGACACACACATGATTCAGCTTCTGATCACGAAGACTTAAACCCTGCAATCGTAGCCCCATATCTCATTTATTTATCCACCATGCACCGCTTGGTTGATCCACCACGAGGCCTGCAAATCAAGAACTATGGGGGTATGACCCCTGATACCCTTAGGACTGTACATGGGCCGAGCCACCAGGGGAGGCCCAGCCCACGAGATCAAACCACGCGGGGTATGGCATAGGTCGGTGTGCGCCGCAAGACTGTGTGAAGATCCTTGGCGATCAAGGAAAATATGTTCGGATGTGCTAGATTCCGCAATCTTTGTAATTCATATCATATAACCGATCAGGGTAGATACAACCAACCTGCAAACCCTACCCCTAGGCTATATAAGGCAGGTATGGACCCCCTCGTTTATATCTCATCTCATAATACAATCCACCAAAGACACATGACGTATGGTATTACGTCAAACTGATGACTTGAACCTGTCTAATCGTTGTTTTTTGTGTTCCGTGTCACCATCCGGTTTCAATCATGCGCACCTCCACTGATTCAACTACTACCGTGGCCCTCGGTAGACTGCTAACCAGATTTCGTCGACGGTGGCGCGCACGCCAAGTAGGGAGTGTGCGTGCTGATCCTGTGGTGAACCAGATGGCGTATCTCAAGATCGACGTTGACCGTGGTAACTCAGTTGACCGCGGCGGCGTCCTTCAACAACCTGGCGAGAGTCGACGTCAACAACCGATCGGCAACGTAGGTCACCAAGTCGCGGTGGCGTCATCTCGTCAGTAACCGATTGCCCATCAGTGCAAAGCCGGACACGAAGTCGCTGGGCGATGCCGCCTTTCCAACGAGCATCCGCGATACGTGCTCATGCAGATCGGTTTCTGTTTGTATTGGGAGTTCGCCGAGACAGGCTAGCGGACATCTCAAGTCAGACAGTACAAGCTTCTAAGGCCCGACGAGAATCTGCTGCGTGCTTCAATCAACGAACAAGCAAGGGACAAACGCATCTACAAGGCATGCAGGAGTCAGGCTTCCGTGCATGTACGCATGCATTATAGATTGGAATTCCAGCAGATCGGTCGACAGTCCGCCTCGATCGAATCCGGCTCCGACTCGTCTCCGACCAAGTTTGACTCCGGCTCTCCCAAGAGTAGCGGCCGTCCGACTCAAGTCCTTACCAATTCCGTCCCGGTCAAGTTGCTCAGATGCATAATTTACAAAGTCGTGCATAATGACGCAAGAAAACAGAGATCTGTTCAAACTCTGGAGCATATACATCCATCAAAAGCAAGCACGCTTCGGCCACGTCCCATCTACCCCGCCATGCAAGATCATTTAATATAATCAAGGTGAAATTTGCATGTCCGTGTGCATGCAGGCACGACATGCTACACGCCCAAGTTTGGCCCAAGCGCCCAGACAACAAGATCCCATCGGGATCACCATGCATGTACGCAGGAGAAAGACCTCGGACTATGCCTCGCCTCGGTCCGGACGCCGCCACACGGACTTCGCCTTCCCACGCGGATGGACCCCGTCAACGCTCCGATTACGCCCGTTCGAGTCCGCGCACCCGTCCAACCGCACCGAGCCGTCTAGCGAGCCGCCCGAGCCGTCGAACGCGGCTACGTCAACGATCTCCCTGAATCTGGTCGGGGGCGACCAGCGGCATAAGGACGACATCGCCCGAACTACTCGCTCCGACCACTTGCCACGTCGCAGTGAAGATCACCGCGAAGAATGGCGATACGACAGCCGCGACCGCCGCCACGACGACAGGCCGGAAAGCTCGAGGGCCGGACAATTTCATCGACGCTGATCAGATAACGGCATCCGCCGCCGACCCGACGTTATGACTAAAGTCAAGTCACTCTTTCATATATGAACATTTAATAAAGTTTTCGCCCTAATGTTTCTCCATGTTATTTTCTCCATGATTATTCTCCAAACGACTTCTTTCCATGTATAATCTTAAAGATGACATACGTTTTTGCCTCAATGACTCCCCGAACAGCCACGTTTACGCTTGTGTTTTCCAGAGACGGTCATGTCTCCGGCTTCTTCCTACACGTGCACGAGCGCCAGCCCTCTGTGTTATGGGTGGTTGGCAGCGGCTCCTCGGTGACGCTTGTCTTCCTACACGTACACGAGCTTCTACGCTCCGCGTTACGTTTACGGGCTAGCTGGGGCTGGGGGCTCAATCACAAACTAACTAGTCGGACGGTTTATGTTAAATATAAACACATTTAATCTCCATGTTTAAACATCTTTAAGATGCTCCACTTGTTCTCCATGCGAAATATCTTAAAGATATTCTCCGTCAACTCGCCAACAAGATAGGGGCAACTCAAATCGCAAACAAGATAAAACTCACAAGTTAGGGTTTCACAAAATAATGTTCGATGAAATTGTTTGATGATAGATTAATCTAAGAAAATCTCAATCCCTAACTTGTGTGGCATATTTTTCTTTTGGCTATTAATGTTGGATCAGCTTAATACAAGAAACCTCCTCCACCAAAAGAATTTCCATTTCCAGAGTTATTCATGTGTGCTGTGCAACACTGCTGTGGAAGAAACATTGGATCAATTGTTTTTTTATTGTCCCTTCGGTGCTTGGTGTTGGAGTTTAGTTGGGATTGTCTGGGACACTTCATTGCCTATCATGGACAGATTAGAGTTTGCTCGAGCTCAGTTTGGTTTGCCCATCTTCATGGATATTGTTATCTTGATAGCTTGGTGCATTTGGGCAACGAGGAATAGTACCATCTTTGATGGAGCTATGGTGGTCTCTTTGGGACAGTGGAAGCGTAGTCTTCGGGATGAGCTTTTTCTTTTTGTTCTTAAGTGTAAGCCCTCGAAGAAACCTCTTCTTCAGGCTTGGCTTTGCACAATTTTAGTTTTGTATAGTTTGTTTCTCTTTTGTACAGACTTAATATTTATAAAATGAGTTCAGTAGGCGATTCCCCTCCTGTTTCTTAAAAAAACTTGGGTGGCATCTGCTAAATATATGGTGTTAGGGGAGAAAAGAACCCCTCGACGCGTTTCTAATAAACTCTGACACAATACATAGCCCAACAACTCTGAAAGGACCCTGATGTCCCCTAGAGGAGAGTGAATAAACAATTTTGAAATTTAACAACAAACAAAACTTCGCAGCGGATCAGCTTAGTGCAGAACTTCTTCGCATTTTGAGAAGTCTTTATATCTTATTTTTAGAAGTCAAACAATTTCAACTTTGTTATGTCCTGGTGAGGATGTTATCACCTGGAAATTTGGCCCTAAAGAGCGTTTTACTGTTAAATCTGTCTATGACGCTTTGTTAGTAAATGAATCTGGGATATGTCACAAGAAGATGTGGAAAAGTAAGATACCAAGTAAGATAAAGATCTTCTTATGGCTTGTCATGAACAATGCAATTCTAACTAAAGACAATATGATTAGAAGGAAGTGGAAAGGTGATCCTGCTTGTTATTTCTGTCCTCATGATGAATCTGTCAATCACCTATTTTTTCAATGTAATGTGGCCAAAGCTGTGTGGGCCATCATTGCAAAATGCATAGGTGCCGATAATATCCCCAGATCCTTTTCTCAGAGTTGGGCTTGGGCTGATAGATGGTTGCCTTCTGGGAAGAAGTTTCATGCAATTGGGATCGTTGGTGTCTACTGGGCGATTTGGAAGACATGTAATAAAGTTTGTTTTGAGGGCAAATCTATCAAGGCTCAATTATATGCTATACTTGTATGCTCATGAGTTACTAGGCAGGGCTCTTAGCTGAGGATGAGAAGAAGACGCTTGAAGAAGGAGTCAACACTATGCTATAGATCGTGATCAAGTTGTTGGGGGCCAGAAGAAGCCGGAGACTCTGAGGCTGCAGAATGAAGATGGAGGTGATGATTCGCAGGAGCAGTAGAATCAAGAAGAAAAACTTCCAGTTGTGTTTTGTGTTGGTTTGATGCTTCGAATGAGGTTGTAATGCAGCTAGTGCTGGTTCTGTCAGCTTGAAACTGGCGCTTTTGACATGTCTTTTGGTATTCTTGGTCGGTCGAGTTTAGAAACTATCTCTAGATCGCAGTTCACCTGGAGGGTGGGAGACAGTGGTAGCCTTCTTTTCCTTTCTCGTCTTCAAACTTTCTAATGCTGATGTATTTCCGTTACAATGTCAATGGAAATGGGGGATCTCCCTCGCTTCGAAAAAAACAATTTCAACTTTGATCAAATAATGTAATCACATGTTTCTATAGACGCATATAGGCATGATTTTCATACTAATAACCATATACTCCCTCCATCCTGAAATATAGTGCATTGTGACTTCTAAATTTGTACTAAAATATAGAGCATTCTACATGGTGTCATGCCTAGATTTAGCAAAGTTTGTTAAAAAGGAAACCATAATTTAAGGAGAAACACCTTAATTGGATTTAATATATGGGTACATGCGTCATTTGAGGATTGCCTTAAGTTGCCTCAAAATTTTCAGAATGCATTATATTACGGGATAGAGGGAGTAAGCATCATTGATTAATTGTGTCATATATTTTTTTTGTAATATAAGCCTATTTTCTATAAACTTAATTAGAGTTGATATTGGTTAACTCCTTGAAATATGAGATGGAGACATATTTTAGGACAAAGAGAGCACATGATCAAATGCGGGAAGGATATGATAGTCATCTTAGGTGCCAAACATTAAGAAAAGAGATTAAGAAATAATAAATAAGACATAATACTATAGAATTCAAAGTGTTAATCACATAAATACTAATTTCACGATGTTAATGTTTGGAGTCCTAAATATATGAAGCCCAACATTTGAATCAAGCAGCGCTCGAGTGGCTAGCACAGTCGGTGCGGGCAGCCTGTAACAGAACCGACTAATTATATGAAATTAAGTAAGAAAATCACCCGCCAGAGCAGACAATTTAGCAAACTTAAGCCCTTATAACCCGGTAGTCCGTGAAATCACGTAGGATTTCAAACCAACTCACATACCAGCCAAGATCGTAATAAGTTTAGCGGTCACCATCACATATTACACAAAAGTTCGTATCACAGATACATCGGAGTTTAAACATAGTTATTACAAACCGAGTTCAAATAGAAAGTAGCGGAAGCCATTTGTTCAAACCACACACACTCGCACGGAGTTCAAGTACAGTGTCAGCTAATGATCATCTCCAACAAAAGCATTAGGTGAGACATTAGGAATGACCATGCCCATGGTTCTAAGCATCACCCATCGCAGGACAAAGACAGTTGATATAGTAGCCGTAATACATCTACCCATCTGCAACAAGTGGGAACAAAACCCTGAGTACGAGAAGGTACTCAGCTAGACTTACCCGACATAACCGAAAATAAAGTGACACCAAGGATTATGAAGGGCTTTATAGTAGGGTAGCTGACTCATTTGCAAAAAGATATTTTTAGGATTTCAAGAACATTTCCAAAAGCATTATTGTCAAGTTAATTATTATTAACCTGTCGACTACATTCGCACCTATACTAGAGCAAGCATGTGATTAAGCAAATAATGATAACCAATGATCATTAACAACTTCTATAATGTCATATCCATTATAACTGTCCAAGTGTTCCATCAACATTACTACGATGAAGTAACTCAAGTCAAGTGTTTACTATTCAGTGAACGATGGCGATTCGAATCGATTATTAATCAGCTGATAATTTATTCCTTACACAAACCTCACTCACCCGCTAAAGTGAAGTATTAGTCACCGAGTCAACTATCTAGGAAAAATCTCGAATTTGCGAGGAATCACATGTACCGGGGGCCGACCGACTGCCTTTCGGTCTTATCATCGTGCCCCCATATCCTACCACACCTGCTCCAGTATAGTGCGCTACGGGCAATCTACTCGGCCCGAATAATCTCCCAGCTTCATGGTCGAAAGGTACGTTATTTGATCAGCTAAATGTAAGGCATGCGTTCAACATGACCCGAGGCCTAACAACGGTCGGTCCTTAATCGACACAGACAGAAAGCACTACAGTCCGAAACCATGTAAGTCTCTGTCCGGTCTTAACTTCAAATTAACACTTAGTTATACCATGACGACATAGTTATCCGAACAGATCTAGGTAACCACCTATAGCTCGCAGGTAACAGAAAATCACCCGACTTCTACCGATCTAAGCCAGCTAAGCATTGACTCGACTGCGGATACCAGGGTAACAAGGATATAGTATAACAAAGGTAAACAAGGTATAATGCAGCAATGGTTGTAGACAACTCCTGAACGTAATGCATCAATTAAAGTAAAACATTAATTAATAATTGCAAACCGAGGAAGAAAATGGTCCGGGGCTTGCCTCTCTCGAAGGAGCTCGGGCGGTGATCAGGGCACTCCAGAAGTTCCTCAACGTCCTCCTCGTCTGCTTCGGGCACCTCCTGAGGCTGCACCTCAAGCTGCTCCTCGGGCTCCTCGGGTACGACGACTGGGCTCTTAATTTGCGATCCTCTATGATGCAAGTGCGTAAGTTTTTATGCAAAAGGTGCATCGGATGAAATGCACACAATGAATATGCTTGCATGCAAGGTAGACGAGCGTGATTTGCTTTAATGGGTAGAGCATAGTACAAATCTCATACAATGTAGTCAACATCATCCAAGAATAGATACTACAAGTAAATGTCATCTACTGCATTCTCTTCTACTACTAACATGCTAAATCACACACATCTCATTGAATGCTTCAAAGATACACCAAAGCTTCATTAATTCTTTAATCATGCATAAAGCATTATTTGATTAAACCCTAATCAACAATAGGTTTGAATAGCAACATCTATTTTTATAGCATATAAAAATCTTAGAAAATTACCATAGTACAGTACTACCTTAAGTAGAATACCATCAAATTTTCATGACATTTGGATAATTGGAATAGCCTACACAAAAATAACAAGCTAGGGCCCAAATATGAGCATGAAAATACTTTGTATTATGAAAAGTATCAAACAATAGATTTAGTATTTTTCCTAGGTTCTACATAGTAAATAATCAGTGTACAAAAATTATCACATTCATGTTTTATACAAATTTTGCTCTCTAGCAAAAATAACAAAAATCAGCCATTAAAAGCACTTGAACTACACCTCATATTTTTTCTACAGAACAAGCATGACACATATTTTTCTAGCAAGTAAATTACACAAGAAGATTAACAAAATTGGAACCATATTTTTCTGGGTTTTCTATGATTTATTATGCATTTCTCAAGAAAACAACGATTTTAATGATTAAATAAATCTCCATAGAAAAGTACCACAAAACTGACATGCAATATTTTTAAACCCTAGATCTAGTCATGAGGATCACAACAAAATTTATTTCACCATTTTTGGAGCAAAAATGAGTACACAAATATTTTCTCAAAGTATTTCTTTTTCTCAAATAATAAAGAAAAATAGAAAACTCTTTTTTTTCTTTTTACTACTGGGCCGGCCCACGGGAACAAACATGCCCACGTCCGCTTTCGGCCTAAGCAACCGTGCGGGGAGAAAGCGAGGCGGCCCGGCTCGGGGCTCCGGCCCAAGGCCGACCTAGCCCAGTGGGGGGCTGAGGGAGAGGTGGCCTCGCCGGTGCCCATGGCGCCACGGCAACACGGCCGCGGGACGATGGCCATTGCTGACCACGACCGGGAACGGCAGGGTGCGCGTGGGGTCCGCGAGAGGGAGGCAAACCCAGGAATGCGACTCAAGGGGAGAGAGAAGGAGCGGAGCGAGGGTGTCGGCGGGCAGAGCACGAGCTTGGTGGCTCCGGCCATGGCGGTGCGCGCGGAAGTGCTCGATTGAGCCTTACCGTTGGAGCAAGACGGCGCAAGCGTGAGCACGGGGAAGCGGAGGTCGAGGTGGAGCTAGAGCCGCGGGGAATCGGGCGTGGGTGAAACAGCGGCGGCGCTTGGTGGTGGCGGAGCGGTGGCGAGCGGTGGCGAGCAGCGGCGAGCGGCTCTCCCGCTCGGGTTCTCCAAATGGAAAAAGGGAGAGAACGAGTTGGGAAGGGAATGGAGGCAGGGGCGCGGGTGTGATGTCTTGAGGTCGAGCGCGCGGGGGCCACCGGCGTCCAAGTGCTCATCGGCGCCAGCGCATGGCGACCACGGGGCACGCAGCTCCTGCCGCGGTCGGGCGCGGCGTGCGTGGCGTGCGGGCAAGGATGGGCCGTCTTCGGCTGATGGGCCAGAAGTGAGGTGGGCGGCCCAGAAGGCGAGAAAAACATTTTCAAATTTCCATTTTCAATGAATTTTCAAATATCAGTTTTCAAATCCCATTTTGAGTAAGAAAATGACTTCTTTTGAAAATGGTCCAAAAATAAAAGTTGCTTAGAATTTAATCCTCTACAACTTTGGTTTAGGGCTCATTTTGAAATTCTAAACAGATTTTGAACTAACGATTCGAAGTCCATTTTTAATTCAAATCTCAAATTTCTAGAATATTTTTAAAAGCAAAATTTGGAGACATTTTGAATATCAAACTTGCTCAGAAAATTATGCTAAATAATTCTAGATGATTTATAATTATAGTCAAACATGTTTTATTAGTCTAGCAAGCATAATTAGGGAAAAAATAACTCTAAAGAAGTGTATGCAACATTCATGTTTCACGAGTATGTTTCATATGTTTCAAAGCATTGTTTTAGTTATTATTTAACATGATTAGACATGTATGATTAGGATGCTTGATGATGCATAATATAGATGATTTGCAGTACCTAAATGCTTGCGTAACACTGGGGTGTTACACAGTAGACGCAAGTTCAATTCTCAGGAATAACACTCGCGTCTCTCACCGGGGTACGTCCCTAATAAATTTTGTTCCCTCTTACGCGTGGAGTCACAAAGAGAATGTGACGCACTCATCGTCTATGTAGCCATGGATGGACCCGGTAATCTCACGAAGGACGCGATGTGATCTGAGTTGGAGGTTTGTTTGTGTACGTGTGATGTGTGTGGTGTGCGTGTGTAGGGTCAGTGTGAGTGTACATGAGTGGATATTACAGCTGTACCCAAACGAGAGACGTTAAAAAATATTTAAGACTAATTATTATGTCATGTTTTTAGTCTCTTCTCTTCCAAAACCAAACGCATGAGCCGCGCGACAAGGGCCCGTTCGACTGTGCTGATAAGCCGGCTGAAAACACTATTGACTGATTTGTTGTGAGAGAAAAATAATGTTCCAACTAAAAAAACAAGCTAAAAAATACGGATTATAAGTCGGATGAACATGGCCAAGGTATTTCAAGCAAAAGGCACTCACGTAGTCACGTTTTTTTTTGTGTGAAGGCTCAAGGCGTTTTTCGCAAATAAAGTACAACCGCAGGGTAAAAGCGGTAACAATGGACAAAAACTGGAACAAAAATCTTGGCTTTGACTGTGTATTACTCCCTACGTTCCAAATTATAAGACATTCCAAGAATCTTGAAGAGTCAAAGTATCTTAAGTTTGACCAAAATTATAGAAAAAATTATAAAAAATTATAACATCAAATAGATATACTATGAAAATATAATTAATGAAGAATCTAATGATACTTAATTGGTGTCATAAATATTATTATCTTATTATATAAATTTAGTCAAATTTTAGATTCTTTGACTCTCAAGTTTCTTGGAATGCCTTGTAATTTGGGATGGATGGAGTAATAAACTTTGGCAACCAGCCCCTCGTCGAAAATCTTAATTCCAAATCCACCCCCACCACACGCACGTTTCTCTTCTCCTCGACTAGTCTCCAAAAAAATTCCCCATCTCCTTCGCCACCGGCGAACCCTGCCTTCCCGTCCTTCCGCGATTCTTCCGCGTCGTGGTAAGCGGTGAAGCTCTGTAAGATTTGCCCCGCCTTCGTTTTCTTCCTCTCCAGCGGCGCGAGCTCCCCTCCTAACCCTTTTTCTTCCTTGGTCCTTACCTAGCTACATGGCGGATTCGCGGGGAACAGCTTCCAAGAGCGCTGACAAGGATAGCACCTCCACGCGCCCGGCGCGCCTCCGCGTCATGCGCCCGGAAGTCAAGGAATTTCTGACGAGTCCTCGCCGTAGCCGCCCCAAGAAGCAGCCGCCTCCGCCTCCTCCTCCTCCCCCGCCGCCACGGAAGGAGAAGGTGAAGGAGAGGAAGAAGAAGGGAAAGGAGAAGGCAGCGACGGGGGAAGAGAAATTCGAGCGCGCGCAATACAACTGCGCCTTCCAGGACGAAGACGAGGGGGGCCGCGACTTCGCGCCGCCGGAGCTGGTCTGGGGTAAGGTGCGGAGCCACCCCTGGTGGCCCGGACAGGTGTTCGACGCCGCTGATGCTTCCGAGATCGCGCTGCAGCACCGGAGGGCCGGCGCCCCGCTCGTCGCCTACTTCTGGGACAGGACCTTCGCTTGGAGCGACCCTTCCGCGCTGCTCCCCTTCCGCGCCAACTTTACGCGACTATCCGCCCAGAGCACTATGTCCAGCTTCGTCTCCGCCATCGACTCCGCGTTGCAGGAGGTTGGGCGACGCGTAGAGGCTGGCCTCTCGTGCGGTTGCTTCAGTTCCAGCATTGCCACCAAGCAGGAGGTTCAAAACTCTGGTGTCCGGCAAGGGGCCTATGGTGCGGCGGTAGACTCTGTCTACACGAGGGATGCCTTCCATGGCAAAACATTTCTTGACTACATCTCAGCACTGGGAAAGAAACCACTGGCTGGTGCTGATCTTCTTGACCTTGCCACCGCCAAAGCACAGCTGAGGGCGTTCAATCGCTCAAGGGGTTTAAGGGACCTCCCTGAGTTTGTGATGTTTGAGGGCATTGAGGAGATTACAGAGATGACACGCACAAAGGGAGAAAGGATGCACAAGAGGAGTGAGGATGGTGTTCCGAGCAAGGAGAAGAAATCGAGGCGTGCTGGGAGTTCACGTAGAAAAGGAGAGGCTTTACCAGAGGCTGGAAATGAAGATGCTATGGATGAAGACGGCAATGGAGGGGCGGCAGATGATACATTGAGTCAGGGGAAAAAGTCAAAGCGCATGAAGAGTTCATCGAAGAAGAAAACAGACATTTCCAAACATTTAGATGGACTCAAAACTGGTTCTGTTGCTGACAGCAGAACACTGGACAAGAAGACAATAGATGATGTTTTGAGCGAGAGAAAATCTGGGCGCACGCTGAGATCCACGAGCAAGAAGGAAGATGCTTTAGAGGGTTTGAAAAGGCTGGCAAAGGATGGAAGTGAGGAATTAACAGGAAAAAGCAAAGATGCCCCAGTTCTTAAAGAAAACAATCAGAGGGATGGAGCAGGCTCTGCACACAAGAAGGGTAGAATCACAGAGGATGGGTATCATAGACTTGGAGATCGCAATGCCGAGGATCTCACTTCTCCTGGCAAGAGAAGATCGGGGCATAATGAAAACTCAATAAGCAAGCGAGTGTCCATCTCGGAGTATGGTAGGAAGAAGAAGAAACTTTCTGAACTCATGGCAGAGCCAGGCAGGCCTAATTCTGCATCTGGTGGTAAGGGCAAAACTCGAGGGAAGCGTTTGTTGCATGATTCAGCTGAGAAAGCTGAGGATCCTGATCGTCACTCTAAGGATATATTGATGACTAGGAAAAGAAAGAAGCTCAACACATTGGGGGATGTGTCTTCACAGTCAGAGCCTCTCTCTCGTAAGAAGTCCACAAAGGTTGGAGAACTGATGAGCAAAGCAGCTGGGAGCAGCATGTTACAGGCAGCACCTGCTGTCAAAGCTAATAGTGCAGTGTCTCAGACGAAACCACGTAGGGCTAAGCACAGGCAAGTAAATGCTGAAGACAAATCTCCACGTCCTGTGAAGGTGAATCAGGGGAACAGCGAAGCCATTACTGAGGAGTCCCTATCTTGTGGAGAAATGCTATGGCAGCTCTCAGTAGCAGCATGTGGTCTTAAGCAGAGAGAGAAAATCGCTCCTACAAGTGTTAACTTCTTTACCGATTTTAGGAAGAACTCCAATTTTTCTAGTTCTGATGTCAATGAGGGGATGCCTGAGAAGGCAACCAACACTGAGTCCACTCCTTCAGAACAGCCCATTGCTGATCATATGCACGATGACTATTGGGCCGACATTCTCATTAATGTGGAGGAGCCGCTATCTAGCCTCAAAAAGAAGAAAGATGAGAGTAAGAAAAGAGCAAACAAGAAGGCACCTCAGGTTAAGAAACCCCCTATTAATTCATCGGCGACTGCAGAAAATGCAGACGAGCCAAGGAGTGAAGGCAACCAAGATACAGAAAATGGGGAAGAACTTAGGAACGAAACCAAGCTGTTTTCTGCAAATGGATCTCAACCGAACGCTGGAACCAAATCTGGTGAAGAGATGGAAAATAGCTTTCTATCTGGACTGGTGCTGCACTTCAGCAGGCCAAGTGCTGTTCCATCATGCAGTGACCTAATCAAGATCTTTAGCCAATACGGTCCTGTCAATGAAGCCAAGGCAGATGTTGCAAACAGTGCCAGCTCTGCTCAGGTGATCTTCAAGAGGCGCATGGATGCTGAGGCAGCATTTGCAAGTGCTGGGAAGATCAGTGCCCTTGGACCTGCCCTTGTGAGCTTTCGTCTCACCGACTTCCCAGCTAGTGCTTCAGGAAATAAAGCTTCCCATGTTGCATCAAAGAGCGAATAGAGTGTTGCATGACCAATGAGGTAAAAATGGCTTTCGCCTCTCTTCCCCAGTTGGGTTTGAGTTTGACAGCTGCTGTATATTATCTTATGCACATTATGGTGTCCTCTTGTTTTTGTAGGGAAACCGGATGAGGGAGTTAGAGAAAAAGGTATACTCTACTGTATGTGCTATGTGGTAGCTAGGTTGTTGAAGGATTGAGAGCATCCATAGGAACAGCAAATGGCATCTTTGTCTTCCAGTGTTGTGGAGGTGTCATATACTCTAGTGTCATTTATGCTGCAGATCAGTTGAGATGAGTTGCCAATAACCAATAGGTGTTGTAAAAGCATGCTTGTTTTAAGCTGAGTTTTTGTACTTAAAAAGTTTACTCTGTTTCTTAATAATCCAAGTGGATTTTGATGCGGGTGCAATTGGATGTATCCTATACTTCATGTGGTAGTATTATGTTTGTGCGTGCTGAGCGAGCACCTGGTGTCTGGCAGTCCATACTGATGGTTCGTGTATTGGGCTAGGCTGGAGTGGTTCCGATTCCATTGATATTTATCAATGCATGCACATATTCAAAGCTTTATTTGATCTACCTTAATGCATCGAGACGGAGTAACAAGTATATCTATATAACAGATCTCCAAGTACTTCATCTATCTTTCTCTTGCAGTTGGGAAATTTATTTCCCTGTCCCAATTGAAAAATACCAGACATTAGATACTGAATAGTACTAGTACAGTTTTTACTTCACACTATCACCTTGTTAATATATCCTTTTCCCAGAAGCATATTGAAAATGGTACATGTTTCGATTCCATTGTAGTATCGACATCAGTTACTATTCAATAATTATATTATAACTTAAGAATCAGGCTTGGATGATATGAAACATAAATGATTGAGATGCACATACATGTTATCTTTTGAAGTGAAGAAATGACTGAGCTAGGTTCCAATGCTTCCAATTACTTAAGAATTAGGCAGAATCCGCATATGAGGTTGTATCTGTTAATTGTCTTCACCCTGAACCAATGCTTCCAATTACTCCCTTTGTCCTCGAATAAATCAATTCCTTAAGTGTGACTAACTTTATAGGAAAACTAACAACATCTATGACATAAAATTAGCATATTATGAAAATATATTCTATGATAAATCTAATGATACTAGTTTGATATCATACATCTTGATGTTTATTTCTACAAATTTGATCAAAATTTAAAAAGTTTGACTTAAGACAACTCTAGAAATATATTTATTTAGGGATAGAGGGAGTAGTAAATAATATGTTCTCCTATTCAATGCTATATCCAAGTTTATGGGTAATATGAACATTAGTTATATTATCATTCATTGATCAATGGCACATGTGCGATTTCACATGAAATTTCAAGAACTCAAATTTGCTTAGCCTGATTTCTTACAAACTGGAATCATTTGGCGATGGTTCCACATCTCCATATATTGTTAATGGACTAGTGGTCGCATTGGCTTTGCTTGTGCCATGGTATTAGTCAGCTCTGTGCTAATTAATTCGTTATGGGACTTCCACTCTGATTTGCTTTCTGACATCATTCATAAGTAGCCTTCCAAATTATGCTTCTTTTTCCTATCTGATTTTACAGGAGCTTTAGATATTCCGTGGTTGCAACATGTTCAGCTCAAAATTCTATCTTTACTTATGCATATTTGAGTCCCGTGACTTAGCATTGATCTAGGTAGGTCTTAGGGGGAAACTATTTAAACTATACGCCTAAACAGATAAGATTAAAAAAAAACTTGAAAAACTGCACTGTTACTGTTGTTTTATCATGTTGCACATAGTATCAAAACTGTATCATACCAGGTCTCATTTCTCATTTCTATTCACAAGATTGGGAACCAGACAATTAATGCAATCAATAGATTGTATCAAAGTTCTTTCTGTATTTTACTATGTTTCTCTGAATCTACACTATCTGCATGCAAAGCCATTAGTGAAAGTAAGGCCATTTCCAGCGTCTCTTAAAGCAGCTAACATCTGCCCAAAAAGAACTTTTCTTTTCAATAAACCCAAATCTTCTTAACTATTTATTTTCTAGGTAATAGTTACAACCAACTCAGCATATATGCTACTTTTAGTTCATGAATAACTTATCCACAAACATGTCGTAGGTCCATGATGTTACTTAGTTACAAAGCATAGAGGAGGTATTGTCCACTGGAAGTAGATCCATAAGCATATTATCATTGACATCAATTTATTATTTCTTTCTAATGCTGGGCTTCGTACCAAAACAAGGAAGGAGTAAGACAAACAATAGGGGCTCAAGGTAAATATCTGCTGGATATAGCAAAGTAGAAGGTTGTTGTCTTGTTAGAAATAACACTGCATCTAAAAATAACAATAGGGGTTCAGTTAGTTTGAGCACTTAAGACTTGTCTACGATTCACATTGCATCCCCTTGATAATACTGCATACCCTATACTTAAGATCAAGAGAACATAACTATTTCAACCACTTGAGTTTCCAATGTCTTCGATATGCCATTTCTTCTCAATATCACTTCATAAGGGGTTGCAATCATCTTTGTCTCATCTGTTTGAGCAAACACACCTTGAGCATGTGACTTGAACCATTTTCAGACATATGAGTTCACCTCATGGCTTTAAGTCACTTCTACTAATGATTTGATCCTCAACACAATATGACTCCTCATAGCTCGATTAATTCTTCGACTCAATGCAAGCATTTTCTTCTTCACCTTAGCCATGGTACCTTAGTCCTCAAGCCATCGCTTGCCTTTCACCTTCACTTAGTCCCTCGAAGCCCTTTTCTTGCTATCTTCACGACTTCATCCTATTGAGCCATACTCAAGTCACATCATATTAAGCATCTCTTGAAAACCATTTCTTCAATGGAAAAAGTCTAGATCACCCCCTCAACTATGGGGGTGGGTCTACTTAACCCCCCAAACTATGAAACGGTCTAATTTACCCCCTGAACTTTCCAAAACCGTCTGCTTTACCCCCTGAGGCAGTTTTGGACGGCGGTTTGCTACAGTAACCATAGTTTTGCTACAGTAACCGCATCTTTAAAAAATCATAGTACATCACAGAAAAAATCGTAAAATGAAAAATCCAATTTTGTTGGACTCCACGTGAGTAGATCTACACAATGAATATATAATATGGTGTGCTTTAGTACAAAGTTTTTGCTATAGCTTTAAATTTATTAGAAAATCCTAATAAATTTAAAGTTACAGCAAAAACTTTGTACTAAAGCACACCATATTATATGTTCATTGTGTAGATCTACTCACGTGGAGTCCAACAAAATTAGATTTTTTATTTTACGATTTTTCTGTGATTTACTATGATTTTTTAAAGATTCAGTTACTGCAGCAAAACTACGGTTGCTGTAGCAAACCGTCGTCCAAAACTGTCCCAGGGGGTAAAGTAGACGGTTTTAGAAAGTTTAGGGGGTAAATTAGACCGTTTCATAGTTTGGGGGGTTAAGTAGACCCACCCCCATAGTTGAGGGGGTGATCTAGACTTTTTCCTTTCTTCAATAGTGTGATTCTTGTTGAATATCTTCTAGATATGAATGTTGAGATCAATCAAGCTTCAGTTTGATTCACATAGAGACATATATGAATCAACATCAATATGGTCAAGTCAATTCATGATTCCTTTTATTCTATTCATTTTGGCTTGACACTCCAAACACTCACTTCAATATTTATCCTCATACTTCTAACTTGATCAAATCAATGCAAAGTGATTTTCCAAATTTTTATCCATTGAAGCAAACCAATATAGAGACCAACTTATATCCAATAATATGAGTTGTGTCCTTTGTTAACCTTTGCTTGATATTTCCTAACTTATGCATTCTTGATTCATTCTTCAACCTTGATCAAAGCTAATTCACTATCAAACTCTTCTTGTTCATGAAAAAAGCCATTATTATTGATACTAATCCAAAATCATCAACTCATGCCTCATTCGCCATTTACCAAATATGCGTGATTTCTCATTATACTATGATATCCCACGACATAGAAGCCATTTCATCAACTTAATTTGCATTGTTGTCTTTTTCTTGACTTAGATTGTTTACATAGTGTTGGTGTTTTGTAAACTGGACTAGTAAACTTATACGATTGCCGCACTGCTCTAGGAAGATGATGGCAGCATCCAATAGACACAAGGATTTATACTAGTTCAGGTCGGAGCCCTACGTCTAGTCTTAGAGAATATTGAGTGCATATTCCTCGCTTGAATGCTCTAAAGTTCTTACAATGGGGTGCAAGAATGATAAAAGAGGTGGTAGAACCTATGCTAGATGAGGGGCAGCCCAAAGAGAAGTGTAACACCCCTAGGTGTTAAGCATGCATTAGCATCCAAGGCACTAGTCATAATCATCTCATACATTGTTATCATTGCATGCAATATAGACCCTTTTTAAATTTAGAGTTGAAAAATAACTACTCAAAACCCAAATGCTACATTTAAGTGCTAAGGAGTGATGAAACTTTGTGTAGCTACAATTTTAGATAATCTAGAATAAATAAACATGATTTTTGGAGCAACTCTTGAATTTAAATTCCTTCAAATTTTGCTTTTAAAAATATTCTAGAAAAATGAATTTTTTACTTAAAAATTTAGCTTTGAATCCCAAATTCAAAATCTATTTAGAATTTTGAAAAGTGCCCTATATGAAAGTTGTAGAGAATTAAATTTTGAACAACTTTTATTTTGGGCAAAAGTTCTGAAAACCTCTTTTTCATCTTCAAATTCAAATTTGAAACAAATATAGAAATCTGAAAATTTATTTATAAAAGAAAAATCGGTTTTTTCACTTTAGTGGGCCGCAGCCACCCTTTCGGCCCACCCGAGCTGGCAGCCCGGCCCGCGCCCGCGCCCGCGCCCGCGTCCGCGCCTGCCGCCCGCGCGCGCGCGCGACGCCGTGGCGCCGCGGCAAAGCTCGGCCGCCACGTGGCCGGACGCCGACGACGCCGCGCGACACGCGCCCCTGTGGCCCCCGTAGCACCGCGCTCGCTTACCCCCCCTCCGCGCGCTCGTCCGCCTCGGCTGATCCCTCCATTCCCTCCTCTCGCCCCGCCAGCAGCAGCAGCAGTGCACCGCCGCGCCATCACCGGCTGCCGAAGCTCCGCCACCGCCGTCCGCGCTCGTGGCTGCTTCTCCGGCCGATTCCTCTCGGCCTCAGCTCCGCCCCGCTTCCCTCCACCGCGTGCGCGCCTCCACTCCGCCGCTCGAGCTCAGGTGAGGGCCAATTGGCCCCCCCTCCTCCACTGCCACCATGGCCGCCGTTGGCCGACGCGCATGGCCGGAGCTCCCTAGCCCTTCATGCCTCCTCCGGTCTCGAGCATCCGCTTTCCCTTCGCCTAGCGGTGCTCGCGCTCGCATTCTCGGCCGCCCCCGTGGCCTGTATTGGCCGGCCGACGAGCTCCCGCGCCGCCGTGCCGCCATCTCCGCCGGCGAGCCTCCTCCGGAGCTCCCGCGCCGCTCGGAGTTGGTGCGCTGGGTGCGTCTCGGTGCGGGGAGCACGTTGGTGCCCTTCCCGTCGCCGGAGACCTCACCGGCGGCGAGTTCGCCACCGGTCAGCGCCTCCCCCGCGCTGCTCTGGCTGGCCGGTGGGGTCCGTTGACCCGTGGGTCCCGAGTGTCGGCGTGTGTGGGTGCACTGCACCAGGTATATTCAGCGTTTTCACCGGCGAATTTTTAAAAGAATTAAGGAAAATAATTTCTCAGAATTTTAAAACAGCTTTGAAAAATCATATCTCAAGATTTATAGCTCTAAAAATTAAGAAACAAATTTTGTAATGTTCCTCTTGAATAGATCTACAGTTTAAAAATATTTCATGATAAAATTGTGACACTTTTCTGTGTAGCTTTATTTAATTGTTATAAATACTGATATCTTAGAAAATGTGTAGTAAATAAAATAATGAAGGGAAAAATGTGATTCTTGTTTCTTTAATCTTTATTAGTGATGTACTTTCTAGGGAAAATATTAGTGAAGCATGTTCCGTGAGAAAATTCTAAAGTGTAGTTCAAATGCCTTTAATTGATAATCTTTGTTATTTTTAGTAGAGAGCTAAATTTGTATAGAACATACATGTGATAATTTTTGTAGTATGTTAGTTTACTGTTAGTAACATAGGAAAAATGTGAAATCTGTTGTTTGATATTTTTTCTAGTACAAAATAATTTCACGCTTATTATTATGCTATACTTTGTTTATTTTATACAGATAGTTTTACTTATTCAATTCTCATAAAAAATTAGTAGTAGGATAGTTAGGGTAAGAGTAATCTACTATAATTTTTGTAGATTTTTATCTACACCAGAAATATGTGTTGCTGTGTAACCCTAGTTAAATAGGAAATAAAATATTATTCTTTATGAGAAATTAAGAGAAATAAAATATGTTTGGTGTATCTTTGAAGCATCATTATGCCTTGCTGATGTTATGGATGAGTTAGGTTGGTAAGCTTTGGTAGCTTAGGTTCACTTGTATGTGTAGATGGTAGGCTAACTAATAGAAGGATAAGGTGCATGTTTTAGGGTACATGTTCTTGGATGACGTTGACTACCCTGTAGAAGAAATAATTACATTCGAACTGCTCATTCCATGTGCTCATCTGCATCTCATGTCATCAAAGCACTCCACCACAATTCGATGCATTCTTCGCATGTTTGCTTATGCACTTGCATCATACAGGATCACAGGAGGAGTCGCAGGTAGCGGTACCGGAGGAGCAAGTTTGGACGGATCAGCAGGAACCCCAGGCACAGGAGGTGCCCGAGGAAGAAGAGTCAGGCGAGGAACTACCAGAGTGCGTTGACCACCATCCTAGCTCGTTCGAAAAAGGCAAGCCCCGGAGCATTTTAAGTCTCATATTTTATAAAAGTTGTTCCTCACTACATGAACTATAGTTATATATATTGTTGCATTAAGTTATAGGAGTTGAGTGAAACAGTTGTTGCATTATTACCTTGGCCCCCGGATTACCTTTTACCCTGTTAGGTCAGAAACGAGTTAATTGCTTAGCCATGCTTAGACCGGTAGAAGTCGGGTGATTTCCTGTCGCCTGCGAGCTATAGGTGCATACCTGATTATGGTTAGCTGTAATTGTGATCATAAAAAATAACCAAGTGTTGATAGATAAACGGAGACCGGGCGGAGTCTTATAGGGTTTTGGACTATAGTGATTCCGTCTGTGTCGATTAAGGACCGATCGTTGCTCGTCCCTCTTGTCATGTTGAACGCAAGCCTCACATTTAGCTGGCCGAATAAAGTACCTTTCGACCGCGAAGCTAGTGATACTTTTCGAGTCGAGATAAACTCGGGTTGGCAGACTGGTGTTGAAGTGGGTGTAATGGGGACGCGAAGAGTGAGCCCAAGGT
The DNA here is from genome assembly GCA_038087645.1 of Saccharum hybrid cultivar R570. NCBI lineage: Eukaryota > Viridiplantae > Streptophyta > Magnoliopsida > Poales > Poaceae > Saccharum > Saccharum hybrid cultivar. The sequence continues at coordinate 203,487 of JAQSUU010000849.1, forward strand.
GCGTCCTGGCAGTCGGGCGGTCCCTGGGTAGTGTGATCCATGATTGTTATCCCACGGCTTCTTGGAAAGTGTCATTGGTAATCTATGCGACCCTGACGGGGGAAACAGGGTTTGTGTGAGGAATAAATCTCTAGCTGGATAGGAATTCGATTCGAATCGCCGTCGCTCCCGGTTAGTGAGCACTTGACTCGAGCTATGGTATCGTAGTAACATTAAAGGAACACTGATGGTTAAGTGAATGATGTTGGAAATGCTAAACCTGATATGGTAATCAAGATTGCTAATGATAAATCAAGTGATTGTTCTAGCAATAGCTGCTTACCTAGTTTGAATAGGTTATACTAAAAGTGATGCAAAAAGTACTGGTTTAGTTTTTCATAACAACTTATGCTTTTTCGCAAATAAGTCAAGCCAGTCCAATCTATAAAGCCTTGCATGATCCTTGGTGTCCTTTATTTCTGGTTTTTGACGGGTAAGTCTAGCTGAGTACATTCTCGTACTCAGGGCGTTGTTCCCATTGTTGTTGCAGATGGTCAGATGTACTATGGGTACTGCTCCAACTGTCTGTATCCAGCGATGGACGACAACTAGGACCTGGGCAAGGGTCACTCTGTTGTCTTATCTACTGCTTTTGTGGACCATGACTATCTACTGGCACTGTATTTGAACGAAGTGTGTGTGTAAAACTACTTGCTTCCGCTATATTATTCTGAACTATGTTGTAATAACTTTTATTCTGAACTCCGATGTACTCCACTTTTATTATGAACTCTATGTATCATGTGAACTGTGGCTGCTAAATCAGTATGATCTTGGTTGTATGTTGGTTGGTTTGAAATCCCGCGTGATTTCACGGAATCTCGGGTTATACGGGTTTAAGTTTGGTAAATTAACCGCCTCGGTGGAAGATTTTTCTGACTTAATCTCGTATAATTACGTTGATCCGTTACAGCTGGCATCGGAGCATGGTTTAGCATGTTACTGTTCATATGGGTATTTAAAAACAAAACTGTGTTTTCAACTAAGCTTTTAAATTTAAGAGTGTGCCAGTGGTCATATCCTTTATGCCCAATAAGGACTCTAGGTGGCTTAATTAAGTACTAACTTGGGGGTTTGCATCATATTTGAAATTTTGTCGTTCATACGGCGTGCTATTGTATGAGTGCCATTCAATTGAGTGGTAATGTATGGATCAATTCCCTCTACGCCTTGGTAAGTGAGAGTTGTGAGAGCATGGTCAGATACACTACCGATCTAGGGGGGTGCTTATGTGATACCGAAATACGTACGTGCCATGCGCATGTTCGTATGATGGTATTCAATTGGTGGGGACTTCCGTCATGCGGTGACGATGCCGTCAATAGGACGATGATTCGGGTAGTTGTTACCATTATACTCGTATCTGGGGATGCGTGTAGAGCGAGTAACTTACTTTACTGCTTTCTTGCATATTTTCATACTGTGAGGTTTGGGCTGAAGTGACTTTCTGCAGGTACATAACAACGCTTTCGAGTAGTACGTATTAGTTACGTTACAAGAGATCGTTGTATGCCACCATTTATTCCGTTAGTAGTTATTATTTTTCTAAGTTTGTGAAGACGTACGGAACGTGCATGTATCATGTGGTGCATTTCATTCATGGCATTGTTCCTCCCCTTATAAGTTGATTATCTCATTTCGATAAAAATGCCAACTTAAAAATTTGTTCTCATCATGGTAATAAAAATTTTTTTGCTACAGATGGCACGTACCAAGCAGACAGCTCGCAAGTCCACCGGCAGAGCTCCCCGTCATCAGCTAGCTCCACGCACTCGTCAGCGCCACACTTTTCTTGGAGAGTTTGGGATGCCTACGCTCTTGTGGAGAGTACTCAGCGATGTAGGCTATCCTGATGGAATGGAGCCCCACTACTTTTGGTCGAATGAGCGGTTGGGGGAAGGACTTTTGGTGACTGTGGAAGCAGTAGTTCGTCCTCGAGGTGATGGTTCTGAGTGGACCGGTTGGCATTTTGAGTCAACTGGCAGGACCCCTGAAGAAGCCGCTGAGAGGGCAGCCTTTGGGATCCTGAGGGATATCATGGATCGCTTTCCTCAGGAGTTGGCAGCAGCTTTAGTTGGAGTCTTTCCGAGGGGCAACCCCTCCACTGACTCATGGCAGCAGGCAAGAGGAAGATCTCTGGAGATTAGCGCTGCGGAAGCACAAAACAGTGACAACCCCGCTATGAGTGCTATGTTCACAGTGATAAGGGCCTTTGATGGAGTGGAAGGTAGCCTGAGACGTGTGTCTAGTGCTCTTGGTCAGGCTCGTGATGACCGCCGTCAGCTTCAGAGAGATCATGACGCCGAGATTGAGAGGCTCAACACAGAGATGGCTCAGTTGACTCGCCAGAGAGATCAGGCTACCCAGAGGACTGTGGTTTTCGAAGGAGATGTGCGTGCCCTGAGAGAGCAGGTTGAGCGACTGACCACCGCCAACGGGAACGCTGAGCGCATGTTGACTCATGTGCTCCATCAGAGGAATGAAGCCTGGTCCGCAGAGAATGTGTTGAGGGCTAGACAGTTTGAACTAGAGCAACAGTTGGCTTATGCAGAGGAATATAATGACAATCTGCATGAGGAGGTTCATCGGCTGAACAATCAACTCAACCCCTATGTTCCTCCTGGTGCGGCAGAGATGGATTTGAATGAAGACGAAGGTCCTGAAGAGCCCGAAGCACCAGTTGGGGAGCACCACGACGCTGCTAATGGCGACGAAGCCAACGTCTCGGACTTAGACAGCGACCATGATGAGTAGGCTAGTAGTTGTTACGCTAGCTACTAGGTTCCATCTACATGATCTTTTGCTTTGTTGGCACGTTGGGTATGTAATAATGAGTAGAAAGACTAAGGCTTTGATGTAATGTTGGAAAGCTTGGATGTGTTTGTGGCGGTATCCGAATGTCAAAAGTCCAGTGTATGTATGCTGGCAACTTGGTTGTAATGGACGCGATGTGTGCGCTTTAAGTAATCTAATTAGTGGTGTTGTGTTAATTGGAATGACTTATTATGCCCCTGTTTTATTGTATGGATTTATTCTCTCCAGTAATTTCAGTACGGCATGATCTTTCATTCAGTCGCAATTCCTACAACATCACCTAATAATTACTGTTGCTGAAACATGCAGATGCCAAACACTCGTCGTACCGTGTATGGTGCCGCTGAGGCTGGTGGCAGTGCAGCCGCTAGTGATGACCGTGATCCACCACCGCCTCCTCCACCCTACACTGCGGAACAGTTTTCGCACAATTTCTTAGAAGCCAACGTAATATGGAGAGCATACAACAGAATATGGAAGCTGCGTTGCGCAGTATCGCAGACAACACCCGTTGGGGAATAAACCCGGGTGGTCACGAAGCAAATCAGTACAGCAGTTTCAAGGACTTCATGGATACTCGTCCACCGATCTTTAAGGAAGCCGCAGAACCCTTGGATGCAGAAGAGTGGATTAATACTATGGAAGACAAGTTCCGTGTATTGAGAATGACTGAAGTGTTGAAGACTAAGTATGCAGCTCATCAACTTCAAGGTCCGGCAGGAATGTGGTGGAAACATCACCGCACCACTTTTCCTCCCCATACTCACATCACTTGGAGGGAGTTCACCGAAGCCTTCCGTGGAACGTACATTCCACCTGGTCTGACCGAGATGAAGCTTGGGGAATTCCTGGCACTGAATCAAGGCACAAAGACTGTAACTCAATATCTACATGCATTCAATAACCTGAGCCGTTATGCTCCTGATATGGTGAATACGGAGGCCAAGAAGATCGCTAGCTTCAAGAGAGGCATAAATCCCAAGATGATGAAACATGTGGGTACAAATATGAGGACTGGTTTTAATGATTTCGTTAGCGACTATCTGAAGCAAGAGAAGAACAACAATGTTTATGCTGCTTCCAAGATCTGTAAGAGAGCTTTTGAGTCAGGTTCGTCTCAGTCCCGAGCCCCAGTGGCCAACCGTCCAGCTTATCGATCGCGTGCCCCAGGTGCAAGGTTTAGGCCACCACAAAGAAAGAATCAGAATGCTCAGCAACCACAGAGGAACCAGAAACCATTCAAGATGGCATTGCCTCCGTCGAAGACAGGACAAGGCAGTTCATCTGGAACTGTGGCTCAAGTGAAGGGACCGTGCTTCAACTGCAACCAACCCGGACAGTTTGCGAAGTTTTGTCCCTACCCTAAGAAACAACAGACGCAGTATCAAGCTCATGTGCATCACACCACCATGGATGACATCCCTGAAGGAGAACCGGTAACAGCTGGTATGTTTTCTATCAACAATCATCCTGCAGTAGTCTTGTTTGATTCCGGATCATCTCATTCCTTTGTAAGTCAAGCTTTTGTTAAGAGGCATGAGCAAAAGATTATTGAACTGGAATGTGCATATAAAATCAGTTCAGCTGGGGCTGATCTGTTGACTAATCAGATAGTTCAGGGAGTGACCCTAAACATATCAAACCGGCAATATAAGCTTAATCTAATAGTCATGCCAGGGTTAGTTTTGGATGTGATCATGGGTATGAACGGGATGAATAAGATGGGGGTAGTAATCGATGTTGGAGGAAGGAGTATCTCTCTCAAGGAACCAAGTGGAGAAGGCACCTTTCGAGTGGTCCTACCTCGGAAAGTAGACCTAGCTAGCACGACTTGTGTGGTCCAAACTACTCTGCTAGCCCAGATTCCAGTGGTTTGTGAGTTTCCAGATGTGTTTCCGGATGAGTTACCTGGACTTCCACCAGATCGAGATGTTGAGTTTGCCATTGAGTTAATTCCGGGAACAGCACCGATCTCGAGAAGGCCCTATCGGATGCCTCCCAATGAGTTAGCCGAATTGAAGAAGCAACTTCAGGACTTACTAAATAGAGGTTTGATTCATCCCAGCTTGTCTGAATGGGGATGCCCCTCTCTGTTTGTGAAAAAGAAGAAGGATAACTCCTTACGCGTGTGCGTGGATTATCGACCACTGAATGCAGTGACAATTAAAAACAAGTATCATCTTCCTCGGATTGATATATTGTTTGACCAGTTGTCTAAAGCCAAAGTGTTCTCTAAGATAGATTTGAGATCAGGATACCATCAGATAAAGATTAGGCCGCAAGATGTGCCTAAGACTGCGTTCTCTATCAGATATGGCTTGTACGAGTACCTTGTCATGTCCTTCGGATTGACAAACGCTCCTGCATACTTTATGTATCTGATGAATTCTGTTTTCATGCCAGAGTTGGACAAGTTTGTGATTGTGTTCATTGATGACATTCTAATATATTCAGAGAATGAAAAAGATCACGCAGAGCACCTCAGGATTGTCTTGACTAGACTCAGGGAACATCAACTGTATGCGAAGTTCAGCAAGTGTGAGTTCTGGCTTAAGACAGTGCCTTTTCTCGGCCACGTGTTGTCTGAAAATGGCATTTCCGTAGATCCTAGTAAGGTACAAGAGGTTATGGACTGGAAGTCACCAACCTCAGTGCATGAAGTTCGCAGTTTTCTTGGTTTAGCCGGTTACTATCGTCACTTCATACCGGATTTCTTGAAGATTGCCAAACCAATGATAAGCCTGTTACAGAAGGATCATAAATTTGTATGGACAGAGGAGTGCGAGGCAGCTTTCTGCACTCTGCGAAAGTTGTTGACCACTGCTCCTGTTCTGGCCCAACCGGATATAGAAAAGTCTTTTGATGTGTTCTGTGACGCATCTAAGAATGGGTTAGGATGTGTGCTAATGCAAAATGGAAGGGTCATTGCCTATGCCTCGCGTCAACCGAGGAAGCATGAAGTTAATTATCCTACACACGATTTGGAGCTTGCAGCAGTAGTGCATGCTCTAAAGATTTGGAGACACTACCTAATGGGTAATGTGTGTAACCTCTTTACAGATCATAAGAGTCTCAAATACATTTTTACCCAATCTGAGTTGAACATGCGACAGAGAAGATGGTTAGAGCTGATAAAGGACTATAATCTAAACGTGCATTATCATCTCGGGAAGGCTAATGTAGTAGCAGATGCACTGAGCAGAAAATCACATGCTATTGATGTGCAACCATTGTTTGAAGAAGGGTTCAATTTGCTACATCCTGCTGTGTTGCATAATCTTCAGATCAGTTGTACTTTGGAAGACCAGATCATTGAAAGTCAGAGGACAGATAAGGGAATCTTTCATATCAAGGAGAAGATGAAGAGAGAACTCACCAAACACTTTCGATTGGATGACCAAGGGGTGTTATGGTTTAAGGATCGTCTGGTGGTACTAAAGGATAGAGAGCTTAAGAACAAGTTGATGAATGAGACCCATCATTCTAAGCTATCTATTCACCCCAGAAGTAGTAAGATGTACCAAGATTTGTGACCCCGTTATTGGTGGACTAAGATGAAAAAAGAAATTGCAGCATACGTTGCTCGTTGCGACATGTGTTGTAGAGTTAAAGCTCTTCACATGAGACCTGCAGGACTTCTGCAACCCTTGTCTGTACTCGATTGGAAATGGGATGATATAAGTATGGATTTCATCACTGGTCTTCCCACCACACAGAAGGGACATGATTCTATTTGGGTCATAGTAGATCGTCTCACCAAGACAGCTCACTTTCTGCCAGTTAAGACGACATTCCGACCATCTCAATATGCAGAAAAGTATATTGCTGAAATTGTCCGATTACATGGTATACCAAAAACTATCGTGTCTGATCGCGGTTCACAGTTTACCTCTCATTTTTGGGAACATCTTCATAAAGGTTTGGGTACTAGTTTGATTCATAGTACGGCTTACCATCCGCAGACAGATGGGCAGACAGAACGAGTGAATGTTGTACTTGAAGATATGCTTAGAGCTTGTGTACTATCATCCCGAGGCTCATGGGAATCCTGGTTACCATTGGCAGAATTCGCTTACAACAACAGTTACCAAGAGAGTATCAAGATGGCACCTTTTGAAGCTTTATATGGCAGGAAGTGCAGAACACCGTTAAATTGGGTAGAGCCTGGAGAAAGAAGGTTTTATGGAATTGATTTTGTAAATGAGGCAGAGAAGAAGGTCCGTATTATCCGGCAAAACATGCAAGCTGCACAGTTCCGTCAGAAGAGTTATGCAGACAAGAGAAGGAGACCATTGGATTTCCAAGTGGGTGACTATGTCTATTTGAAAGTTACCCCTATGAAGAAGAAACGGTTTGGAATCAAGCAGAAACTGTCTGCTAGATATATCGGACCATACCAGATTATAGAGAAAAAGGGTCCCGTGGCATACAAGTTGCAGTTGCCAGAAGAGATGAGTTCGATCTTTCCCATCTTTCACGTATCCCAGTTGAAGAAATGTATACGTGTTCCGGAAGAGAGAATAGAACCGCAGGGTATTCGGATCAAGGCAGACTTGGAATATCATGAACAACCAGTTCGAGTTCTGGATACAAAGGACCGAGTCACTCGGAATAAAGTGGTAACAACCTACAAGGTTCAGTGGAGCCATCATGATGAGAGTGATGCTTCATGGGAAACGGAAGAATATCTTCAAACCGCGTATAAAGATTTTTACGATAAATGGTTCATAACTCAAAATCTCGGGACGAGATTCTTATAAGGGGGGAGGGCTGTAACACCTCTGGGTGTTAAGCATGCATTAGCATCCAAGGCACTAGTCATAATCATCTCATACATGGTTATCATTGCATGCAATATAGACCCTTTTTAAATTTAGAGTTGAAAAACAACTACTCAAAACCCAAATGCTACATTTAAGTGCTAAGGAGTGATGAAACTTTGTGTAGCTACAATTTTAGATAATCTAGAATAAATAAACATGATTTTTGGAGCAACTCTTGAATTCAAATTCCTTCAAATTTTGCTTTTAAAAATATTCTAGAAAAATGAATTTTTTTACTTAAAAATTTAGCTTTGAATCCCAAATTCAAAATCTATTTAGAATTTTGAAAAGTGCCCTACATGAAAGTTGTAGAGAATTAAATTTTGAACAACTTTTATTTTGGGCAAAAGTTCTAAAAACCTCTTTTTCATCTTCAAATTCAAATTTGAAACAAATATAGAAATCTGAAAATTTATTTATAAAAGAAAAATCGGTTTTTTCACTTTAGTGGGCCGCAGCCACCCTTTCGGCCCACCCGAGCTGGCAGCCCGGCCCGCGTCCGCATCCGCGCCTACCACCCGCGCTCGCGCGCGACACCGTGGCACCACGGCAGAGCTCGGCTGCCGCGTGGCCGGACGCCGACGACGCCGCGCGACACGCGCCCCTGTGGCCCCCGCAGCACCGCGCTCGCTTACCCCCCCTCCGCGCGCTCGTCCGCCTTGGCTGATCCCTCCATTCCCTCCTCTCGCCCCGCCAGCAGCAGCAGCAGCGCACCGCCGCGCCATCACCGGCTCCCGAAGCTCCGCCACCGCCGTCCGCGCTCGTGGCTGCTTCTCCGGCCGATTCCTCCCGGCCTCAGCTCCGCCCTGCTTCCCTCCACCGCGTGCGTGCCTCCACTCCGCCGCTCGAGCTCAGGTGAGGGCCAATTGGCCGCCCCTCTCCTCCACTGCCGCCATGGCCGCCGTTGGCCGGCGCGCATGGCCGGAGCTCCCTGGCCCTTCATGCCTCCTCCGGTCTCGAGCATCCGCTTCCCCTTCGCCTAGCGGTGCTCGCGCTCGCATTCTCGGCCGCCCCCGTGGCCTGCATTGGCCGGCCGACGAGCTCCCGCACCGCCGTGCCGCCATCTCCGCCGGCGAGCCTCCTCCGGAGCTCCCGCGCCGCTCGGAGTTGGTGCGCTGGGTGCGTCTCGGTGCGGGGAGCACGTTGGTGCCCTCCCCGTCGCTGGAGACCTCACCGGCGGCGAGTTCGCCACCGGTCAGCGCCTCCCCCGCGCTGCTCTGGCTGGCCGGTGGGGTCCGTTGACCCGTGGGTCCCGAGTGTCAGCGTTTGTGGGTGCACTGCACCGGGTGTATTCAGCGTTTTCACCGGCGAATTTTTAAAAGAATTAAGGAAAATAATTTCTCAGAATTTTGAAACAGCTTTGAAAAATCATATCTCAAGATTTATAGCTCCAAAAATTATGAAACAAATTTTGTAATGTTCCTCTTGAATAGATCTACAGTTTAAAAATATTTCATGATAAAACTGTGACACTTTTCTGTGTAGCTTTATTTAATTGTTATAAATGCTGGCATCTTAGAAAATGTGTAGTAAATAAAATAATGAAGGGAAAAATGTGATTCTTGTTTCTTTAATCTTTATTAGTGATGTACTTTCTAGGAAAAATATTAGTGAAGCATGTTCTGTGAGAAAATTCTGAAGTGTAGTTCAAATGCCTTTAATTGATAATCTTTGTTATTTTTAGTAGAGAGCTAAATTTGTATAGAACATACATGTGATAATTTTTGTAGTATGTTAGTTTACTGTTAGTAACATAGGAAAAATGTGAAATCTGTTGTTTGATATTTTTCTAGTACAAAATAATTTCATGCTCATTATTATGCTATACTTTGTTTATTTTGTACAGATAGTTTTACTTATTCAATTCTCATAAAAATTTAGTAGTAGGATAGTTAGGGTAAGAGTAATCTACTGTAATTTTTGTAGATTTTTATCTACATCAGAAATAGGTGTTGCTGTGTAACCCTAGTTAAATAGGAAATAAAATATTATTCTTTATGAGAAATTAAGAGAAATAAAATATGTTTGGTGTATCTTTGAAGCATCATTATGCCTTGCTGATGTTATGGATGAGTTAGGTTGGTAAGCTTTGGTAGCTTAGGTTCACTTGTATGTGTAGATGGTAGGCTAACTAATAGAAGGATAAGGTGCATGTTTTAGGGTACATGTTCTTGGATGACGTTGACTACCCTGTAGAAGAAATAATTACATTCGAACTGCTCATTCCATGTGCTCATCTGCATCTCATGTCATCAAAGCACTCCACCACAATTCGATGCATTCTTCGCATGTTTGCTTATGCACTTGCATCATACAGGATCGCAGGAGGAGTCGCAGGTAGCGGTACCGGAGGAGCAAGTTTGGACGGATCAGCAGGAACCCCAGGCAGAGGAGGTGCCCAAGGAAGAAGAGACAGGCGAGGAACTACCAGAGTGCGTTGACCACCATCCTAGCTCGTTCGAAAAAGGCAAGCCCCAGAGCATTTTAAGTCTCCTATTTTATAAAAGTTGTTCCTCACTACATGAACTATAGTTATATATATTGTTGCATTAAGTTATAGGAGTTGAGTGAAACCGTTGTTGCATTATTACCTTGGCCCCCAGATTACCTTTTACCCTGTTAGGTCAGAAACGAGTTAATTGCTTAGCCATACTTAGACCGGTAGAAGTCGGGTGATTTCCTGTCGCCTGCGAGCTATAGGTGGATACCTGATTATGGTTAGCTGTAATTGTGATCATAAAAAGTAACCAAGTGTTGATGGATAAATGGAGACCGGGCGGAGTCTTATAGGGTTTTGGACTATAGTGATTCCGTCTGTGTCGATTAAGGACCGATCGTTACTCGTCCCTCTTGTCATGTTGAACGCAAGCCTCAGATTTAGCTGGCCGAATAAAGTACCTTTCGACCGCGAAGCTAGTGACACTTTTCGAGTCGGGATAAACTCGGGTTGACAGACTGGTGTTGAAGTGGGTGTAACGGGGACGCGAAGAGTGAGCCCAAGGTGCGTCCTGGCAGTCGGGCGGTCCCTGGGTAGTGCGATCCATGATTGTTATCCCGCGGCTTCTTGGAAAGTGTCATTGGTAATCTATGCGACCCTGACGGGGGAAACAGGGTTTGTGTGAGGAATAAATCTCCAGCTGGATAGGAATTCGATTCGAATCGCCGTCGCTCCCGGTTAGTGAGCACTTGACTCGAGCTATGGCATCGTAGTAACATTAAAAGAACACTGATGGTTAAGTGAATGATGTTGGAAATGCTAAACCTGATATGGTAATCTAGATTGCTAATGATAAATCAAGTGATTGTTCTAGCAATAGCTGCTTACCTAGTTTGAATAGGTTATACTAAAAGTGATGCAAAAAGTACTGGTTTAGTTTTTCATAACAACTTATGCTTTTTCGCAAATGAGTCAAGCCAGTCCAATCTATAAAGCGTTGCATGATCCTTGGTGTCCTTTATTTCTGGTTTTTGATGGGTAAGTCTAGCTGAGTACATTCTCGTACTCAGGGCGTTGTTCCCATTGTTGTTGCAGATGGTCAGATGTACTATGGGTACTGCTCCAACTGTCTGTATCCGGCGATGGGTGACAACTAGGACCTGGGCAAGGGTCACTCTGTTGTCTTATCTACTGCTTTTGTGGACCATGACTATCAACTGGCACTGTATTTGAACGAAGTGTGTGTGTAAAACTACTTGCTTCCGCTATATTATTCTGAACTATGTTGTAATAACTTTTATTCCGAACTCCGATGTACTCCACTTTTATTGTGAACTCTACGTATCATGTGAACTGTGGCTGCTAAATCAGTACGATCTTGGTTGTATGTTGGTTGGTTTGAAATCCCGCGTGATTTCACGGAATCTTGGGTTATACGGGTTTAAGTTTGGTAAATTAACCGCCTCGGTGGAAGATTTTTCTGACTTAATCTCGTATAATTACGTTGATCCGTTACAAGAAGCTACAGGAGCCCTACTGCTATGGTGGATGGATGAAATAGTAGAGGATGAAGAATGAGACCATGTCCCGAGATGGGAGCCCTGGTTGCCCTGATATAGAGTCCGGGGCTAGGGCTCGTTACAAAGAGAAGGTTCCCCCGACCGAAGGGTCGAGAGCCTGAGGGAGGTCCTAGCTAACTTAGCTTGCAAGCTACACCATCTTCTGGTGTTTGTCTAGGCGTGGCTATCGTCATGGTCTTGTGGCCATGTCATGGTAGGGTCTGACGTACTGCGCTAGCCGTGGCAGCGTTGTAGCCATGGTGATAGTTCATCAGTTGTCATGTTGAAAGGTCTTGATGGCTAGAGGGGGGTGAATAGCCTCTTTTAAAATTTTCTACAAAGACACGCTAAACAAGTTTATCAATATAACAAATAGCGAGATGCGAGTTTTGCTTAGCCTACGGGGTGTTTGCAAGCCACCTAACCAATTCACAATTCTAGTAATTGCACTCAACCGCACAAGTCAAACCGAGAAGGTAACTACAACTACAACTAGCAAGCTACACAAAGGAGCTACTAAAGCAAAGCTAACTAGCTAGCAAAGATAATTAAGAAAGTAATGCGGAGTTGAGTTGGGAGAGTTTCACCGAGGGGCGAAGTATTGAGCCAACCAATATGATCAACAATAAATAAAAAGATAACCGAACACTGGGATCAATCAATCATAATATGAAAGTGATGACACAAAGATTTATCCCGACGTTCACGTTGAAAGGTCTTGATGGCTAGAGGGGGGTGAATAGCCTATTAAAATTTTCTACAAAGACAAGCTAAACAAGTTTATCAACAAAACAAATAGCGAGATACGAGTTTTGCTTAGCCTACTGGGTGTTTGCAAGCCACCTAACCAAATCACAATTCTAGTGTATGTGCACTCAACCGCACAAGTCAAACCGAGAAGGAAAACTACAACTAGCAAGCTACACAAAGAAGCTACTCTAGCAAAGCGAACTCGCTAGCAAAGATAACTAAGAAATTAATACAAGAGAGAGTTAGGAGGGTATCACCGAGGGGCGAAGAATTGAGCCAACCAATCAATATAATCAAGAGATGAATACCAAGATAACTGAACACCAGGATCAATCAATCACAATATGAAAGTGATGACACGAAGATTTATCCCGAGGTTCACGTGCTTGTCGGCACGCTAGTCCCCGTCGTGTCCCTCTTCACCACGTGGTTCGGTGGCTCATCGGTCACACACCGAGCCTCTCAAAAGGCGCCACAAGAACCTACCAAATGGCAAAAGGTTGCAATGACACGAAGCAATTTACTAATGTTGCCGTTGGCGCTTCGCCGAGGTAGGCACAAACCCCTCACAAACACCGGAGGTGGCCAAGAACAAACACCAACTCTTGCCAACGCCTCCAAGCTGCTCCAAGCCATCTAGGTGGCGGCAACCACCAAGAGAAACAAGAATCTCATAGCAAATCAACCACCAAGTGCCAACTAGATGCAATCTCACAATGCAAATGCACTTGGATCACTCAATCTCACTTCGAATATGCAAAGAAGCAAGAGAGATGAGTGGGAGGGGAGTTGCTTAGCTCAAAGTGCTCACAAGTATGTCAAATGTTCGAGAGATGTCCGAGAGAGCGAGCCTTGAGCCGGCCAATGAGTATTTATAGACGTACCCCTTCGAATATAGCCGTTAGAAACTTAAACAACCGAAATCAGGCTGACCGGACGCGCTGGTCCAACTGACCGGACGCACCGGTCGCCCAACGGCTAAGTCGCGAAGCACTGACCGGACGCGCTGGTCCAACTGACCGGACGCGCTGGTCGCCCAACGGCTAACTGCAAAACAACGACCGGACGCGCTCATCGCACAGACCGGACGCACTGCGAACGACCGGACGCGCTAGTCCCGTGAATGACCGGACGCGCTGGTCGCCTGAGCAGCGCTCAACGAAACAACGACCGGACACGCTGAAGGAACATGACCGGACGCGATAGTGCCAGCGTCCGGTTACCGTCCAGTAAGCTCCCTGAACGACCGGACGCGTCCGATCATCAGTGACCGGATGCGCCTCGCGTCCGATCATCGAACTGCAAAACGCGCAGACACTGAACACTAACCGGACGCGTCCGGTCATGCAAGGACCGCGTCCGGTTCAGCGTCCGGTCACCTCTGTGACCTCCGTTCGCCTCCGTTTCTTTTTCGGACTTCCGGCGTAGTGGAAAATAATCGTTTCAACTTCTCAAAAACGCCTGAATCCCGCCTCGCAAGCTCGGCGGGAGGGAGAGAGGAACTCAAACCCTCTCTACAGCTCAAACTCCACCGCCGTCACAAACGTGCTAACATCACCAAGTGATCTCGTCATGTGTGAGTGTGTTAGCATTTTCACAATCATTTTTCGAGGCGATATTAGTTCTATCCAAATGCATATGATCATGAAATGCACATCTAGAGGCACTTAGGAGTTCAATAGCCGCGTCATTCCCCTCTTTATAGTACGGCTATCTATCCTATAATGTAACCACACCCACTAGGTGTCTTGGTTACTAAAACACAACCCTTAAGCATATACCTTTGCCTTGATCACGTAGGGTTGCGTCCAAATCCAAGTGTGGCCATCATGATCACCATGTCCATCTTGCCACCAACCTTGGAGTGTACTAATCCTCATATGCTACATATAACTTAGGCATGGGATTAGTACTTAGGCATTGTCACTAATTACCAACACCAAACATAGGACTTTCAATCTCCCCCTTGTTGGTAATTGGTGACAACCCTTTCACAAAGATGTTATAATAAAATTTTGATTGAACCCATGTCACATTGTCCAAGTATATTACCATGTGTAAGAATTATGGACATGTGATCATGAATTCAAATTGATAGCAATGGCTCCCCCTACATGTATGCTATATGTTTGGATTTTGGAAGCATACATGTTAGATAGGAAAGATTAGGAGCATTGACTACCAATAGGTGCTAAGTGTTTAAGATTATAGACCTTTGAAGCGTGATACCATCGGAGTAGCGATAAACACCATCTTAGCACCTTGTGTAGTTAGATTCCACTTGGAAAAACACAAACATAACTAGAAACCTCGTGAGATCAACATTATAAGCAAGGCTCTAGTACCACTTTGAAAAACATGAAGCAAGAAAAATCTAACTACTTCCTATTCATGCTAGTACCTTAATGCAACATTCAAATTATACTAGCAAGACACCACACAAGCAATGTATCGGAGAAAACGGAATGCATAACTATGCATCATACAAATGACGTGCACATGTAAATGCAATATTCATGCTTAAGAGCTTGCTCCCCCTACTTATGTGCTCAAAATTTTAGTTGATCCCCTTCTTTTATCAATTCTCCCCCTTTAGGATCTATCTTTGTGAACAACATTTTCTCCCCCACAACATTTTCTTCCCCTTTGAGTTCTATCTTTGTGAACAATATTTTCTCCCCCTTTGGCACCAATTGACCACAAGGAGCAAACTTTAGATAGATTATCATGTTGAAATATGAGGTGAGGATCAAGTTTATGAATCAACCTAGATTGCTTGCATAAATAAAATACTTCGGTTTGATCTAAGGGCAAGCTTCTTCACACCTCCCTAGAAGGGTTATCATGCACCATGTTGAAGCAAATATTTAGACAAGTTTTCTAGATTAAACACTTAGGATCACAAGCTACTTAAACAAGTTATATGCTACCACTAGATCATACAAGTCATGGAAACAATAGTGGTACCATATAAACTTCAAATTCATTTGATTTTCATGAATGAGCCTAGAACATATAAATTATGACTAGATGCACTAAACAAGTCCTTAGCATAGAATGTATGACATGTCAACCAATTGTACCTTGGGGCTCGAAGGAGAGGCATGTCATATATGGGGTGCATCAACTCATGTTGGAGAAGTCAAGTATGTTCAACTCATTCTTTAGCTTGTGAAATCTCTTCTCATCAAGTGGCTTGGTGAATAGATCGGCTAATTGATCTTTGGTGCCCACACTATCAATAGCAATGTCACCCTTTTGTTGATGATCTCTAATAAAGTGATGGCGAACATCAATATGCTTTGTTCTTTGATATTGAACCGGATTGTTGGTTAGCTTCACGGCACTTTCATTGTCACATAGCAATGGCACATTCTTGAAATTGATTCCAAAATCCTTCAATGTTGCCTTCATCCACAAGATTTGTGCACAACAACTATCCGCGGCGATGTATTCGGCCTCGGCGGTAGATAGTGCAATACTATTTTGCTTCTTGGATGCCCATGAGACAAGTGATCTTCCCAACAATTGATAAGTCCCTGAGGTGCTCTTTCTCTCAACTTTGTCACCGGCATAGTCGGAATCAGAATAACCTACTAGCTCAAAACTAGCACCCTTGGGATACCACAATCCAACATCTTGTGTATGCTTCAAGTACCTCAATATTCTCTTTGTTGCCTTCAAATGACTTTCTCTTGATGAGGCTTGAATCTTGCACACATGCATACACTAAACATCACATCGGGCCTTGATGCCGTCACATAGAGTAGGCTACCAATCATTGATCTATATAGCTTTTGATCCACCATGTTGCCACTCTTGTCACTATCCAAGCTTCCACTAGTGCCCATTGGAGTTGTAATACTCTTTGCATCTTCCATGCCAAACTTCTTGAGCATATCTTTGATGTACTTAGTTTGGCTCACAAATGTACCTTCTTTCATTTGTTTGATTTGAAGTCCAAGAAAGAAACTAAGTTCACCAATCATTGACATTTCAAATTCCTTGGCCATTATTTTTCCAAACTCATCACAATAATCTTGATTGGTTGAACCGAATATGATATCATCAACATATATTTGCAACACAAATAAGTTTTTCTCAATCTTCTTGGTGAATAGTGTTGTATCAACTTTGCCCATGACAAATCCTTTGGATAGCAAGAAGTCCCTCAATCTTTCATACCATGCTCTAGGTGCTTGCTTCAATCCATATAAAGCTTTTCTCAACTTGTATAAATGATTGGGTTTCTTGTCATCTTCAAAACCGGGAGGTTGCTCCACATACACCTTCTCTTGAATGTACCCATTAAGAAATGCACTCTTTACATCCATTTGATATAGCTTGATATTGTGAGCACAAGCATAGGCAAGTAAAATCCTAATTGCTTCCAATCTTGTAACCGGGGCATAAGTTTCACCAAAGTCAAGACCCTCTATTTGTGTGTAACCTTGAGCCACTAGTCTTGCTTTGTTCCTTATTACTATCCCATCTTGATCTTGCTTGTTGCGAAAGACCCATCTTGTTCTAATGATATTGTGATCCTTAGGCCTTTCAACTAGTTCTCATACTTCATTTCTCTTGAAGTTGTTGAGCTCTTCATGCATTGCATTTACCCAATCTGGGTCTCTCAATGCTTTATCAATGTCCTTGGGTTCTTCCATTGACACAAAAGATGAGTGAGCACAAAATGATGCCAATCTTGATCTAGTTTGAACTCCTCTTTGTATGTCACCAATGATGGAATCCAATGGATGGTCTCTTGCAATGTTAGTTGGTTAAAGCACTTGGACTTGATTGCTTGGATGTTGATGTTGATCATGAGTTGGAGATGATGAACTAGCCACTTGTTGATCTTGTTGCACTTGAGATGATGTACTAGCTTGATTTTGCATTAGAGAACCACTAGCTTGTGTAATTGGACTTTTGAGCACTTGATCTTTGTTGTCATCCACATCAATCACTTGCTTTGGCCTAATATCACCAATGTCCATTTCTTTCATAGCATTGGTCAATTGAGTTCCTCTCACATCATCCAAGTTATCTTTCTCATCTTGAGAGCCATTTGTTTCATCAAATTCAACATCATGCACTTCTTCAAGTTGACCACTAGCCAAATTCCAAACTCTATAAGCTTTGCTAGTAGTTGAGTAACCAAGTAAGAATCCTTCATCACATTTCTTCTCAAACTTACTCAATCTAGTGCCCTTCTTCAAGATGTAGCATTTGCAACCAAATACCCAAAAGTATGCAATGTTGGGCTTTCTTCCATTTAAGATCTCATATGGTGTCTTCTCTAGGAACTTATGGTAATAGAGGCGGTTGCTATAGAAGCATGTCGTGTTGATTGCTTCGGCCCAAAATGAATGACTCACATTATACTCATTCAACATTGATCTTGCCATATCAATTAAGGTTCTATTCTTCCTTTCAACTAGGCCATTTGATTGAGGTGTATACTTGGCCGAGAATTGATGCTTGATTCCAAGCTCATCACATAGCTCATCAATTCTTGTGTTTCTAAACTCACTTCCATTGTCACTTCTTACTTTCTTGATTGTGGTCTCAAACTCATTTTGCACTCTCTTGATGAACTTCTTGAATATGTCAAATACATCACTTTTGTCCCCAAGAAAGAATACCCATGTGTATCTAGTGAAATCATCCACAATCACAAAGCCATACTTATTTCCACCAATGCTTGTGTATGTAGTTGGCCCAAATAGATCCATGTGCAACAACTCAAATGCCTTGGAAGTACTCATTATGCTTTTCAATGGATGAGTGTTGCCTACTTGCTTTCCGGCTTGACATGCACTACATAGCTTATCTTTCTCAAATGTGACATCCTTCAAGCCTCTAACTAAGTCATGCTTCACTAACTTGTTCAATTGCTTCATGCCAACATGATCTAGTCTTCTATGCCATAACCAACCCATACTTGATTTGGTGAGCAAGCATGTTGAGAGTTGAGTGTCACTAGCATTGAAATCAACCAAGTATAGATTCTCAAATCTAAAGCCTTTGAAGATCAAGTTGGAGCCATCAACACTATCTCCACATCATCAACACCAAATATGCACTTAAAACCGAGATCACACAATTGAGCAACCGAGAGAAGATTGAAGTTCAACTTTTCAACTAAGAGCACATTGGAAATGCTATGATCATTTGAGATTGCAATCCTTCCAAGAGCCTTTACATCACCCTTGCTATTGTCACCAAATGTGATGCTATCAATGCCACTATCATTTGATTTGAGAGAGTTGAACATTCTTGAATCACCAGTCATATGTTGAGAGCACCCACTATCAAGCACCCAATGCCTTCCTCCGGCCTTGTAATTTAACTACAAAACAATTTAATGTCTTTTAGGTACCCATACTTGCTTGGGTCCTTGGAGGTTAGTCACTAAGCTCTTTGGTACCCAAATGGCCTTCTTCTTTGGGCCCATAATTGGTGTACCAACAAACCTAGCATGCACACCTTTCTCACCCTTGGTAAGCACATAACAAGAATCAAAAGGAATATAAGGTACATTAGCATTTTTCTTGTTCTTGTTCATTTTATTGCAATTAATCTCTAGATGCCCAACTTGCTTGCATCTATTGCAATAACGAGCATTGCCCTTCACAAAGCGAGACTTTGGAGTAGCAAAGGCTGCCTTGCCCTTCTTGGGAGTATAGCCCAATCCCTCTTTGTTAAGAGAGAACCTTTGGCTACCCAAGCATTTTAGCAAGCGGGCATCCCCACCATAGGCGTTGCCTAATACGCGGGTGAGATCATCCACCTCTCTCTTGAGAGTCTCAACCACAAGTGATGAATCACTAGTAGTAGAGGTAGAGTTGGTTGTGGTGGATGATGATGAGCTACATGAAGCATTAGTAGGACTAACAAATAAAGAATCATCAATAATATCACATGTTAGTCCAATATCACAAGTGACAATCACTTGCTCCTCCTTAGCTTCCTTCATGAACTTCTCCAACTTAAGGTCCTTTTCCTTGATAAGCTCAAGTAGAGTGGAGTGGGCTTCCTTAAGCCTAGTGTGAGCAATTTCAAGATCCTCGTGGTCTTCCTTTAGACACTCACGAGAAGCCTCTAGCTCATCAAAGGATTTCCTAAGAGCTTTGAGGTCTTGTTCAATTCCTTTGCACTCCTTACTCTTTTTGAGAGCAACAAGCTCCTCCATCAAGGCATCATTTTCATTGCTCTTGGCAATAAGCTCTTGTTTCAAGATTTTGTATTTCTTGGTTGTCCTCTTGTAGCCTTTGCTCATTTGATCTATTATGCCTAATAGATCATCCTTGGAGTAGTCCTCATCCTCCTCATCATCACTCCTACAATCATCACTAGCACAAGAATCATCATCACTATCATCATGTTTTACCTTGGTAGGCTTGGCCATAAGGCATGTTGATGTAGTGTCGAAGATGGATGGCTTGTTGGAGAGGGCGATGTTTACAATGGCTCGCCGAGTGATCCTCTCATCATCACTAGAGCTTTCATCATCATCACTATCAGAGTTGTCACTATCCCAAGTGACTACATAACCACCACCCTTCTTCTTGTTGAAAGTGAAGCTCTTCTTTGCTTTCTTCTCATTCTCTTTCTTATCCTTCTTGTTCTTCTTGAGCTTCAAGTCCCCATTATGAAATCTCTTATCTTCATAGGGGCAATCCGCCACTATGTGATCGGGGCTATTGCAACTGTAGCAAAGGGTCTTTGCCTTTATAGTGTCTATCCTCTTCCTTGCCCCATATTCTCTCTTCTTCATGAACCTTCCCATCTTGTGCACAAGGAGGGCCATGGTCTCATCATCGAATAGATCATCATCATCACTCTCCACCTTGCTCTTGCCCTTAGAGGATGAAGCCTTGAATGCAATGGGCTTCTCTTGCTTGACCTTGGTCTCCTTCTTCTCTTCTACCTCATCTTCATCATCATTGTATTGGGTATCGGTCATTATATCTCCAAGCACATTGGTTAGTTTGACTTTGTCCAATCCCTCTCTAAAGATCATTCTTCTCAAGGTGGCAAACTTCTTGGGTAAGCACATCAAGAACTTGTGTGAGAAGTCCTTGTCCTCAACCTTCTCCCCAAGCCCCTTGAGATCATTGACAATGACTTGGAGCCTATAGAACATCCCCGGGATGGATTCATCATCCTTCATCTTGAATGTGGAGAACTTGTCCTTGAGCATATATAGTTTGGCACTTTTTACCGTTGAAGTGCCTTCATATGTTTCTTCGAGCCTTATCCAAAGCTCATTTGCCTTTTCAAGATCTTTGATTTGCTCAAATACTTTATCATCAATGGCATGATAGATTGTGTCAAGTGCCGCCGTATTGCATTGTTTGTTGATGCGGTCATTGGGAGTGAGGTTTTCCTCATCAAGAATGACGTATCCTTCTTTGGCCACATCCCAAACCTTCTCATGTATATTGCTTAGATATTGCTTCATCTTCCTTTTCCAATGATCAAAGGAAGAGACGCCATCGAAGAATGGAGGCTTGCCATTAACATGATTGAACATAACTTGAGCCATCTTACACCGAGGTTGTTAAGCCTTACAAACGGTGACCACGGCTCCGATACCACTTGAAAGGTCTTGATGGCTAGAGGGGGGTGAATAGCCTATTAAAATTTTCTACAAAGACAAGCTAAACAAGTTTATCAACAAAACAAATAGCGAGATGCGAGTTTTGCTTAGCCTACTAGGTGTTTGCAAGCCACCTAACCAAATCACAAATCTAGTGTATGTGCACTCAACCGCACAAGTCAAACCGAGAAGGAAAACTACAAATAGCAAGCTACACAAAGAAGCTACTCTAGCAAAGCTAACTCGCTAGCAAAGATAACTAAGAAATTAATACAAGAGAGAGTTAGAAGGGTATCACCGAGGGGCGAAGAATTGAGCCAACCAATCAATATAATCAAGAGATGAATACCAAGATAACTGAACACCGGGATCAATCAATCACAATATGAAAGTGATGACACGAAGATTTATCCCGAGGTTCACGTGCTTGCCGGCACGCTAGTCCCCGTTGTGTCCCTCTTCACCACGTGGTTCGGTGGCTAATCGGTCACACACCGAGCCCCTCAAAAGGCACCACAAGAACCTACCAAATGGCAAAAGGTTGCAATGACACGAAGCAATTTACTAATGTTGCCTTTGGCGCTTCACCGAGGTAGGCACAAACCCCTCACAAACACCGGAGGTGGCCAAGAACAAACACCAACTCTTGCCAACGCCTCCAAGCTGCTCCAAGCCGTCTAGGTGGCGGCAACCACCAAGAGAAACAAGAATCTCATAGCAAATCAACCACCAAGTGCCAACTAGATGCAATCTCACAATGCAAATGCACTTGGATCACTCAATCTCACTTCGAATATGCAAAGAAGCAAGAGAGATGAGTGGGAGGGGAGTTGCTTAGCTCAAAGTGCTCACAAGTATGTCAAATGTTCGAGAGATGTCCGAGAGAGTGAGCCTTGAGCCGGCCAATGAGTATTTATAGACGTACCCCTTCGAATATAGCCGTTAGAAACTTAAACAACCAAAATCGGGCTGACCGGACGCGCTGGTCCAACTGACCGGACGCGCCGGTCGCCCAACGGCTAAGTCGCGAAGCACTGACCGGACGCGCTGGTCCAACTGACCGAACGCGCTGGTCGCCCAACGGCTAACTGCGAAACAACGACCGGACGCGCTCATCGCGCAGACCGGACGCACTGCGATCGACCGGACGCGCTAGTCCCGTGAATGACCGGACGCGCTGGTCGCCTAAGCAGCGCTCAACGAAACAACGACCGGACACGCTGAAGGAACATGACCGGACGCGACAGTGCCAGCGTCCGGTTACAGTCCAGTAAGCTCCCTGAATGACCGGACGCGTCCGATCATCAGTGACCGGACGTGCCTCGCGTCCGATCATCGAACTGCAAAACACGCAGACACTGAACACTAACCGGACGCGTCCGGTCATGCAAGGACCGCGTCCGGTTCAGCGTCCGGTCACCTCTGTGACCTCCGTTCGCCTCCGTTTCTTTTCCGGACTTCCAGCGTAGTGGAAAATAATCGTTTCAACTTCTCAAAAATGCCTGAATCCTGCCTCGCAAGCTCGGCGGGAGGGAGAGAGGAACTCAAACCCTCTCTACCGCTCAAACTCCACCGCCGTCGCAAACGTGCTAACATCACCAAGTGATCTCGTCATGTGTGAGTGTGTTAGCATTTTCACAATCATTTTTCGAGGCGATATTAGTTCTATCCAAATGCATATGATCATGAAATGCACATCTAGAGGCACTTAGGAGTTCAATAGCCGCGTCATTCCCCTCTTTATAGTACGGCTATCTATCCTATAATGTAACCACACCCACTAGGTGTCTTGGTTACTAAAACACAACCCTTAAGCATATACCTTTGCCTTGATCACGTAGGGTTGCGCCCAAATCCAAGTGTGGCCATCATGATCACCATGTCCATCTTGCCACCAACCTTGTAGTGTACTAATCCTCATATGCTACATACAACTTAGGCATGGGATTAGTACTTAGGCATTGTCACTAATTACCAACACCAAACATAGGACTTTCAATCTCCCCCTTGTTGGTAATTGGTGACAACCCTTTCACAAAGATGTTATAATAAAATTTTGATTGAACCCATGTCACATTGTCCAAGTATATTACCATGTGTAAGAATTATGGACATGTGATCATGAATTCAAATTGATAGCAATGGCTCCCCCTACATGTATGCTATATGTTTGGATTTTGGAAGCATACATGTTAGATAGGAAAGATTAGGAGCATTGACTACCAATAGGTGCTAAGTGTTTAAGA
Source organism: Saccharum hybrid cultivar R570 (assembly GCA_038087645.1). Classification (NCBI taxonomy): domain Eukaryota; kingdom Viridiplantae; phylum Streptophyta; class Magnoliopsida; order Poales; family Poaceae; genus Saccharum; species Saccharum hybrid cultivar. The sequence goes on from JAQSUU010000849.1 coordinate 226,757, forward strand.
TTATAGACCTTTGAAGCGTGATACCATCGGAGTAGCGATAAACACCATCTTAGCACCTTGTGTAGTTAGATTCCACTTGGAAAAACACAAACATAACTAGAAACCTCGTGAGATCAACATTATAAGCAAGGCTCTAGTACCACTTTGAAAAACATGAAGCAAGAAAAATCTAACTACTTCCTATTCATGCTAGTACCTTAATGCAACATTCAAATTATACTAGCAAGACACCACACAAGCAATGTATCGGAGAAAACGGAATGCATAACTATACATCATACAAATGACGTGCACATGTAAATACAACATTCATGCTTAAGAGCTTGCTCCCCTACTTATGTGCTCAAAATTTTAGTTGATCCCCTTCTTTTATCAATTCTCCCCCTTTAGGATCTATCTTTGTGAACAACATTTTCTCCCCCACAACATTTTCTTCCCCTTTGAGTTCTATCTTTGTGAACAATATTTTCTCCCCCTTTGGCACCAATTGACCATAAGGAGCAAACTTTAGATAGATTATCATGTTGAAATATGAGGTGAGGATCAAGTTTATGAATCAACCTAGATTGCTTGCATAAATAAAATACTTCGGTTTGATCCAAGGGCAAGCTTCTTCACACCTCCCTAGAAGGGTTATCATGCACCATGTTGAAGCAAATATTTAGACAAGTTTTCTAGATTAAACACTTAGGATCACAAGCTACTTAAACAAGTTATATGCTACCACTAGATCATACAAGTCATGGAAACAATAGTGGTACCATATAAACTTCAAATTCATTTGATTTTCATGAATGAGCCTAGAACATATAAATTATGACTAGATGCACTAAACAAGTCCTTAGCATAGAATGTATGACATGTCAACCAATTGTACCTTGGGGCTCGAAGGAGAGGCATGTCATATATGGGGTGCATCAACTCATGTTGGAGAAGTTAAGTATGTTCAACTCATTCTTTAGCTTGTGAAATCTCTTCTCATCAAGTGGCTTGGTGAATAGATCGGCTAATTGATCTTCGGTGCCCACACTCTCAATAGCAATGTCACCCTTTTGTTGATGATCTCTAATAAAGTGATGGCGAACATCAATATGCTTTGTTCTTTGATGTTGAACCGGATTGTTGGTTAGCTTCACGGCACTTTCATTGTCACATAGCAATGGCACATTCTTGAAATTGATTCCAAAATCCTTCAATGTTGCCTTCATCCACAAGATTTGTGCACAACAACTATCTGCGGCGATGTATTCGGCCTCGGCGGTAGATAGTGCAATACTATTTTGCTTCTTGGATGACCATGAGACAAGTGATCTTCCCAACAATTGATAAGTCCCTGAGGTGCTCTTTCTCTCAACTTTGTCACCGGCATAGTCGGAATCCGAATAACCTACTAGCTCAAAACTAGCACCCTTGGGATACCACAATCCAACATCTTGTGTATGCTTCAAGTACCTCAATATTCTCTTTGTTGCCTTCAAATGACTTTCTCTTGATGAGGCTTGAATCTTGCACACATGCATACACTAAACATCACATCGGGCCTTGATGCCGTCACATAGAGTAGGCTACCAATCATTGATCTATATAGCTTTTGATCCACCATGTCGCCACTCTTGTCACTATCCAAGCTTCCACTAGTGCCCATTGGAGTTGTAATACTCTTTGCATCTTCCATGCCAAACTTCTTGAGCATATCTTTGATGTACTTAGTTTGGCTCACAAATGTACCTTCTTTCATTTGTTTGATTTGAAGTCCAAGAAAGAAACTAAGTTCACCAATCATTGACATTTTAAATTCCTTGGCCATTATTTTTTCAAACTCATCACAATAATCTTGATTGGTTGAACCGAATATGATATCATCAACATATATTTGCAACACAAATAAGTTTTTCTCAATCTTCTTGGTGAATAGTGTTGTATCAACTTTGTCCATGACAAATCCTTTGGATAGCAAGAAGTCCCTCAATCTTTCATACCATGCTCTAGGTGCTTGCTTCAATCCATATAAAGCTTTTCTCAACTTGTATAAATGATTGGGTTTCTTGTCATCTTCAAAACCGGGAGGTTGCTCCACATACACCTTCTCTTGAATGTACCCATTAAGAAATGCACTCTTTACATCCATTTGATATAGCTTGATATTGTGAGCACAAGCATAGGCAAGTAAAATCCTAATTGCTTCTAATCTTGCAACCGGGGCATAAGTTTCACCAAAGTCAAGACCCTCTATTTGTGTGTAACCTTGAGCCACTAGTCTTGCTTTGTTCCTTATTACTATCCCATCTTGATCTTGCTTGTTGCGAAAGACCCATCTTGTTCTAATGATATTGTGATCCTTAGGCCTTTCAACTAGTTCCTATACTTCATTTCTCTTGAAGTTGTTGAGCTCTTCATGCATTGCATTTACCCAATCTGGGTCTCTCAATGCTTTATCAATGTCCTTGGGTTCTTCTATTGACACAAAAGATGAGTGAGCACAAAATGATGCCAATCTTGATCTAGTTTGAACTCCTCTTTGTATGTCACCAATGATGGAATCCAATGGATGGTCTCTTGCAATGTTAGTTGGTTAAAGCACTTGGACTTGATTGCTTGGATGTTGATGTTGATCATGAGTTGGAGATGATGAACTAGCCACTTGTTGATCTTGTTGCACTTGAGATGATGTACTAGCTTGATTTTGCATTAGAGAACAACTAGCTTGTGTAATTGGACTTTGGAGCACTTGATCTTTGTTGTCATCCACATCAATCACTTGCTTTGGCCTAATATCACCAATGTCCATTTCTTTCATAGCATTGGTCAATTGAGTTCCTCTCACATCATCCAAGTTATCTTCCTCATCTTGAGAGCCATTTGTTTCATCAAATTCAACATCATGCACTTCTTCAAGTTGACCACTAGCCAAATTCCAAACTCTATAAGCTTTGCTAGTAGTTGAGTAACCAAGTAAGAATCCTTCATCACATTTCTTCTCAAACTTGCTCAATCTAGTGCCCTTCTTCAAGATGTAGCATTTGCAACCAAATACCCAAAAGTATGCAATGTTGGGCTTTCTTCCATTTAAGATCTCATATGGTGTCTTCTCTAGGAACTTGTGGTAATAGAGGCGGTTGCTATAGAAGCATGTCGTGTTGATTGCTTCGGCCCAAAATGAATGACTCACATTATACTCATTCAACATTGATCTTGCCATATCAATTAAGGTTCTATTCTTCCTTTCAACTAGGCCATTTGATTGAGGTGTATACTTGGCCGAGAATTGATGCTTGATTCCAAGCTCATCACATAGCTCATCAATTCTTGTGTTTCTAAACTCACTTCCATTGTCACTTCTTACTTTCTTGATTGTGGTCTCAAACTCATTTTGCACTCTCTTGATGAACTTCTTGAATATATCAAATACATCACTTTTGTCCCCAAGAAAGAATACCCATGTGTATCTAGTGAAATCATCCACAATCACAAAGCCATACTTATTTCCACCAATGCTTGTGTATGTAGTTGGCCCAAATAGATCCATGTGCAACAACTCAAATGCCTTGGAAGTACTCATTATGCTTTTCAATGGATGAGTGTTGCCTACTTGCTTTCCGGCTTGACATACACTACATAGCTTATCTTTCTCAAATGTGACATCTTTCAAGCCTCTAACTAAGTCATGCTTCACTAACTTGTTCAATTGCTTCATGCCAACATGATCTAGTCTTCTATGCCATAACCAACCCATACTTGATTTGGTGAGCAAGCATGTTGAGAGTTGAGTGTCACTAGCATTGAAATCAACCAAGTATAGATTCTCAAATCTAAAGCCTTTGAAGATCAAGTTGGAGCCATCAACACTATCTCCACATCATCAACACCAAATATGCACTTAAAACCGAGATCACACAATTGAGCAACCGAGAGAAGATTGAAGTTCAACTTTTCAACTAAGAGCACATTGGAAATGCTATGATCATTTGAGATTGCAATCCTTCCAAGAGCCTTTACATCACCCCTTGCTATTGTCACCAAATGTGATGCTATCAATGCCACTATCATTTGATTTGAGAGAGTTGAACATTCTTGAATCACCAGTCATATGTTGAGAGCACCCACTATCAAGCACCCAATGCCTTCCTCCGGCCTTGTAATTTAACTACAAAACAATTTAATGTCTTTTAGGTACCCATACTTGCTTGGGTCCTTGGAGGTTAGTCACTAAGCTCTTTGGTACCCAAATGGCCTTCTTCTTTGGGCCCATAATTGGTGTACCAACAAACCTAGCATGCACACCTTTCTCACCCTTGGTAAGCACATAACAAGAATCAAAAGGAATATAAGGTACATTAGCATTTTTCTTGTTCTTGTTCATTTTATTGCAATTAATCTCTAGATGCCCAACTTGCTTGCATCTATTGCAATAACGAGCATTGCCCTTCACAAAGCGAGACTTTGAGTAGCAAAGGCTGCCTTGCCCTTCTTGGGAGTATAGCCCAATCCCTCTTTGTTAAGAGAGAACCTTTGGCTACCCAAGCATTTTAGCAAGCGGCATCCCCACCATAGGCGTTGCCTAATACGCGGGTGAGATCATCCACCTCTCTCTTGAGAGTCTCAACCACAAGTGATGAATCACTAGTAGTAGAGGTAGAGTTGGTTGTGGTGGATGATGATGAGCTACATGAAGCATTAGTAGGACTAACAAATAAAGAATCATCAATAATATCACATGTTAGTCCAATATCACAAGTGATAATCACTTGCTCCTCCTTAGCTTCCTTCATGAACTTCTCCAACTTAAGGTCCTTTTCCTTGATAAGCTCAAGTAGAGTGGAGTGGGCTTCCTTAAGCCTAGTGTGAGCAATTTCAAGATCCTCGTGGTCTTCCTTTAGACACTCACGAGAAGCCTCTAGCTCATCAAAGGATTTCCTAAGAGCTTTGAGGTCTTGTTCAATTCCTTTGCACTCCTTACTCTTTTTGAGAGCAACAAGCTCCTCCATCAAGGCATCATTTTTCATTGCTCTTGGCAATAAGCTCTTGTTCCAAGATTTTGTATTTCTTGGTTGTCCTCTTGTAGCCTTTGCTCATTTGATCTATTATGCCTAATAGATCATCCTTGGAGTAGTCCTCATCCTCCTCATCATCACTCCTACAATCATCACTAGCACAAGAATCATCATCACTATCATCATGTTTTACCTTGGTAGGCTTGGCCATAAGACATGTTGATGTAGTGTCGAAGATGGATGGCTTGTTGGAGAGCACTTGATCTTTGTTGTCATCCACATCAATCACTTGCTTTGGCCTAATATCACCAATGTCCATTTCTTTCATAGCATTGGTCAATTGAGTTCCTCTCACATCATCCAAGTTATCTTCCTCATCTTGAGAGCCATTTGTTTCATCAAATTCAACATCATGCACTTCTTCAAGTTGACCACTAGCCAAATTCCAAACTCTATAAGCTTTGCTAGTAGTTGAGTAACCAAGTAAGAATCCTTCATCACATTTCTTCTCAAACTTGCTCAATCTAGTGCCCTTCTTCAAGATGTAGCATTTGCAACCAAATACCCAAAAGTATGCAATGTTGGGCTTTCTTCATTTAAGATCTCATATGGTGTCTTCTCTAGGAACTTGTGGTAATAGAGGCGGTTGCTATAGAAGCATGTCGTGTTGATTGCTTCGGCCCAAAATGAATGACTCACATTATACTCATTCAACATTGATCTTGCCATATCAATTAAGGTTCTATTCTTCCTTTCAACTAGGCCATTTGATTGAGGTGTATACTTGGCCGAGAATTGATGCTTGATTCCAAGCTCATCACATAGCTCATCAATTCTTGTGTTTCTAAACTCACTTCCATTGTCACTTCTTACTTTCTTGATTGTGGTCTCAAACTCATTTTGCACTCTCTTGATGAACTTCTTGAATATGTCAAATACATCACTTTTGTCCCCAAGAAAGAATATCCATGTGTATCTAGTGAAATCATCCACAATCACAAAGCCATACTTATTTCCACCAATGCTTGTGTATGTAGTTGGCCCAAATAGATCCATGTGCAACAACTCAAATGCCTTGGAAGTACTCATTATGCTTTTCAATGGATGAGTGTTGCCTACTTGCTTTCCGGCTTGACATGCACTACATAGCTTATCTTTCTCAAATGTGACATCCTTCAAGCCTCTAACTAAGTCATGCTTCACTAACTTGTTCAATTGCTTCATGCCAACATGATCTAGTCTTCTATGCCATAACCAACCCATACTTGATTTGGTGAGCAAGCATGTTGAGAGTTGAGTGTCACTAGCATTGAAATCAACCAAGTATAGATTCTCAAATCTAAAGCCTTTGAAGATCAAGTTGGAGCCATCAACACTATCTCCACATCATCAACACCAAATATGCACTTAAAACCGAGATCACACAATTGAGCAACCGAGAGAAGATTGAAGTTCAACTTTTCAACTAAGAGCACATTGGAAATGCTATGATCATTTGAGATTGCAATCCTTCCAAGAGCCTTTACATCACCCTTGCTATTATCACCAAATGTGATGCTATCAATGCCACTATCATTTGATTTGAGAGAGTTGAACATTCTTGAATCACCGGTCATATGTTGAGAGCACCCACTATCAAGCACCCAATGCCTTCCTCTGGTCTTATAATTTAACTACAAAATAATTTAATGTCTTTTAGGCACCCATACTTGCTTGGGTCCTTGGAGGTTAGTCACTAAGCTCTTTGGTACCCAAATGACCTTCTTCTTTGGGCCCATAATTGGTGTACCAACAAACCTAGCATGCACACCTTTCTCACCCTTGGTAAGCACATAACAAAAATCAAAAGGAATATAAGGTACATTAGCATTTTTCTTGTTCTTGTTCATTTTATTGCAATTAATCTCTAGATGCCCAACTTGCTTGCATCTATTGCAATAACGACCATTGCCCTTCACAAAGCGAGACTTTGGAGTAGCAAAGGTCGCCTTGCCCTTCTTGGGAGTATAGCCCAATCCCTCTTTGTTAAGAGAGAACCTTTGGCTACCCAAGCATTTTAGCAAGCGGGCATCCCCACCATAGGCGTTGCCTAATGCGCGGGTGAGATCATCCACCTCTCTCTTGAGAGTCTCAACCACAAGTGATGAATCACTAGTAGTAGAGGTAGAGTTGGTTGTGGTGGATGATGATGAGCTACATGAAGCATTAGTAGGACTAACAAATAAAGAATCATCAATAATATCACATGTTAGTCCAATATCACAAGTGACAATCACTTGCTCCTTCTTAGCTTCCTTCATGAACTTATCCAACTTAAGGGTCCTTTTCCTTGATAAGCTCAAGTAGAGTGGAGTGGGCTTCCTTAAGCCTAGTGTGAGCAATTTCAAGATCCTCGTGGTCTTCCTTTAGACACTCACGAGAAGCCTCTAGCTCATCAAAGGATTTCCTAAGAGCTTTGAGGTCTTGTTCAATTCCTTTGCACTCCTTACTCTTTTTGAGAGCAACAAGCTCCTCCATCAAGGCATCATTTTCATTGCTCTTGGCAATGAGCTCTTGTTCCAAGATTTTGTATTTCTTGGTTGTTCTCTTGTAGCCCTTGCTCATTTGATCTATTATGCCTAATAGATCATCCTTGGAGTAGTCCTCATCCTCCTCATCATCACTCCTACAATCATCACTAGTATAAGAATCATCATCACTATCATCATATTTTACCTTGGTAGGCTTGGCCATAAGGCATGTTGATGTAGTGTCGAAGATGGATGGCTTGTTGGAGAGGGCGATGTTTGCAATGGCTCGCCGAGTGATCCTCTCATCATCACTAGAGCTTTCATCATCATCACTATCGGAGTTGTCACTATCCCAAGTGACTGCATAACCACCACCCTTCTTCTTCTTGTTGAAAGTGAAGCTCTTCTTTGCTTTCTTCTCATTCTCTTTCTTATCCTTCTTGTTCTTCTTGAGCTTCAAGTCCCCATTATGAAATCTCTTATCTTCATAGGGGCAATCCGCCACTATGTGATCGGGGCTATTGCAACTGTAGCAAAGGGTCTTTGCCTTTATAGTGTCTATCCTCTTCCTTGCCCCATATCCTCTCTTCTTCATGAACCTTCCCATCTTGTGCACAAGGAGGGCCATGGTCTCATCATCGAATAGATCATCATCATCACTCTCCACCTTGCTCTTGCCCTTAGAGGATGAAGCCTTGAATGCAATGGGCTTCTCTTGCTTGACCTTGGTCTCCTTCTTCTCTTCTACCTCATCTTCATCATCATTGTATTGGGCATCGATCATTATATCTCCAAGCACATTGGTTGGTTTGACCTTGTCCAATCCCTCTCTAAAGATCATTCTTCTCAAGATGGCAAACTTCTTGGGTAAGCACATCAAGAACTTGTGTGAGAAGTCCTTGTCCTCAACCTTCTCCCCAAGCCCCTTGAGATCATTGACAATGACTTGGAGCCTATAGAACATCTCCGGGATGGATTCATCATCCTTCATCTTGAATGTGGAGAACTTGTCCTTGAGCATATATAGTTTGGCACTTTTTACCGTTGAAGTGCCTTCATATGTTTCTTCGAGCCTTATCCAAAGCTCATTTGCCTTTTCAAGATCTTTGATTTGCTCAAATACTTTATCATCAATGGCATGATAGATTGTGTCAAGTGCCGCCGTATTGCATTGTTTGTTGATGCGGTCATTGGGAGTGAGGTTTTCCTCATCAAGAATGACGTATCCTTCTTTGGCCACATCCCAAACCTTCTCATGTATATTGCCTAGATATTGCTTCATCTTCCTTTTCCAATGATCAAAGGAAGAGACGCCATCAAAGAATGGAGGCTTGCCATTAACATGATTGAACATAACTTGAGCCATCTTACACCGAGGTTGTTAAGCCTTACAAACGGTGACCACGGCTCCGATACCACTTGAAAGGTCTTGATGGCTAGAGGGGGGGTGAATAGCCTATTAAAATTTTCTACAAAGACAAGCTAAACAAGTTTATCAACAAAACAAATAGCGAGATGTGAGTTTTGCTTAGCCTACTGGGTGTTTGCAAGCCACCTAACCAAATCACAATTCTAGTGTATGTGCACTCAACCGCACCAGTCAAACCGAGAAGGAAAACTACAACTAGCAAGCTACACAAAGAAGCTACTCTAGCAAAGCTAACTCGCTAGCAAAGATAACTAAGAAATTAATACAAGAGAGAGTTAGGAGGGTATCACCGAGGGGCGAAGAATTGAGCCAACCAATCAATATAATCAAGAGATGAATACCAAGATAACTGAACATCGGGATCAATCAATCACAATATGAAAGTGATGACACGAAGATTTATCCCGAGGTTCACGTGCTTGCCGGCACGCTAGTCCCCGTTGTGTCCCTCTTCACCACATGGTTCGGTGGCTAATCGGTCACACACCGAGCCTCTCAAAAGGCGCCATAAGAACCTACCAAATGGCAAAAGGTTGCAATGACACGAAGCAATTCACTAATGTTGCCTTTGGCGCTTCGCCGAGGTAGGCACAAACCCCTCACAAACACCGGAGGTGGCCAAGAACAAACACCAACTCTTGCCAACGCCTCCAAGCTGCTCCAAGCCATCTAGGTGGCGGCAACCACCAAGAGAAACAAGAATCTCACAGCAAATCAACCACCAAGTGCCAACTAGATGCAATCTCACAATGCAAATGCACTTGGATCACTCAATCTCACTTCGAATATGCAAAGAAGCAAGAGAGATGAGTGGGAGGGGAGTTGCTTAGCTCAAAGTGCTCACAAGTATGTCAAATGTTCGAGAGATGTCCGAGAGAGCGAGCCTTGAGCCGGCCAATGAGTATTTATAGACGTACCCCTTCGAATATAGCCGTTAGAAACTTAAACAACCGAAATCGGGCTGACCGGACGCGCTGGTCCAACTGACCGGACGCGCCGGTCGCCCAACGGCTAAGTCGCGAAGCACTGACCGGACGCGCTGGTCCAACTAACAGGACGCGCTGGTCGCCCAACGGCTAACTGCGAAACAATGACCGGACACGCTCATCGCGCAGACCGGACGCACTGCGAACGACCGGACGCGCTAGTCCCGTGAATGACCGGACGCGCTGGTCGCCTGAGCAGCGCTCAACGAAACAACGACCAGACACGCTGAAGGAACATGACCGGACGCGACAGTGCCAGCGTCCGGTTACAGTCCAGTAAGCTCCCTGAACGACCAGATGCGTCCGATCATCAGTGACCGGACGCACCTCGCGTCCGATCATCGAACTGCAAAACGCGCAGACACTGAACACTAACCGGACGCGTCCGGTCATGCAAGGACCGCGTCCGATTCAGCGTCCGGTCACCTCTGTGACTTCCGACGTAGTGGAAAATAATCATTTCAACTTCTCAAAAATGCCTGAATCCCGCCTCGCAAGCTCGGTGGGAGGGAGAGAGGAACTCAAACCCTCTCTACCGCTCAAACTCCACCGCCGTCGCAAACGTGCTAACATCACCAAGTGATCTCGTCATGTGTGAGTGTGTTAGCATTTTCACAATCATTTTTCGAGGTGATATTAGTTCTATCCAAATGCATATGATCATGAAATGCACATCTAGAGGCACTTAGGAGTTCAATAGCCGCGTCATTCCCCTCTTTATAGTATGGCTATCTATCCTATAATGTAACCACACCTACTAGGTGTCTTGGTTACTAAAACACAACCCTTAAGCATATACCTTTGCCTTGATCACGTAGGGTTGCGTCCAAATCCAAGTGTGGCCATCATGATCACCATGTCCATCTTGCCACCAACCTTGAAGTGTACTAATCCTCTCAAAAGGCTCCACAAGAACCTACTAAATAGCAAAAGGTTGCAATGACACGAGCAATTTACTAATGTTGCCTTTGGCGCTTCGCCGAAGTAGGCACAAACCCCTCACAATCGCCGGAGGTGGCCAAGAACAATCACCAACTCTTGCCAGTATCTCCAAGCTGCTCCAAGCCGTCTAGGTGGCGGCAACCACCAAGAGAAATAAGAATCCCGTAGCAAATCAACCACCAAGTGCCAACTAGATGCAATCTCACAATGCAAATGCACTTGGATCACTCAATCTCACTTTGAATATGCAAAGAAGCAAGAGAGATGAGTGGGAGGGGAGTTGCTTAGCTCAAAGTGCTCACAAGTATGTCAAATGTTCAAGAGAGGGAGCCTTGAGCCAACCAATGAGTATTTATAGACGTACCCCTTCGAATATAGCTGTTAGGAACTTGAAACAGTCGAAGTCGCGCTGACCGGACATGCTGGTCAAACTGACCGGACGTGCCGATCGCACAACGGCTAAGTCACGAACCACCGACCGGACGCGCTCCACGCAACGACCGGACGCGCTAGGATCGACTGGATGCGCTGGTCCCGTAACTGACCGGACGCACTGGTCAAGCCTGAGTAGCGTACAACGAAATAGCGACCGGACGTGCTGTAGAACTGATCGGACGCTACAGTGCCAGCATCCGGTTGGAGTCCAGTAAGCTCCCTAAATGACCGGACGCGTCCAATCGACAGTGACCGGATGCGCCACCGTGTCCGATCAAAAACAAAAAAACGCACAAACACTGAACACTGACCGGACGTGTCCGGTCAAACAGAGACCGCGTCCGGTCCAGGGTCTGGTCACCTCTATGACCTCCGTTCGCCTCCGTTTCTTTTCCGACTCCCGGCATAGTGGAAAATAGTCATTTCAACTCCTCGAAAATGCCTGAATCCCACCTCGCAAGCTCGGCGGGAGGGAGAGATGACCCCAAACCCTCTCTACCGCTCAAATTCCATTGCCTTTGCAAACATGCTAACACCACCAAGTGATCTCGTCAAATATGAGTGTGTTAGTATTTTCACAATCATTTTTTGAGGCGTTATTAGTTCTATCCAAATGCATATGATTATAAAATGCATACCTAGAGGCACTTAGGAGTTCAATAGCCGTGTCATTCCCCTCTTTATAGTATGGCTATCTATCCTATAATGTAACCACACCCACTAGGTGTCTTGGTTACTAAAACACAACCCTTAAGCATATACCTTTGCCTTGATCACGTAGGGTTGCGTCCAAATCCAAGTGTGGCCATCATGATCACCATGTCCATCTTGCCACCAACCTTGGAATGTACTAATCCTCATATGCTACATACAACTTAGGCATAGGATTAGTACTTAGGCATTATCACTAATTACCAACACTAAACATAGGACTTTCACCTGTGCAACGCAGCATCCATCATGGTCTTTGTCGTTGTCTCTAGGTTCCTCGGGGCATCGTACCCATAGTAGGTAGCCACCTTGGGTCGTTGTTTGCCTGGTCGCTTCATGGGGCTAGGGGCTACGACCCTGATCGTTGGGGTCAGGACACTCCACCAGCCAAGAAGGTCTTTAGGTCAAGACCCTTGTCATGAATCCCATCCTATAGCTGGTGAAATCATACGCGTGTCATGTCGGTCCGTATTCAGACGGTGGGTTTCGTACCCGTTGCCACCATTGTGCGGTGTTGTTTTGTTGGTGCAGCGTGGCACAGGGAGAATATCTGACCGGGCCGAGGTGATTGTCATCCCCTGTAACATCTAGTCCTAGCATACACGGCCTAGGCCCACTCTACCGAGGAGTGATCCCACCTGCGTAGCAACCCGCTTGAGCTTTCGTCCTCGCTTTGCTCAAAACGGTTAACCGACGGTTACTACACGTCCCTGGCCCTGGTATTTAAGTCGGTCTGGCGATCCTTGGATTCACAGTATAGTACTAAACACCGGTTGCACAGTGTTTCATGAGGTACAATAACTCACGTGAATAGTACCTGAGCTACAGTAACACGAAATTTGCCTGGCCCAACTCGGCCCATACCTGAATTGGGCCCACTTGGTCCCTAGGGCTGTTACATCCCCTTGGTCCTTGCAGGGTCAGTGTGGCATGCTTTCTCTCGTCAGAGCAAGCGCGCCTAGCTGTGCTCGACCTCCCTCATCCCTTTCTGAGGGTCATGATAGGGAGAGGTCGTGCGTCTTTTGAGCACCGTGTGGCTAAGGCAGGTGGAATAGGTGGGGCTAACCCCATTTTTAGCACCTAGCCTGCTCTTGCTCGGCTCTTGCTTGGCCTTAGTCGTTTGGGCCCTTGCTGACTGTTGTGTTGTAGGTCACGTGGCCTGCTAACTATTCGGTGCCTTGAAACACCCCAGGGTTACAACCTTGACAGTAGCCCTCGAGCGCTTTTGCGATCATGAAGTGATCGTGAAAGCGCTAGTGCACGCGTGCATTAGAGCACGGGCTCATGGTCATGACCTTCTCAATTGCTCAACCCCCTGTGAGCTAGTGTGTTCAATGCGGTAGGTGGTCATTGAGCTTTGTCGTGTCAATGCGCCGCGCGTCGAGGTTTGCGACCCAAGTGAAACCGAGTAGTCTCATCGATGTTGTACTAGTTCGCTTTTGTGAGGGTCTCAATCCTCCTAACCTCATGAGGACATCTAACGTTGGTTGTGTCCTCTATGGTTCGTCATAAGATGTAGGGGCCTATAAGGTTCTTCTACCACTTTAGCTGCTCATGGTTGTGACTCCGATTCCTCCAAGAATTTCCTAAAAGGCTAAGTGTTGAGGAGGTGAGGAGGCAAGAGTATCGTCGTTCGAGGGAAACCACGTGGTTCTCGTTATGTGCCCTGCCGGGAGTTGCTCGTGATGGCCGGAGCTAGTGTTGTTCCTTCAGCGGTCGGTGCTAGAAGGGAACTTGCGAGCAGGGGAGTGAGAGGTGTTATAGGCTCCGAGTTCAGTCATACGCGACCTTGAGCCTTTGTCCTAGCATCGCTTCTTGTTCTAGACCGTGTTGGTTCGGATGCCTGAAGCGACCGATGGCTGGGGACGTCTCTGGCTTCCTCCCAAGTGCCACGCGTTGGCCGGTGGCTCGCCGTGCCCTCTAAGGGAGGTCACTTGGCAGTCGCTTTACACCATTCGCGGAACAGGAGGAGGATGGAGTAGCACGGCCTTATCATGCTGCCCACGCTGGGCAAGATGTAGTTGTGGCTCGAGTGCTCTTTGGCTGTTAGCCGGTCTTCCTTCTACCATCGTGGGGACGAGGTTGCCTCCTGTTGGCTTGGTGGGCTCCATGCTTCCTAGGAGTGCTTCCTAGAAGTCTCCTGGTGCACACGGAGGGCCCCTCAGGGCCGTCGGGGCCAACGTCCTTACTCCTCTATGATCTGGCCACGAGAGCTTGATGCTTGTAAGAGGGATGGTGTGGCGAACTTGACCCCACCCTCCCTACTTTTGTAGCATCTGTCCTTTGGCTTTTAGAGGTGTCACCGATGAGGTGGCACCGTATCATGTGTAACTTTTGTGTTGTCACGTGACATGATCACTTTGGTACTCATGGATACTCAGGGTGAGAGTTCCCTTTTCTCAACGCTGACTCTCCTCTCTGTGAAGGTGGTGGGCCTCCGTGTCATGAGGGCTGGACTTGCGGGTTTAGCTTGAGGTTGCTGGTGGGTTCTTCTCATATTGATGATGCAAGGAAATGTTTCCTTGACCTCTACGCTTATGGTCACGAGGTTTTTTGTGATCGTGCATTGGCTCGTAGGTCTTGGACCCTTGCTTTCTTCGCCATGGCCGAGCCATGATCATGCTTTGGGCTTCACGTTGCGTGTCACCCTGGCCATTTGTTGCGTCAGTCTCTCCTGGAGAGGTCATGGACCTCTAACGGTTTATGAGCCTTTGGAGTAGGCCTTAGGTCTAGGACCTAGGGTGTAGGGAGGAGTTAGTCGTGGCTTGGCCTTGACTTCTTTTGGGGTCACGGGGACCCAACTCCATTTTTTCCTTGGCATCCTTGCTGGCCCTAAGAGGTCATGTTGCCTTGTTATAGGTGGGTTTGGATTCACCCCATGTGGGGAGAGGCATGTCCACCGTAACCATGTGGTTGGAGCGATGTGCCTCGTCATGGTCTATGGGTAATCCGAGCGGGACCTGATATCATCCCTAATCGACGTGGAGTTCGGTTGTGCCTCACATGAGATGTCCCATAAATTGTTGACCGTCAATGTTATTGGTCCCCAGCAGCCGATGCCTCCCTCCTAGAGGGGGTCACCCCAGGAGACTTCAAAGTGGATGACTCAAACATAGGGAGAGATGGTCGGGTGGCTCTGCACCACCGATTAGAGCCGCAGGGGCCCATCTCCTCCCTGCCCCTATCCATTTTGTGGCCTCAAGCCCTTCTAAGGATCAGCAAAAGAGTGGGTTTCCTAAGTATGACAAGTGGTCATGGATGTGAAGGGCCGCTCAGCGTGTGAGTCTGGGGGGCTGTCGACCTCCCTTGGCCACGTCGTGTCTTAGCGGTGCGCTCTTGTAGATGGTTGTGCGCCATGAGGCACGTGCACAGAAATCAAAAGATGATGAGAGGTATGAGGCTTACTCAGGATACGTTACCGCGTTGTCATCCGCTGCTCAGCCTTTTGTCTAGCCTCCTCCCCTGTGCTTCAAGAAAGCAGTTAGTAAATGTTAGAGAGAATGCGTGCATTCAATGTACCTTTAGCGACCATTGTTGGTCTCGTGCTGCCTGGGGGATTGAACTACCACGTCTTCTGCCCCTTGATTGCTACTGCACCCTGGGGCCTACGCCCGTCTTCATGCCGCCTATTTAAGTCAAGGGGAAGAGGGTAGAGAGCCTCACCCCCATTTCTTTCCCCAATATTTGAGTTTTCCCCAGTGTTCAATCCGAGTGAGAGAACGACTATCTTCTTTGAGCGTCATGGCTCGCGGGACGGATCTTCAGAGATCGGGCTTCACCATACCCTATCGGCATTTATCCTCCATGGGTGTTAGAGGAAGTTCTGTGAAGATATGGGGAACGATGCCATTGGAGGGCCAGGCTGCTAGGCTCCTCCATGGTCGACTGGCATATGGCTCCTAACTCTGGGTCTAGGAGCATTCGAGCATCGGCTTGGCGGCTCGCTTGCTGGCTTGTCGCCAGGCATTCCTCCCCCGGCTCTGTCAAAAGCAGCATTGGGGTGGTTTCTAGCAAGCTCCTCTTCCTCAGATGTTAGAGGAAGCTCCGCGAGGTGGTCATCCCTGAGGCTTCTTTCGACAATCCTCTCCTGCTCATGGTGCAGCTCTAAAGGTTAGAGATACCTTGTACCGGTGTCTCTGCTTTATGAGATGTCCATCGCGAGCAGGAGGGGATCCGATGATTGTTGTAACCTAAGGTCCATCTAGTCCTGAGATGCGCTAGACTAGATGCCTTTGTTCGTGGCTTTAGAAGGCGGTGGTCCAAATGTTTAGAACAGTGTTGTAATCGGCAAACGCGTTAGCCATGGGGGCTACGATGCATGCATTTCTTTTCTGATTTTCCTTTTGTAAATGACAATGTCAATTGTTTGATTGGCTTATTTCAATGATACTTGGCGTAAAGGGTTTTTGCTCGAGCTGGTCGATCATTGCGTTGCTGATTCTCGTGAATCTTTCTGTCTGGCTAGGCTCGCCATTGAGCCGTTAGCGAGCTGTGGGGATTCGTGCTCGCGTGCCACGGCGTGCTCCGTCGTAATCAGGAGAGGTGACGCGTTTGTTGTTACCCACTGGGTTTCCCTTCGGGGGAGCGATTGTTGCAGACCTAAATGAAGTGGCTCTGGTAGGCCATTTGGGTGTGTGCCAAGGCGTTCGGTGTTCCCAAGCGGGTCGTGATTCTTGGAGACTCTAGAAATTCTTCATGGTTTCATCTGACTGGATGGTGCGCCTGTCGTGGTCATTTGGGTGAGCGCGAGTATTCCACAAGTGGGTCGGTTTTGTTGATTTGGCCCTCGATGAGCTCGTCGCTCAAGATCCTCTCCCTTTGCCCCATGATCTCGGGCACAAGTCTTGGTCCAGGGTTCGGCCCTTAGGGCTGAACGTTGCGTAGCTTGATGCAATGGTCAAGGTGTCGAGCAGCAGCTCGCCATCTTGCCCTATCATAGGTGCACTTAGAGGTGCTAGAGGTTGGTCCCTCGTTCAGCGATAGGTGGTGTTTGGGCCCTTCGCACATAGCACATGGTCATCGTATTTGCTTGTCATGCTATCACAATTTCACTTACTTTTCATTCAAAGTGGAATGTGCTTTATCCCCGCAGCCCTGTGCTTGTGGACGTGTTTTTTTAACCTAGGGGCTCACCCACGGGACTAGAATGTGCGTGATCCGTAGGGACAGCAGAGCGGCGAGGGATGGTGGTAGATCCGGTTTGATGTGAGAAGGAAGCAAGAGGTCGATGCGAGCCCTCTTTCCCTTCGCACCCTTGGTCACGGATGAATGGGTTTCCCGTTTCCTCTCAAGCTCGTGCGCAGGTGTCTGGCCTTGCCTAGGAAGGGTCAACCAGGGCAGCCTAAATGAGAGGTTGAAACATGGGTCACCGGCTCGCCGTGGCATTGGGAGCGGTTGCGAGGCGCTCAGGAAAGGGTCGCTAGGACAGTGACAAGCATTGTTACGTTGTGGAGCACGTGGATGCACCTTCGCATGTGGCCCCTATGAGTGAATCGTGTCCGGCTGCTTGCGTAGGTGAAAGTCCCTAGTTTGGTTTTGGCTAATTGATGAAACCTAGGACTAACCTTTGTATCTAAGTGGATGATTTAGATAAAGGTGGTCATTGAATATGAAACATGACATTGACTCATGTGACCAAGATGATGAAGACCAAGATGATGCTTGGCTCGATGGACCGGTTGTGAAGGTGAAGGGCAAGTCGAGGCTTCGAAGCGAAGGACCATGCGATGGTGAAGCTTGAGCAAGACTTGGCGCCAACAGACCGATGCAACGGTGAAGAGCAAGTGAAGTCAAGGTCGATGGATCAAGACGGTCATGTGATGATATGAAGTGGATCATATCTTTTGCGAGAACAAAATGGGCTCAAGGCAAAGGTATAACCATAGGGCCATTTTGTTTTGCACTCAAGATACCATAGAGGGTGTGAGTGGTTTAGGATCAATAGCCGAACTATTAAGAGGGAAAGTCTTATCGGTTATTCAATGCACGGGTGCCACTAGGTGAATTCATTAAGTGCATTGCATGTAGGGCCTAGTGAGCTAACTAGAAAACCTTCGAAAATGATTATGAAAATGCTAACACACGTGCACAAGGTGGTGATCACTTGTTGGTGTTGGCACATTTGCGAAGGCGTTGAAGTTTAAGCGATAGAGTGGTGATCACTTGTTGGTGATCACTTGTTGGTTTTTGGGAACTTGAAATGCCTATTTTCCACTACGCCGGAAGTCAGAAAAGAAACGGAGGCGAACGGAGGTCACAGAGGTGACCGGACGCTGCACCGGACACGGTCATGGTATGACCGGACGCGTCCGGTCAGTACTTCACAGCAGTCAGGCACGCAGGTGCTAGGGTTTGCAACCAGTGCGTCTAGTCACTCGCAGGACCGGTGCGTCCGGTCAGTCGCCCAGAGGGAACTACAGTTCGCAAGGACGATCGGACGCGCGGCGCGTCCGGTCACACGCGATCGGACGTGTCCGATCGTTGAGGGAGCTTACTGGACTCAAACCAGACGCTGGCACTGTCGCATCCGGTCATTGCGTAGAGCGCGTCCGGTCATGTCATTGCACACGCGGTACTGTGCGATCGGCGCGTCCGGTCGTTGCGAGGGGCGCGTCCGATCGTTGCTTCGCGGGCGCGTGGTACTGTGCGATCGGCGCGTCCGGTCATTTGAGTGGCACGTCCGGTCGTTTGACAGGCGCGTCCGATCGTTGCCTGAGCGTGTCCGGTCGTTGGTTTGACCGTTGGGGCTCAGTGACCGTTGGAGGATCGGACGCGGTTGAGCGCGTCCAGTCAGTTATGACCGGCGCGTCCGGTCATCCCGAAAAAGACCCAGTGAAGGGGTATAACGGCTCTATTCGGATGGGATGCTTATAAATACTTGTTGGCCGGCCCTTGGGGAGGTCTCTCATGATTTCTAACATTCTTGTGCATCCTTTGAGCTAGAGCTTCTCCTCCTACTCATCTCTCTTGCTTGATTGCAAATCAAAAGTGAGATTGAGTGATCCCAAAGTGCATTGCATAGCTTGAGGGCATCTAGTGGCACTTGTGGGTGGTTTAGCCGGTGGATTTCTTGTTACTCTTGGAGAGTACCGCTCCTAGCCGGCTTGGAGATTGTTGGAGGCGTTGGCAAGAGAAGGAGATTATTCTTGGCCACCTCCGGTTGATTGTAAGAGGTTCTTGTGCTTTCCTCGGCGGAGCGCCAAAAGCAACTCTAGTGGATTGCGTGTGTCATTGAGTTACCTCACTTGAGAGTGGTGTCTTGTGGTGCCTTGCGGGGCGTGCCTTGAGGGGCAAGTGACTTGAGGGTCACACCGAGGAACCATCTAAGTGTTGGTCGACACAACCAGTGACGTAGCTTGTCGGTGCACAAGTGAACACCGGGTGAACAAAAATATTGTGTCTCTTGTCTCCCAGTGATTGGTCTTCATATTGTGTGGTTGTCAATATTGATTGATTGTATATCATCTTGGTGATTGGCAACATCTTTACTCCACCGTCGGTATAAGATTCACAATCCTCTCTCTCGTATTTACATTTACTAGTTATCTTGTGTAGCTCTAGTGTTAGCCTTTGCTAGTAATTGTTAGCTTGCTCTCTAGTGTAAGTTTAGTGACTTAGCCCTTGTGTGAACTAGAGGTCATAATCTACTAGACTTATGGTTAAGAGGCTTGCATCTCTACCGTAGGCTAAGAAAAACTCGCTTTACGCCGTTTGTTTCTCTAACAAGTTTGCTTAGTGTTTATTGTAGAATTTTTATAGGCTATTCACCCCCCCTCTAGCCATCTAGGACCTTTCAGCAGGTCGGATCAGGTCACTTTAGGAACTTTGGCAGCTTTAAGGTGAGGCGTGTAGGCACACTTTTCTATGGCTCGTTCCACAAATTGGTCATGTTATTCTAGGGCTAAGGGTGAGCCTGCACGTGCACATGGACGTGTTTGGGTAGAGCGGCCAAAATCAGAGATAACGTCACTGACCGATGTACCAGGAGCCGTCGATGAGCGAGTTGTCGTGGCTTAGGGCAGGTCAAACACCCAAACGTCGGCTCATGACAGAGTTGTCACTCAAGACATAGCGAGCCCCCAAGTGCCTGCTTGCGTCAGAGTTGTTGTGGTCCTTGGCCCGCGAGCTAATGGAGACACTTCTTCGTAGCTTGGGGCGGTCATAGCTAGCATGGATCGGCCTCTCAGGCTACCTTGGGCCAATTCTTGTCGACTCAATGCCCTTGAGGAGCCTATGTGTCCACGAGGGTGGCTTCTTTGCTCTTGACATGCAGTGGCTCTTGGCCGGGAGAGCTTGCGTGTCCTGACGCTTGAGTCTTCTTGGCGCGACGGCGTCGCTGTCGCCATGCCTCCGCTTCCGGATGTAGTTGCCGCTTTTGACGAAGAACCATTGGGGCGTGTCGCTACGGGAGCTGGTCCTGAGCGTGACTTGGTTTGATCCGCTCGTCACGATGAGTGGTGCGCTCGGGGAGCCTGCTTCCTCGGATGCACGTGCATCCACGTGATAGCTGATAGTTCACCGAAGTGTGTCGCGCAGCTTGCTCATTATGCAGGGTCAGATCCTAGTTTTGAGTTTGATCCTACGTGGTGTGGTGACATCTAGCGGCTAGATTACCAACGTCGATGCCGCATGGTGGCTGGCAGCCTCGTTGTTCATGCGCACCCTGAGCCATTGCACTTCGCTGTCTTAGGCACTATCTGAGGCACGTTTCTACTGTTAGGTCTAGTTCTGACACATGGCGGGCCTAGACCGAGTAAGAGCTAGTGACGGGCGTTGCCCCATTGGTTCGGGTGATCTCGTGGTTCCCGGCGGGTATGTGGACACCGCAGGCCATTCCCCGGGCGAGGTTGCCATGAGCTGTGGCCATCTAGCTTTCTGGGTGGAAGGCCTGGCCATAGCTAGTGATGAGAGAGGACCCTGGGCCCCCTACGTAGGTGAGCTCCGGAATGCAGCCCCCGTGGGTAGTTTTCGAGACTACGCCCGCCATAGGTTGCGGGACCCAGATTCCCGAGGCAGAGGTCTAGGCCGCGGCCAAGGGCGGACGCGAGCGCCAGCCCTTTGGTGTGGTTAACCGCATGGTTCCCTAGAAGGATGTGGCCGGTCAAGGCCATTCCTTGAGCGAGTTTGTCATGAGCCATGGTCCTTTGGTTTTTTAGATGGGAAACTTGGCCACGGCTTGCGACGGGCGAGGGTACTGCCCCCTCTTGGTAGGTGTACTCTGGGATGCAGCCCTTGTGGGCAGTTTGGGGAGTGTGTCCGCCGTGAGCCATGGGACCCAGATTTCTAAGGTGGAGGTCTGGACTGCGGCTGAAGGCGGACACAGGCGCTGGCCCTTTGGCCCCGATGAACCCATAGTTTTCACGGTGGATGTGATCATCACGGGCCATTCCACTAGCGAGTCCACCGGCGGTGCAAGGAGCCATCACTTCCTTCCTCAATAATGGAGAGTGTGCGACTGTCCTCTACCTTGCGTGCCAACTATTGATGTTTTATAAACTGGACTAGTAAACTTATACGATTGTCGTGCTGCTCTAGAAAGACGATGGTAGCATCCAATAGATATGAGGATTTATACTGGTTCTGGCTGGAGCCCTACGTCCAATCTCAGAGAAGATTAAGTATGTGTTCCTCGCTTGAATGCTTTGAAGTTCTTATATTGGGGGTGCAAGAATGAAGAAAGAGGTGGTAGAACCTATGCTAGACGAGAGGCAGCCCGAAAAGAAGCTCCAGGAGCCCTACTGCTATGGTGGATGGATGGAATGGTAGAGGATGAAGAATAAGATCGTGTCCCAAGATGGGAGCCCTGGTTGCCCTTATATAGAGTCTGGGGCTAGGGCTCGTTACAAAGAGTATATTTGACCAGGCCGAGGCGACTGCCATCCCCTTGGTCCTTGCGGGGTCAGTGCGGCATGCTTGCTCTCGTCAGAGCAAGCATGCCTAGCTACACTTGACCTCCCTCATACCTTTCAAGGGTCGTGATAAGGAGAGGTCATGCGTCTTTCGAGCATCATGTGGCTAAGGCAGGTGGAAGGGGTCGAGGCTGACCCCATTTTTAGCGCCTGGCCTACTCTTGCTCGGCTCCTGCTTGGCCTCGATCATTTGGGCCCTTGCTAACTGTTGCGTTGCAGGCCGCGCGACCTGCTAACTAATTGGTGCCTTGAGACACCCCGGGGTTACAACCCCAACACATAGTCTTCCAATACAATAATACACAATTTAGCCTTTATTTGAATAGTATGTGAAATACCATCAGGCTTGCCTTCTTGTTGAACCTTTGATACACATCTTGTTATGCAATCTTCATGTGTATGCGATATACTCAATTTCCTGTTCAACGCTTAACAAACTTGTTAAGCCTTTAATTGTGTTGTCATTCAATCCGCCAAAACCCAATAAAGGGCTAGATGCACTTTCACTCGGGCATGCGTGCTGTGCTCCGCTCCTCAACCAAACAAGTACAAAACTATGACCATCCCAATATGTTCTCTCTCACCCTCGAAACTAAATGCCACCTTAGATAGCCAAACAAATAAAACATAACTAGATTCTATTGGAGATATGTTAAGAATCACTTCTCTATTTACACCGCGAGCGATTTAGGAGATTATAAAACCCACTCTTCATTTTTTGTGGGGGGTTAATTAAAACTCATCATAGTATATTTCCAAATTACACATGAAAAAATCTAAAATAAAAATACATAATATTTTATCCGGATTCTTCTATCGTCTTCTTCACTATTGGCTTTCATCAATGAATCAATACTCTAGATGAACAAAGCCTCGTGGAACATCGAAGCCAGAGTGCAATCCTTACGCCGAATCCAACAATTAACCTCAAAACATTGGACATGCCATAAGAACCAACGTTTTGAAACCAGTCCAAAACATAACTAGACTGATGAAAGAACATCGATAGTTGCATTACTGGGTACAACATATATAGGCTACAGATTCATTACCTATAATCCTTGATTTCCTCTCTGTGACTATCGACGTTGAGATTGAATACTCGAAGAAACTATCCTCGTTGGGAGTGCCTAGAAGATAATGGCCACATATTAGCCGTCTATTGATGAAATCAATGCCTATAATAGCAATCTCCTCGTGGCAATCACTGAAATCATCACATGTTACAAGATCATGATCAGAAATCATCAATTTCACCGGTAGATTTGTTTGGACTAAAACTAAACGAACTAGATCTAAATAACTGTTGTAAACAAGAGATAGGTCCCCTCTCAACTAGATCTTAAAATCTACTATAAATAAGAGAGAAGTCCCCTCTCCTTCTCGCCATCGATGGACTTGCCAGAGTCCAAAGAGGAAGAAGAAGAGGATCATCATTTTCCGTCTATTCATCCAGCAGAACCACTCTATCAGAGTGAGGGAAACTTACCAAACTAAAAAAAATGCTTTATAATACTCTCTCCTTTCCAAATTATAAATCGTTTTGATTTTTTTGGTATATTTATTTTATTATATATCTAGATATAACGTATGTCTAGATGCATTCGGAAAAAAAAAGTCTAAACAACTTATAATTTAGAACTGAAGGAGTAGCTTTAATATTGTAATAAACACATTTTATTAAATGATGAAGCTTACAAAACTAAAAGTAGCTTTAATTTTATAATAAATACATTTGAGCTGGTGGCTTGGATGGGAGAGCAAAGCAATGTATAGACGCAGCACAAAGTGATTGTGCATGACGGATGTATGTAAAAGGCAGGCGGTAGCTTTTCTTTTGCTGCTGCAAGAAGCTAGCTGTATGTAGTACGTAACCAACTTTGGTGCCGTGGCCGTGCTCGTGCGTGCCCACACTAATAAGAAAGTTTGGTTGGACTTGAGATGTTACTGGAGACTTGGTGGTAGGGTGGTACCGTGGTAGTAGAAGTCATATGTAGCTTTACATGCTGTGGCTTTATTACAGCCTGCTTTTGTTTGCATTACTTTAAGCTGTCCTCTGAATCAATACATACATAATAGGTATATACAGTGTTGTTGAATGTGGGCACGGAGATGCATGTGAAATGTGAATGGGCATCATACAGCACAAAAGGAATGGAATTGAATCGGCTAAAGAAAAGAAATGGTATTGCTATTGGTGGCCATGATCCATCCAAGTGCAATCCCAATCCCAATCCCAATCCCAATCGACATTCATTCAATTGAACCAAACAGCAGCAGCTGCTGCCTGCTTTTTTACCTCTTTCTTTTCTCTCTCTGATCTCTGCTGCCTGTGACAGCGCCTGTGGGCCGCGGTGACCAAATAATAATGAATCCATGGCTCCATGTCCAGGGTGATAACCTTTTGATTTTTTGGGTCGTTTATTTGCGTTCCGTTCCCACTGACGCCCGCGAATATGCGATGCCGACTGCCGCTTTATTAGGACAGGCAGGAGTGAGCAGCGTTGAGTGTGCAGCGTGCAGCTCCTTTCCCTTGCGTTCCTTCCTTTCCTTGCATCGAAATCGAATTGAGGGCCTGAGGCAGCCGGCACCAAGCACCACCGGCAGCCAGCTCCTCCTCCTCCTGCAGCTGTGCTTGCTACGGCCTAGTACTATACACTCTCAGCTACTAGTCTCTCACTCACTCTCCGTGTACTGTAGGTTAGTTATTACTTCGCCTGTAAGGAATGGTGTGCGAGAGAGGGATGCAATTATTGCAATTGGATTAGCTTTAGCGTGATATAGAATTCGATTCATTCATCGGCAGGCACACGCACACAGAGCGCAGACGACGATGGCATCAAGCAGCTATTCCTGCTACGGCTGCCTCTTGGTCCTCGTCACCGCCGCCACCGTCTTCTTCACCGTCTCCGATGCTCAGGTGCCCGGTGAGTACTACTACTGTAGTAAAACACCATACGTAGGAGTGCAATGCAATCAGATAGATGTTCAGACGAGTACCTGACGACACCACAACACGAGCACAGGCTTCGTCAGCATCGACTGCGGCGGCTCCGCCAACTACACGGACGAGCTGGGCCTGCAGTGGACGGGCGACGCCGGGTGGTTCCCCTTCGGGCAGACGGCCACCATCTCCGAGAAGCGCGCGCAGTACTCCACGGTGCGCTACTTCCCCTCGCCGTCGCCGTCCAAGCACTGCTACACGCTGCGCGTCCGCACCCGCACCCGCTACCTCGTCCGCGCCACCTTCCTCTACGGCAACTTCGACAGCAGCAACGTGTTCCCGGAGTTCGACCTCTACCTGGGGCCCTCCCACTGGTCCACCATCGTCATCTACGACGACGCCAAGGTCGTCACCAGGGAGGCCGTCGTCCTCGCCGCCGACCCCGCCCTCAGCGTCTGCCTCTCCAGCGCCGCCACCACGGGCCAGCCCTTCATCTCCACGCTGGAGCTCCGCCAGCTCAACGGCTCCCTCTACTACACCGACTACGAGGCCGACGCCTTCCTCGCCCTCTCCGCCAGGATCAACTTCGGCGCGCCCACCGCCGACCCCGTCAGGTACCCGGACGACCCCTACGACAGGATCTGGGAGTCCGACATGGTCAGGAGGGCCAACTACCTGGTGGACGTCGCCGCCGGCACCGTCAACGTCTCCACCGACAGGCCCGTCTTCGTCGCCTCCAGCGAGAGGCCCCCGCAGAAGGTGATGCAGACGGCGGTCGTCGGCTCCCTCGGCGAGCTCACCTATCGCCTCGACCTCCCAGGCTTCCCGGGCAACGGCTGGGCCTTCTCCTACTTCGCCGAGATCGAGGAGTTCGTCGTCCCCGAGACGCGAAAGTTCAAGCTCTACATCCCGGGCCTGCTGGACGTCAGCAAGCCCACGGTGGACATCGGCGAGAACGCGCCGGGAAAGTACCGCCTCTACGAGCCAGGCTTCTTCAACATCTCGCTGCCCTTCGTCCTCTCCTTCGCCTTCAGGAAGACCAACGATTCATCCAAGGGGCCTATTCTCAACGCCTTCGAGATATACAAGTACATCCACATCGACCTCGGCTCCCCAGATGGTATGTATATATGCCGTGCAGATTGCATTGTCGTTCAGTTCAAGTTCAACCATCCATCTCTCTCCCCAGTTCAAGTTCAACCATCCATACATATGCAGCACCTGTGATGGCAAGCCTGGCGTCGCGTTGCCCGCTCGCTGATTGGGCAATGGAAGGCGGCGATCCCTGCCTACCTTCACCTTGGTCTTGGGTCAAATGCACTTCAGAAGCACAACCAAGAGTTGTTTCCATGTATGTAATTAACGAGCCAACTCAGCTAGCTAGCTATAGCTTTCAGTTGTTCCTAATAATAATAATATATATAAATATAAATCCTTCATCTCCATCTGAGCCACTGATGACAATATATATGTATATATATATATGTAATCTGTTGTCATCATTCAGAAATCTTTCAGGAAAGAACTTGACAGGGAACATACCACCCGAAGTAGCGGCTTTGCCATGCTTAGCAGAGATGTAAGCTAGCAATCGATTCTGTTCTACAGTCCATGGTTGGTTGGTTGTATACATGGTCCATCGAACGCTTGGTTATATTAATCTGCGGGTTTTAATTCCTTGCAGCGGACTTGCTAATAACATGTTGACCGGCCCAATTCCTGATCTCAGTGGCTCCTCCAACCTATCCATCATGTGAGGATCGGAGCTACAGCAGTGCAAATTTCAGTTCGGTTCATGTATTTGCTTAGCCGGCTCATCTTTTAAGTTTTTCTCATCACCTTTCCTCGTTCAAATGCATGCATGCAGTCATCTCGAGAACAACCAACTGACCGGAAATGTTCCTTCATACTTTGGCAGCTTGCCAAAACTGAGCGAGCTGTAAGTGGTCCTTACCTGGTCAAACATTATATTGGAACGAAGTACCTACCTACCTACCTGAAATGAGAAAGAGCTCAACTTATGTGCACATACTTTGGAACCTTAGTTTATTTGATAAACTGCCTTGCTTTTTAATTTATACATGTTACTTGTAGTAATAATAATAAGCATCCTTCTCATGCTATGCTACTAAGGAACTACTGGCTAGTATGTGACATAGCCCAAGGCAGTCTTTGAATTTATTTGTAGGTAAAAAAAAACTTCCAATTTGCCTTCTAATTTCCTAAATAATTAAGCTTTTCACCATCACCAATACAATAATGCAGGTACCTTCAAAACAACAAGCTGTCTGGATCCATTCCCCGGGCTCTGCTAAGTCGAAGCATTATTTTCAAGTGCGCAGCATTCTCTCCCTGATATGATATTTAATTTGTTTTGCTCCAAGCTAGTTACTGAATCCCATTCCCACCACACTGCAACTGCAGTTTAATTTCTTCTTGCATTGATCGAGTAAATTTAGCTATCAGCTAACAATATGTAAATTTTCAGCTACTC
Organism: Saccharum hybrid cultivar R570; assembly: GCA_038087645.1. NCBI lineage: Eukaryota > Viridiplantae > Streptophyta > Magnoliopsida > Poales > Poaceae > Saccharum > Saccharum hybrid cultivar. The sequence goes on from JAQSUU010000849.1 coordinate 254,107, forward strand.
TGGGAACATGTATCTTGGAATAGGGAAGCAAGAGAAGAAGCATCTAATCATCATTATATCTGCTCTGCTTGGAGCATCCTTGTTACTTGCAGCCGCCCTATGTCGCTACATGCTGACACGCAAAGCCATGAACAGGGACTCTTCATCCACAGCAGAAGGTCAGATCACTGCTTAATTTGTTGTTTCTGCATGAAGATTGCATCTCTCAGTTCCTCTTGTCGACCGCGCGCGCTCTAGATAGATAGATAGATACAGTACGACCGAACTTGCATATTTTGATGCATGCTCTAGTGTTGGTTAAAAACTAAGTCAACTTCACGGTGGTCCGCATGCAGGAGGTCCACATGACGACGATGTCGTTGCAGAGAAGGTGCTGCCTGCAGAGCAGAACAAGAAGTTGCAGAACTATCCAAGCACGACGAGGCAGTCGAGCGGAAGAATCGCCACCGAGACGGCTCATCCCTACAGACTGTGTGAGCTTGAAGCGGCGACCAACAAGTTTGCAAGCAGGATCGGTTCAGGGGGGTTTGGGATAGTGTACTACGGGAAGCTGAGTGATGGAAAGGAGATTGCTGTGAAGGTGCCTAGCAACGATTCGTACCAGGGGAAGAAGCAGTTCTCAAACGAGGTGGCTTTGCTCTCGAGGATACACCACAGGAACCTAGTGGCGTTTCTAGGCTATTGCCATGAGGATGGGAGAAACATTCTGGTGTACGAGTTCATGCACAATGGAACGCTCAAAGAGCAGCTGCATGGTAACTCAGCTCGACGATCTATATCTCCTCCATCGGCTAAATTAATAATACCATTTATATATGAGTGCCAATATTATTTGACTGACTTGCAGGGCGCGACAAGCACATTAGTTGGATCAAGCGGCTTGAGATTGCCGAGGATGCTGCGAAAGGGATCGAGTATCTTCACACTGGATGCACTCCATCGATCATCCACAGAGACATCAAGACGAGCAACATCCTTCTGGACAAGCATATGAGAGCCAAGGTGTCCGACTTTGGGCTCTCCAAGTTGCTGGCAGCCGAGGGGAAGGAGTCTCACGCGTCAACCAACGTGAGAGGGACACTGGGATACCTGGACCCGCAGTGAGTAGAAATCTATCTCTGAATCCAATCCCTGAGCCTGATTGTTTCATTCATTCATTCATTCTAGCTAATTTCCATGATGTTCAGTTCAGGACGTGCTCTGTCTGAATCTGAATCCAGTCCAATCTCTGAATCATATCAGGTACTACATCTCTCAGCAGTTGACTGAGAAGAGCGACATGTACAGCTTCGGCATCATCCTGCTGGAGCTCATCTCCGGCCGCCCTCCCATCTCCACCATCGCCTTCGGCGACCACTTCCGCAACATCGGGCCGTGGGCCAAATTCTACTACGAGAGCGGCGACATCGAGGCCATCATCGACCCCTCCATCTCCATAGCGGGCGAGTACCAGGACGTGCAGTCCGTCTGGAAGATCGCCGAGGCTGCAGTGCGGTGCATCGACGTGGAGCCCCGGAAGCGGCCCTGCATGCCTGAGGTAGTCAAGGAGATCCAGGACGCCATGGCGCTGGAGCGGGCGGTGGCTGCGGAGACGACCAACAGCAACAGGGGGCTCGGCTGCCCCTTCTCCCCCGCGGCGGCGAGCGTGAGGTCCGGCGGGACCATGAGGTCGCACGACATGGTCATGGACAACCTGCTGCTCATGGACGACGACGACGACTCCACCTCCTTCTCCGGCTCCGCCGTCAGCAAGCTCAAGTACCCGGAGCTGCGATAGCTAGGTCGTGACGTCCTTCCAATCCTAGGTAGAGACAGAGCGAGCATTTGGCTTGTTGGCTTTGGAGAGCGGCAAAGGCGACTGCAATTTGAAATTATTCACTAGTACTCCTACTGTAGTTAGTAGCAGCAGCAGGGCCAATTTGGTTTGTACGTGTAAAATGTAATACTTACTCCAAGAAGAAAAACACGGGGGGCATTATTTTTTTTTTTTTTGTAGGATAGGACTAGGACTAGGAGCATATATTATCAGAATAACAATCTCATTCATTTGAATCTGATTTTTTTGGGGCAGAATTATCAATCTGAATCTGATGACCAGTCAATCTCAAATTCCTTCTAAGCAATTCTGTGGAGGGGCCGCGGCCCAAAGGCACAGGAAGAAAAAAAAGGGGTGTGAGCAATAACTGGACCGGGCCGCTTCCAACCGTAGTGCCAAGCCTAATGGTGAGCGGGGGCATTCTGGTCCATTCACACAGGAGCGGAAGCGCGGAGGGGGCCCCGAGGCGGCGTTAGGGTTCCATCGACAACGCCGTCACTGGCATTATCCTTTGGTTTCGCACTCGCGGCTCGCCCATCACCCACCGCTAACTCTCGTTTCGTCTCGTCTCGAGCTAAAACCCTTGCTCTCCCCGCCCGCCCATTTCCCTTTCCCCTTCGCGCCGCTGCTTCTCCGGCGGAGCGGATCGGATCGGATTGGCGATCCATCGCCGGGGGATCGCACCGCCTATTAGGTTTTGTTGCGGGATCGGATCGGATTAGCGATCGATCTGTCGCACCTGCTGCTTTGCTTTGTTTACCCATGGAGATGGAGATGGAGATGGAGATGGAGATGGAGATGGAGATGGAGATGGACACGGAGATGGAGGTCGAGGTGGAGATGGAGACGGATCCCAATCCCAATCCTAATACTTCCCCCTCGGCCACCGACGACGCCACCGCCACCGCCACCGCCTCAGGCGAGGCCAAGGCCTGCGCCGACTGCCACACCACCAAGACGCCGCTCTGGCGCGGAGGACCCCAGGGACCCAAGGTCTGGTTTTTCATCCACCATCAGTTATAGCATTTCCTTCCGGTCGGCCGGCCGGCAGGCCGGTGAATCACTCTTTCGTTTTGCTCTATTCATTTATTTATAATCCTGGGCTCATCATGGCGATCTGTTTGTTTTCTCCTTGCTGCTGATGTTGCCTGCAGTCGCTCTGCAACGCCTGCGGCATCCGCTACCGCAAGAGGAGGAGGCAGGCGCTCGGTCTCGACGCCGCCGCTGACTCACAGCAAGATCAGCAGCAGCCAAAGAAGAAGGCCACCGCCGATCCGCAGCAGCAGGATCAGCATCACCTGAGAAAGAAGACAGCCGCGGCCGCCGATCCACAGCAGGATCAGCATCACCTGAGAAAGAAGGCAGCCACCGATCCACAGCAGCAGGATAGAAAGAAGGCCGCCGCCGCCGCCAGCAGCACCAACAAGAAAGACAAAGACAAGGAGGACAACAAGAAGAAGAAGGATCAGCAAGTCACCGTGGAGCTCCGCGTGGTGGGGTTCGGCAAGGAGGTGATGCTCAAGCAGCGCCGCCGGATGCGCCGCAAGAAGTGCATGAGCGAGGAGGAGAGGGCCGCCGTCCTCCTTGTGGCGCTCTCATCGGGCGTCATCTACGCCTCATGAGGAGGCAATGATGATCGTTTCGTTTCCCCCTCCTGATTCCTTCCGTTGCAGACGGAAATATAGATCCGCCCCCTCTTCTGCTAAGCCTAAAGCAGAGTAGTAGCCTTCCATTCCATTCCCCATTTTTTCCCCCACTGCTTCCAGTCCTCCTAGGTCATCCATCAGTAGTAGTTCTAGCTAGACTCTCGTCAATCAATCTCTCTCTTGACTCATCAATCAATCAATCTCTCTCTCTTAGGTTTTTCGGGCAAGTTAGTAGTAGCAGTAGCCAAGCTGAACAAGACTCATCCCCTGCTAATAATCCATTCAATCTTGTGATGATGTACTTGCTCAGCTGTAATGTAGTATAATGTAATGTAATGCAGTTATGCAATGCAATGGTACCTGGCTGGGAATGCTGGTGTTCTAGCTCCTAAGAGCATCAGATCAACTTGGTAATTAATCTCCAGTTGCTGCAACGTCGTCTCTTTGTTGCAACGGACAATGAGGCCTCCTTCATTTGTGCAGGCGGTAGTGACCTTTGCATGGCTGTTTTGCTTCTGATGTCGACCTTGCATCGATTTGGCAACTGCAGTAATGCAGCATCGTATCATATCCTTGCTGTGGAATTCCACTGAATTCTTCTTGCACTTTCTTGGCATTCCTCTTATGGTGCTATGCCCTTGTTGCTGACAAGTTCCATCCTCATCTGTTCCTTACTAGTTATAGGAAGGAAGGGACTGAATGTGCCAAACTGTGCTTGCCTAAACAGGAGCCCTACCAGGATGCCTCAGATAGGGATAGCTGTGCTTCTGATTCGTGATTACCCGGTCCACACTTTCACAGTCCCTAGCATAACATTTCTTCTGCTGCTGGCGGTGGCAAAGACAGCCAAACCTGCTTTTTGACATAATTTCGAAGTTCCAACAAGCGAAGAGGTGGCATACGATACAGTGATTTCGACTTCACTGCACCCACGAAACTAGCTTTTTGACATAATTTCATTCAGTCCAAAATCCTCAAATTATATACATATCATAATTAATAAAGCAAAATCATAATAAAGCAAAACAAGTGTTCGTAGTTCAAAAGGTTTAGGGGATAATAGTGCTGGCTCTTATAGCCCCAAAAAACGGGTTCCGCATCCAAGTAGGATGATCATATTTACATACAACGCAACTTATCGGTGGTATATAATTTAAAAAGAAAAACTAGGATCTTCTAGTATTCTAAAACCATTTCTTTCTTTCTCCTTATCCTTAAACCAAATTGTGTTTCTAAAACCATTCAAAAATATTTACCTTGCTTATATATTACTAATAAAACATGGTAGTTCTGTTTTTTTTTTGTTTTAAATCTTCACTAAAATATTTCAGCATTTTTAATGTAATAGCTGAACAATTTCACATAAAATGTTTAATTAGGTTTTATGGGATTTTGAATGAGTGTATTTTGAAAATAATCAATGCACAAAATTATTATAAGTAAAATAACTTAATCACAAATGGGCTTCTAAATATCTCCGGAGTGATTTCTGTGAACTAATTTCATTTAGTTTTCTATGGTTCATATCATGTCTTGCGCTATTTCAAAAAATATCGTGTCTTGCGCTTCATGACCCGCATATGATCATGTCCACTCCAATACTTTTATAATACCCCAAGGTCTAAACAACTCAGATTCACTATGTGCATTAAGTGAATCATATATCCCATCAACCCACTTATGCTTTTGTCTTCTTTACATAATATTATCTCCAAACCACTTACTCTTCGGTCCATGTTGCATGTAAAATGATCAAATCCACTCCGCACATTGAGTGAACAACATACTCTCACCAACCCATTTATAATTCCACTTCACCTAATACTCCCACCATCACACTTACTTTTGTCCTTGTTCCAAGTAAAGGGCTTAGATCCATTTTGCACACTAGGCAAACCAAATAATCCTACCAACCTACTTACGCTTTCGTCCTCGCTTCACCTAACTAGCCCGTTTACTCTTTCGTCCTCGTTTCAGGTAAAAGACTCAGATGCACTCTACACACCATGTGAACCACATGCTCCTACCAACCTACTTACGCTTTGAGCTAACAAGGATGTCATGGAGGAGGTAACAAGGATGCAAGCCGGAAAGGCTCACGACAAGGTTGAAGGCAAAAATATAAATAAGGTTTATGTTTTGCTGATCATAAAGTGTTTAGTGGTTGAGAAATGACCGGATTGATAGGGTAGATAATTGTACTATTAAGTGAGAAAAATTCAATTGCTTAGGTGTTGGTCATCCAAGTAAATGGTGATAGCCGAGCGATTGGCACAGGACGACCTAGAGGTGGCGGCGATGAGCAAAGGGAGGTCGTGGGCGGATGACAGACTGGTTCAGGTAAATTAACTTGACGAATCCTCGCAAAGCCCCCCGCAAACTCACATTAACACAAAAATAAGCCCCCGTAGACCCTATTCAAACTGGGCTAGATGTCAAACAAACACGCACGCTCTACTCGTATGACTATCTTCAAAAAGATTGAGTCAACATATCACGAGATTGACAAATAGAGCATCTGAGGACACACCACCTTATCGAGTCAAAGACTTGAATCTAGGTCAGTATGTTACGCCACGAGTAACCTAACCAGCTATAAGCGCTCATTTCGCTATTCGTGTGCGTGTTTTTGTGTGTGTTGTAACACTCTGGTGTTACGCAAGCATTTGCATTGCAATCATGAGCACAACATGTCATGGCATTCATAATTATATGTGCTTAGGGTGTACCTTTAATAAAATAAAAGTGTGGAAACTAGTATTGCATAACATGTTGTGATAATGTGCTAATGACATTCATCAAATTTGTGCAACTATAAATTTCATATCACTTAGAATTATAGGTAGAATTTTTGGAGCCACTAAATCACTCAAAGTTTTGTCAAAGATTTATTTTAAAAATGTTATTTGAAAATATTCAAAAATCCTCCCTAAATTAGCTTTTATTCTAAAAATCAAAATCTATAAGAATTTTGAGGTTGGCCCCTTAATAAAAGTTGTAGAGAATTAAATTCTAAGCAACTTTTATTTTTGGGTCATTTCCAGAAAAAATCCTTTTCTTGCTCGAAATAAGATTTGAAAACTATTATTTGAAATTATTTGAAAATATGAAAATAGAAATTCAATTTCTAACCTAAACGGGCCGCCGCCTCGTTTTCGGCCTGCTGCTGGAAGCGGCCCAGCTCCGCTCCCGCACGCGCGCGCCGCAGCCGCCGCCTCGGCCCAGCCCACGCCGCGCGGCTTCCTCCTCGCTCCCGCTCGCGTGCGCTCGCTGGCTCCCGCGGCAGACTGCGCTCGCCGCGTGGCGGCCGCATGCCGGTGACGCCCTCCGCGTGGCCGCCCGTGGCCCCGCGCACTCCGCCTCAAATCACCGCATGCGCTCGGCCTCCTTTCCACTCGCTCACTCGCTCGCTCCCTTTCTCCTTCCTCCGGAAAAACCCGAGCGGGCAAACTGCTCGCCGCAGCGAGCTCCGCCTCCGCCGCCGTGTTCCGGCGACGCCAGTCCACCGCAGCTCGATTGCTCGTGCACGGAGCTCCGCCACCCTCTCCCCTCCTCCGAATGAGCGCCACCATCCCCTTGCTCACTCCGGTAGGACACCAATTTGGCTTCCTCGCCGCGCCACCGCGAACGGAGCCGCCGCGCTCGCGCTCCGGCCACCGTCGCCTCCGCTCCTCCCCATCTCTCTCGAACTACACGTTGATGTTCACCGTGTTCCCGCGATGGTGTTGCGCGCCTCGCCTTGTTCGCTCGAGCCCGGAGACAGCCGCTGGCCGTCGACGGCCGTCGCACCGCCGTGGTGGCGAGCACCCGCGCGGCTGCGCGCTGCCCCGCTCCCCTGCGAGTGCGGCAAGTGGCTGGGCCGGCCGGTCTCAACGGGACACGGCCCGTTTTCATTACCCCCGCGCGCGCGTCTCTGGGCTGAGCAGGCCGGGCCGTCTGCCCCTTCTGATGTCGGCCCGTTTCAAAATAAAGATTCAGTTTTTATTTTCTCAATTGGAAATAAAGTGCTTAGCAATTATTTAGGTGATTAAATGTGCTCCAAAAATTGTGAAATAAATTTCTATGGACTCGTTGGAACCAGATCTACAATATAAAAATATTGCATGTCATTTTTGGGATACTTTTCTGTAGAGCTTTAATTAATTCTTGATATTGCTGATATCTTGTAAAATGGTTAGTAAATCCTATATGTATCAGAAAAATATGATTTCAAGTTTGTTAATCTTCTTATATCATGTACTTCTTAGGAAAAATATGTTTCATGCATGTGCTGTGGAAAACTTTGGAGAAGTAGTTCAAGTACCTTTAATGGCTGATTTTTGTTATTTTTGCTAGAGAGCAAACTTTGTATAAAACATGCATGTGATAATTTTTGTACAGTCATTATATTCCATGAAGAACCTAGGAAAAATATTAATTCTGTTGTTTGACACTTTTCATAGTACAAAGTAATTTCATACTCATTTTTATGCTATAGCTTGTCATTTTTGTACAGGATAGTTGACTTATCCAAATGTCATGAAATTTTTATAGTAGTCTGTTTAGGATAGTATTATGCTACTGTAATTTTCTTAGATTTTTAGGAGCATCAGAAATATATGTTGCTGTTCAAACTTATTATTAATTAGGTTTTAAGCAAGTGTTGCTTTAAGTATGATTAAGAAATTTTGTAAAGCTTTGGTGTATCTTTAAAGCATTTCATAAGATATGTTAACTTGACATGTTAGTAGTAGAAGAGAATGCAGTAGATGACATGTGCTTGTAGTGTATAGTTTCTTGGATGATGTTGACTACCTTGCATTTCAACATATTCATTGCATTCATCTCCTTCGATGCACGTTTGCATAATCACTTACGCGCATTGCATCATACAGGATCGCAAACCGAGAACCCAGTCGTCTTACCCGAGGAGCCAGAGGAGCAGCAGGAGGTGACAGAAGCCGAAGAGGAGGTCGGTGAAGAGCTCCCCGAGTGCCCCGACCACCGTCCGAGCTCTTTTGAGAGAGGCAAGCCCCGGAGCATTTTTCTCCCGGTTTGCAAATAATTTATTATTAACTTTACTTAATTTGATGCATTACGTTTAGGAGTTGTTTGCAAACGTTGCTGCATTATACCTTGCTTACCTTTGTTATACTATATCCTTGTTACCCTGTTATCCGTAGTCGAGTCAATGCTTAACTGGCTTAGACCGGTAGAAGTCGGGTGATTTTCTGTCACCTGCGAGCTATAGGTGGTTACCTGGATCTGCTTGGATGACTATGAAGTCATGGTATAACTAAGTGTGAAATGAATTTGAGACCGGGCGAAAACTTGCAGGGTTTCGGACTGTAGTGTTTTCCGTCTCTGTCGATTAAGGATCGTCCGTTGTTGTCCCTCGGGTCATGTTGAACGCATGCCTCACATTTAGCTGGCCGGATAAAGTACCTTCCGACCACGAAACTGGGAGATTATTCGGGCCGAGTGGATTGCCCGCAACGCACTGTACCGGAGCAGTAGTGGCAGGATACGGGGGCGCGATGATAAGGCCAAAGAGCAGTCGGGCGGCCCCCGGGTACAAATGGTTCCTGGCAAGCTCGCGGCTTTACCTGAATGGTTAACTCGGCGACCAACACCTCACTTTAGCGGGTGAGTGAGGTTTGTGTGAGGAATAACTTACCAGCTGGTTAATAATCGATTCGAATCGCCATCGTTCACTGGATAGTGAACACTTGACTTGAGCAACTTCATCGTAGTAATATTGATGGAACACTTGGACAGTTATATGAATTATGACATAATGGAAGTTGTTAATGATCATTGGTTATCATTACCTGTTTAATTACATGTTACTTTAGTACAGGTGTAAATATAGTTGACAGGTTAATAAAGATTTAACTTGATGCAAAGCATTTGTAAAGGTTTTCCTAAATGCTAAAAATGTCTTTTGCAAATGAGTCAGCTATCCCACCAGAAAGCCTATCATGATTCCTTGGTGTCTTTTATTTCTGGTTTATGACGGATAAGTCTAGCTGAGTACCTTCTCGTACTCAGGGCTTTGTTCCCACTTGTTGCAGATGGACAGATGTACTACGGCTATTGTATCAACTGTCTCTATCCTGCAATGGGCGAAGCTTAGGACCATGGGCAATGGTCATTCGCTACTTCTAGTCTGATGGTTTTGCTGGAGATGATCACAAGCTGGCACTTTATTTCAAAATGTTGTGTGTGCGTGATTTGAACTACCGCTTCCGCTACTTTTATTCAAACTTGGTTTGTAATAACTATGTTTAAACTCTGATATATTTTATGCCGCGAACATTTATGTAACTTATGATGGTGACTGCTAAACTTAGTACGATCTTGGCTGTTATGTGAAATGGTTTGAAATCCGTCGAGATTTCACGGACTACCGGGTTATACGGGCTTAAGTTTGTTAAATTGTCCTTCCGTTGGATGATTTTCCTACTTAATCTCGTATAATTGGGCGGTTCTGTTACAGCTGGCATCGAAGCATGGTTTAGCGTGATTACTGTTTATAAGTGTATTTAAAATAAAATTATGTTTAAACAGTGTGATTTTAAAACTAAAGGTGTGCCAGTGGTCATATCCTGTATGCCCAGTTAAGGACTCTAGGTGGCTATTTAAGTACTAACTTGGTGTTTTTGCACCATATTTCTCTTTCGTTGCTCATACGGCGTGCTATTGTATGAGTGCCACTTAATTGAGTGGTAATGTATGGATCAGTTACCTCTACGCTTTGGTAAGTGTGAGCTGTGAGAGCATGATCGGATACACCGCCGATTTAGGGAGAGTGCTTATATGATACTAGAATAATTACATGTTTTACACATGTTTTTATGAAAGTATCACATGTGTGGGTGTTCCGTCCATTGAGGCGATGCCGTCAATAGGACGATGTGTTTGGGTAGTTACTACCGTTGTACACGCATCTGGGGATTCGTGTAGAGCGTGTAGGTAGATTTACTGCTTTCATGTATTCATGGGGAATGAGCTGAAATGAATTTTCTGCAGGTTCATAACAGCGTTTATCATGTAGATCGAATTAGTTACGTATATGAGAGATCGTTGTATGCCACCGAATTCATCGTTAGATGTCTTTATTTTCTAAGTTTGTGAGAACGTAAGACTCGCGCATGCATCATATTGCCTGTGCATTTCATTCATAACATGCATTCCTCCCCTTATAAAAGGATTATCCTAGTTTGATAAAAGTGACATCAACTTAAAATATGTTCTCACCGGGTAATTTTAAAACTTGTGCTACAGATGGCCCGCACGAAGAAGACTGCTCGTAAGTCCACTGGCGGAAGAGCACCCCGTCACCAGATGGCCCCGCGAGAGCGCCGTAGCATGGACACTTTTCTAAGTGAGTTTGGCATGCCCACCTTTCTTTGAAGAGTGCTCCATGATGTGGGGTACCCAGAGGGTCAAGAGCCAGTGTACTCCTGGAGTGAGAGCCAGTTAGCTGAGGATGGACTTGCTGTAGTGGAAATCACCGTCCCTGCTCTTGGTGATGCGCCAGAATGGGATGGTTGGCATTTGGAGTTTGAGGGATGCACTCCAGTTGAGGGTGCAGAGGGTGTAGCCTTTCACGTCATCCGAGACATAATGAGCAGATTTCCTAATGAGTTGGCAGCAGCTTTGGCAGGCACCTTCCCGAGAGATGATCCTCGTGATGCCATTTGGGTGCAACCGCAAGGAAGTGCCCTGGTTAGAGGTCCAAGTGAAGGATGGGCTAGCGATAACCACACAATGAGTGCCATGTATGCAGCCATCAAAGCATACCAGGGTCTTGAGAGTACCTATTAGACCTTGACTGGTCTGCGTGGCAATGACTGGCTTGAAGCAAGGAAGCAGAAGAAGAAGCAAGCACGTGCTATAGCTAGCTTGCAGGAGCAGTTGGCCGACATGAGCTTACAGCGAGACCGGGCTCTCGAGAGAGGTGAGAGTGCTATGCAGCGGGTATAGACGTTGACTCAGGCCAACAGAAATGCAGACCGCATGATGGGACAGCTAGTACAGGAAAGGAATGAAGCCTGGAACGAGAGGGACCTTCTGAGGCAGAGGGTCGAGGAGCTAGAAGGGTATAATGCCAACTTGCATGAAGAGTTTCATGCCCTCTACAACGGGATAGGCCCGTATGCTCCTTCGGACGCCGCCCAGATGGACATCGACGACGACGCCGCTACTGATGGTAGCAATGGTGACGCCTCCGACCTCGACGACGGCCCCGAGGAGTAGGCTAGTTGCCTTGCGTTAGTGATAGGCTCTGTCGTGATGGCCTTCTTTTGGTTTCCATGTATCGTGTTGTATCCTGTTCGATCTTGAGACTGGCGATCTTTTGAATCTTGGTTGTGTATGTGATGCTCGAACGCATGAAAGTCCAGTGTATGTATGCTGGCAACGTGGTTGTATGGAACGCGATGTTGCATCCGAAGTAATTTGATTAGTGATGTTGTTTTAATTGGAATGTGATTATTGTGCCTCTGTTTTATTGCATGACTTGTTCTCTCTAATAAATTCAGTATGGCATGATTGTTCATTCGAATACAATTACTACCACTTCGCTCAATTATTACTTGTTGCTGAAATATGCAGATGGCAAACACTCGCCGTGCCACGTATGAGGCCGCTGAAACTGGTGGCAACGGTGCAGGGGCTGGTGGGGGTGGTGCAAACAACGTCAATCACCAGGAGCCACAGCCAGAGCCGCAATTGCCCCTCCTCCACCGCTCACTACAGAGGTATTCTTCGCACAGTTCCTTGGAAGCCAGCGCAACACTGAGCAGTCACAAAGGAATATGGAAGATTTTCTGCGTACCATCGCTGAAAATGTTCAGAGGGGAAATAATCAAGGTGGTGTCCATGGGGTGAACCAGTACAGTAATTTCAAGGATTTCATGGACACCAGGCCGCCAGATTTCAAGGAAGCAGCAGAGCCACTCGACGCTGAAGAATGGATCAACACTATGGAGGACAAGTTCCGTGTGTTGAGACTGACAGAAGTTCTGAAGACAGAATATGCTGCACATCAGTTACAAGGACCGGCAGGGATGTGGTGGAAGCATCACCGCACCACCTTTCCTCCCAATGCCTAGATTACTTGGAGAGAATTCACTGAAGCGTTTAAGGGAGTTTATATTCCCCCAGGGTTGGTTGAGATGAAGCTCGGAGAGTTCTTGGCCTTAAATCAAGGTACCAAGACTGTAACACAGTATCTGCATGCCTTTAATAGCTTGTGCCGCTATGCTCCAGACATGGTCGACACAGATGCAAAGAGAATTGCTAGTTTCAAGAGAGGGTTAAGTCTGAAGATGATGAAGCATGTGGGTACCAATACCCGTGCCAGATTCAATAACTTTGTCAGTGATTGTTTGAAACAAGAAAAGAACAACAACGCATACACTGCATCCAAGAATCGCAAGAGGGTGTTTGAGTCAGGACCATCCCAGTCCAGAGTTGTCACTACAAATCGTCTTTCTTATCGTCCGTCTGCACCTGGTGCAAGGTTCAGGCCGCCACAGCATAAAACCCAGAACTACAGGGGACCATAGAAGCCGTACAAGATGGTCGTGCCGCCAGCAAAGATCACCGCAGCTGCAGAACAAAGCAACTCCAAGGGAGCCATAGGATCTGCTGGTACAATGAAGGGGCCCTGCTACAATTGTGGTCAGCTAGGCCACTTTTCAAAGTTCTGCCCTTATCCGCCTAAAAAGAAGCAACAGACTTACACTGCCCGTGTACACCTTACCACCGTTGATGAGATTCCTGAGGGAGAGCCTGTAACTGCCGGTAAGTTTCTTGTTAACCATCACCCTGCAGTTGTTCTATTTGATTCTGGATCCTCGCATTCTTTTATGAGTCAAGCATTTGCACGGAAGCATGAACAACTATGCACAGAATTGAGTTATGGTTATCGTATAAGTTCAGCCGGGGCTGATGTGTTAACCAATAAGATAGTTAGAGGGGCAACCCTTGAGTTAGGTAGTCGGAAGTTCCGAGTAAACCTGATAGTTATGCCTAGACTAGTTTTGGATGTAATAATAGGAATGAACTGGATGAAGAACTGGGGGGCAGTCATAGATACAAGCAGTCGGTTGCTTACCCTTAAGGATCCGCAGGCAGAGGGTACTTTTCAGGTACCATTGCCTAAAAGAACAGACCTTGTGAGTGTGACCTGTGCCATGGAAGTTGTTCCTATCCACCAGATCCCGGTAGTGTGTGAGTTCCCGGATGTGTTTTCAGAAGAGTTACCTGGCCTTCCTCCAGATAGAGATGTTGAGTTTGGAATCGAGTTGATCCCCGGAACAGCTCCTATTTCGAGGAGACCCTATCGGATGCCTCCAGATGAGTTAGCTGAGCTGAAGAAGCAACTGGAAGAATTGCTAAAGAAGGGGTTTATCCGACCGAGTAAGTATGAATGGGGATGTCCTGCCTTGTTCGTGAAGAAAAAGAAAGAGGGTACTGAAAGTCCTATGTTTGGTGTTGGTAATTAGTGACAATGCCTAAGTACTAATCCTATGCCTAAGTTGTATGTAGCATATGAGGATTAGTACATTCCAAGGTTAGTGGCAAGATGGACATGGTGATCATAATGGCCACACTTGGATTTGGACGCAACCCTACATGATCAAGGCAAATGTATATGCTTAAGGGTTGTGTTTTAGTAACCAAGACACCTAGTGAGTGTGGTTACATTATAGGATAGATAGCCGTACTATAAAGAGGGGAATGACGCGGCTATTGAACTCCTAAGTGCCTCTAGATGTGCATTTCATGATCATATGCATTTGGATAGAACTAATAACGCCTCGGAAAATGATTGTGAAAATGCTAACACACTCACACATGACGAGATCACTTGGTGGTGTTAGCACGTTTGCGACGGCGGTGGAGTTTGAGTGGTAGAGAGGGTTTGGGTTCCTCTCTCCCTCCCGCCGAGCTTGCGAGGCAGGATTCAGGCATTTTTGAGAAGTTGAAACGACTATTTTCCACTACGCCGGAAGTCCGGAAAAGAAACAGAGGCGAACGGAGGTCACAGAAGTGACCGGACGCTGAATCGGACGTGGTCCTTGCATGACCGGACTCGTCCGGTCAGTGTTCAGTGTCTGCGCGTTTTTTTAGTTCGATGATCGGACGCGAGGCACGTCCGGTCACTGATGATCAGACGCGTCCGGTCATTCAGGAAGCTTACTAGACTCTAACCGGACGCTGGCACTGTCACGTCCGGTCATGTTCCTTCAGCGCGTCCGGTCGTTGTTTCGTTGAGCGCTGCTCAGGCGACCAGCGCGTCCGGTCATTCACGGGACTGGCGCGTCCGGTCTGCGCGATGAGCGCGTCCGGTCGTTGTTTCGCAGTTAGCTGTTGGGCGACCAGCGCGTCCGGTCAGTTGGACCAGCGCGTCCGGTCAGTGCTTCACAACTTAGCCGTTGGGCGACCGGCGCGTCCGGTCAGTTGGACCAGCGCGTCCGGTCAGCCCGATTTCGGCTATTTAAGTTTCTAACGGCTATATTCAAAGGGGTACGTCTATAAATACTCGTTGGCCGGCTCAAGGCTCGTTCTCTCGGACATCTCTCGAACATTTGACATACTTGTGAGCACTTTGAGCTAAGCAACTCCCCTCCCACTCATCTCTCTTGCTTCTTTGCATATTCGAAGTGAGATTGAGTGATCCAAGTGCATTTGCATTGTGAGATAGCATCTAGTTGGCACTTGGTGGTTGATTTGCTGCGGGATTCTTGTTTCTCTTGGTGGTTGCCGCCACCTAGACGGCTTGAAGCAGGTTGGAGGCTTTGGCAAGAGTTGGTGTTTGTTCTTGGCCACCTCCGGTGATTGTGAGGGGTTTGTGCCTACCTCGGTGAAGCGCCAAAGGCAACGTTAGTATATTGCTCGTGTCATTGCAACCTTTTATCATTTGGTAGGTTCTTGTTGCGCCTTTTGAGAGGCTCGGTGTGTGACCGATTAGCCACCGAACCACGTGGTGAAGAGGGATACAACGGGGACTAGCGTGCCGGCAAGCACGTGAACCTCGGGATAAATCTTCGTGTCATCACTTTCATATTGTGATTGATTGATCCCGGTGTTTGGTTATCTTGGTATTCATCTCTTGATCATATTGATTGGTTGGCTCAATTCTTCGCCCCTCGGTGATACCCTCCTAACTCTCTATTGTATTAATTTCTTAGTTATTTTTGCTAGCTAGTTAGCTTTGCTAGAGTAGCTTCTTTGTGTAGCTTGCTAAGTTGTAGTTTCCTTCTCGGTTTGACTTGTGTGGTTGAGTGCAAATACTAGAATTGTGAATTGAATAGGTGGCTTGCAAACACCCCGTAGGCTAAGCAAAACTCGCATCTCGCTAGTTGTTATATTGATAAACTTGTTTAGCTTGTCTTTGTAGAAAGTTTTAAACGGCTATTCACCCCCCCTCTAGCCATCAAGACCTTTCAAGTGGTATCGGAGCTGTGGTCACCGTTTGTAAGGCTTAACAACCTCGGTGTAAGATGGCTCAAGTTATGTTCAATCATGTTAATGGCAAGCCTCCATTCTTTGATGGCGTCTCTTCCTTTGATCATTGGAAAAGGAAGATGAAGCAATATCTAGGCAATATACATGAGAAGGTTTGAGATGTGATCAAAGAAGGATATGTCATTCTTGAAGAGGAAAACCTCACTCCCAATGACCGCACCAACAAACAATGCAATACGGCGGCACTTGACACAATCTATCGTGCCATTGATGATAAAGTATTTGAGCAAATCAAAGATCTTGAAAAGGCAAATGAGCTTTGGATAAGGCTTGAAGAAACATATGAAGGCACTTCAACGGTAAAAAGTGCCAAACTATATATGCTCAAGGATAAGTTCTCCACATTCAAGATGAAGGATGATGAATCCATCCCGGAGATGTTCTATAGGCTCCAAGTCATTGTTAATGATCTCAAGGGGCTTGGGGAGAAGGTTGAGGACAAGGACTTCTCACACAAGTTCTTGATGTGCTTACCCAAGAAGTTTGCCACCTTGAGAAGAATGATCTTTAGAGAGGGATTGAACAAGGTCAAACCAACCAATGTGCTTGGAGATATAATGACCGATGCCCAATACAATGATGATGAAGATGAGGTAGAAGAGAAGAAGGAGACCAAGGTCAAGCAAGAGAAGCCTATTGCATTCAAGGCTTCATCCTCTAAGGGCAAGAGCAAGGTGGAGAGTGATGATGATGATCCATTCGATGATGAGACCATGGCCCTCCTTGTGCACAAGATGGGAGGGTTCATGAAGAAGAGAGGATATGGGGCAAGGAAGAGGAGAGACACTATAAAGGCAAAGACCCTTTGCTACAATTGCAATAGCCCCGATCACATAGTGGCGGATTGCCCCTATGAAGATAAGAGATTTCATAATGGGGACTTGAAGCTCAAGAAGAACAAGAAGGATAAGAAAGAGAATGAGAAGAAAGCAAAGAAGAGCTTCACTTTCAACAAGAAGAAGAAGGGTGGTGGTTATGTAGTCACTTGGGATAGTGACAACTCCGATAGTGATGATGATGAAAGCTCTAGTGATGATGAGAGGACCACTCGGCGAGCCATTGCAAACATCGCCCTCTCCTACAAGCCATCCATCTTTGACACTACATCGACATGCCTTATGGCCAAGCCTACCAAGGTAAAATATGATGATAGTGATGATGATTCTTGTGCTAGTGATGGTTGTAGGAGTGATGATGAGGAGGATGAGGACTACTCCAAGGATGATCTATTGGGCATAATAGATCAAATGAGCAAGGGCTACAAGAGGGCAACCAAGAAATACAAAATCTTAGAACAAGAGCTCATTGCCAAGAGCAATAAAAATAATGCCTTGATGGAGGAGCTTGTTGCTCTCAAAAAGAGTAAGGAATGCAAAGGAATTGAACAAGAGCTTAAAGCTCTTAGGAAATCCTTTGATGAGCTAGAGGCTTCTTGTGAGTGTCTAAAGGAAGACCACGAGGATCTTGAAATTGCTCACACTAGGCTTAAGGAAGCCCACTCCACTCTACTTGAGCTCATCAAGGAAAAGGACCTTAAGTTGGAGAAGTTCATGAAGGAAGCTAAGGAGGAGCAAGTGATTGTCACTTGTGATATTGGACTAACATGTGATATTATTGATGATTCTTTATTTGTTAGTCCTACTAATGCTTCATGCAGCTCATCATCATCCACCACAACCAACTCTACCTCTACTACTAGTGATTCATCACTTGTGGTTGAGACTCTCAAGAGAGAGGTGGATGATCTCACTCGTGCATTAGGCAACGCCTATGGTGGGGATGCCCGCTTGCTAAAATGCTTGGGTAGCCAAAGGTTCTCTCTTAACAAAGAGGGATTGGGCTATATTCCCAAGAAGGGCAAGGCGGCCTTTGCTACTCCAAAGCCTCGCTTTGTGAAGGGCAATGGTCGTTATTGCAATAGATGCAAGCAAGTTAGGCATCTAGAGATTAATTGCAATAAAATGAACAAGAACAAGAAAAATGCTAATGTACCTTACATTCCTTTTGATTCTTGTTATGTGCTTACCAAGGGTGAGAAAGGTGTGCATGCTAGGTTTGTTGGTACACCAATTATAGGCCCAAAAAGGAAGGCCATTTGGGTACCAAAGAGCTTAGTGACTAACCTCCAAGGACCCAAGTAAGTATAGGTACCTAAAAGACATTAAATTGTTTTGTAGGTAAATTACAAGGTCGGAGGAAGGCATTGGGTGCTTGATAGTGGGTGCTCTCAACATATGACCGGTGATTCAAGAATGTTTAACTCTCTCAAATCAAATGATAGTGGCATTGATAGCATCACATTTGGTGACAATAACAAGGGTGATGTAAAGGCTCTTGGAAGGATTGCAATCTCAAATGATCATAGCATTTCCAATGTGCTCTTAGTTGAAAAGTTGAACTTCAATCTTCTCTCGGTTGCTCAATTGTGTGATCTCGGTTTCAAGTGCATATTTGGTGTTGATGATGTGGACATAGTTAGTGTTGATGGCTCAAATTTGATCTTCAAAGGTTTTAGATATGAGAATCTATACTTGGTTGATTTCAATGCTAGTGACACTCAACTCTCAACATGCTTGCTCACCAAATCAAGTATGGGTTGGTTATGGTATAGAAGACTTGGTTATGTTGGCATGAAGCAATTGAACAAGTTAGTGAAGCATGACTTAGTTAGAGGCTTGAAGGATGTCACATTTGAGAAGGATAAGCTATGTAGAGCATGTCAAGCCAGAAAGCAAGTGGGCAACACTCATCCATTGAAGAGCATTATGAGTACTTCCAAGGTATTTGAGTTGTTGCACATGGATCTATTTGGGCCAACTACATACACAAGCATTGGTGGCAACAAGTATGGCTTTGTGATTGTGGATGATTTCACTAGATACACATGGGTATTCTTTCTTAGGGACAAAAGTGATGTATTTGACATATTCAAGAAGTTCATCAAGAGAGTGCAAAATGAGTTTGAAACTACAATCAAGAAAGTGAGAAGTGACAATGAAAGTGAGTTTAGAAACACAATAGTTGATGAGCTATGTGATGAGCTTGGAATCAAACATCAATTCTCGGCCAAGTATACACCTCAATCAAATGGCTTAGTTGAGAGGAAAAATAGAACCTTAATTGATATGGCAAGATCAATGTTGAATGAGTATAATGTGAGTCATTCATTTTGGGCCGAAGCAATCAACACGGCTTGCTTCTATAGCAACCGCCTCTATTGCCACAAGTTCCTAGAGAAGACACCATATGAGATCTTAAATGGAAGAAAGCCCAACATTGCATACTTTCGGGTATTTGGTTGCAAATGCTACATCTTGAAGAAGGGCACTAGATTGAGCAAGTTTGAGAAGAAATGTGATGAAGGATTCTTACTTGGTTACTCAACTACTAGCAAAGCTTATAGAGTTTGGAATTTGGCTAGTGGTCAACTTGAAGAAGTGCATGATGTTGAATTTGATGAAACAAATGGCTCTCAAGATGAGGAAGATAACTTGGATGATGTGAGAGGAACTCAATTGACCAATGCTATGAAAGAAATGGACATTGGTGATATTAGGCCAAAGCAAGTGATTGATGTGGATGACAACAAAGATCAAGTGCTCCAAAGTCCAATTACACAAGCTAGTGGTTCTCTAATGCAAAATCAAGCTAGTACATCATCTCAAGTGCAACAAGATCAACAAGTGGCTAGTTCATCATCTCCAACTCATGATCAACATCAACATCCAAGCAATCAAGTCCAAGTGCTTCAACCAACTAACATTACAAGAGACCATCCATTGGATTCCATCATTGGTGACATACAAAGAGGAGTTCAAACTAGATCAAGATTGGCATCATTTTGTGCTCACTCATCTTTTGTGTTAATGGAAGAACCCAAGGACATTGATAAAGCATTGAGAGATCCAGATTGGGTAAATGCAATGCATGAAGAGCTCAACAACTTCAAGAGAAATGAAGTATGGGAACTAGTTGAAAGGCCTAAGGATCACAATGTCATTGGAACAAGATGGGTCTTTCGCAACAAGCAAGATCAAGATGGGATAGTAGTAAGGAACAAAGCAAGACTAGTAGCTCAAGGTTACACACAAATAGAGGGTCTTGACTTTGGTGAAACTTATGCCCCAGTTGCAAGATTAGAAGCAATTAGGATCTTACTTGCCTATGCTTGTGCTCATAATATCAAGTTATATTAAATGAATGTGAAGAGTGCATTTCTCAATGGGTACATTCAAGAGAAGGTGTATGTAGAGCAACCTCCCGGTTTTGAAGATGACAAGAAACCCAATCATGTATACAAGTTGAGAAAAGCTTTATATGGATTGAAGCAAGCACCTAGAGCATGGTATGAAAGATTGAGGGACTTCTTGCTATCCAAAGGATTTATCATGGGCAAAGTTGATACAACACTATTCACCAAGAAGATTGAGAAAGACTTGTTTGTGTTGCAAATATATGTTGATGATATCATATTTGGTTCAACCAATCAAGATTATTTTGATGAGTTTGGGAAAATGATGGCAAAGGAATTTGAAATGTCAATGATTGGTGAACTTAGTTTCTTTCTTGGACTTCAAATCAAACAAATGAAAGAAGGTACATTTGTGAGCCAAACTAAGTACATCAAAGATATGCTCAAGAAGTTTGGCATGGAAGATGCAAAGAGTATTACAACTCCAATGGGCACTAGTGGAAGTTTGGATAGTGACAAGAGTGGCAACATGGTGGATCAAAAGCTATATAGATCAATGATTGGTAGTCTACTCTATGTGACGGCATCAAGGCCCGATGTGATGTTTAGTGTATGCATGTGTGCAAGATTTCAAGCCTCACCAAGAGAAAGTCATTTGAAGGCAACAAAGAGAATATTGAGGTACTTAAAGCATACACAAGATGTTGTATTGTGGTATCCCAAAGGTGCTAGTTTTGAGCTAGTTGGTTATTCGGATTCTGACTATGCCGGTGACAAAGTTGAGAGAAAGAGCACCTCAGGGACTTGTCAATTGTTGAGAAGATCACTTATCTCATGGTCATCCAAGAAGCAAAATAGTATTGCACTATCTACCACCAAGGCCGAATACATCGCCGCGGGTAGTTGTTGTGCACAAATCTTGTGGATGAAGGCAACATTGAAGGATTTTGGAATCAATTTTAAGAATGTGTCATTACTATGTGACAATGAAAGTGCCGTGAAGCTAACCAACAATCCGGTTCAACATCAAAGAACAAAGCATATTGATGTTTGCCATCACTTTATTAGAGATCATCAACAAAAGGGTGACATTGCTATTGAGAGTGTGGGCACCGAAGATCAATTAGCCGATCTATTCACCAAGCCACTTGATGAGAAGAGATTTCACAAGCTAAAGAATGAGTTGAACATACTTGACTTCTCCAACATGAGTTGATGCACCCCATATATGACATGCCTCTCCTTCGAGCCCGAAGGTACAATTGGTTGACATGTCATACATTCTATGCTAAGGACTTGTTTAGTGCATCTAGTCATAATTTATATGTTCTAGGCTCATTCATGAAAATCAAATGAATTTGAAGTTTATATGGTACCACTATTGTTTCCATGACTTGTATGATCTAGTGGTAGCATATAACTTGTTTAAGTAGCTTGTGATCCTAAGTGTTTAATCTAGAAAACTTGTCTAAATATTTGCTTCAACATGGTGCATGATAACCCTTCTAGGGAGGTGTAAAGAAGCTTGCCCTTGGATCAAACCGAAGTATTTTATTTATGCAAGCAATCTAGGTTGATTCATAAACTTGATCCTCACCCCATATTTCAACATGATAATCTATCTAAAGTTTGCTCCTTGTGGTCAATTGGTGCCAAAGGGGGAGAAAATATTGTTCACAAAGATAGAACTCAAAGAGGAAGAAAATGTTGTGGGGGAGAAAATATTGTTTACAAAGATAGAACTCAAAGAGGAAGAAAATATTGTGGGGGAGAAAATGTTGTTCACAAAGATAGATCCTAAAGGGGGAGAATTGATAAAAGAAGGAGATCAACTAAAATTTGGAGCACATAAGTAGGGGGAGCAAGCTCTTAAGCATGAATGTTGCATTTACATGTGCACGTCATTTGTATGATGCATAGTTATGCATTCCGTTTTCTCCGAATACATTGCTTGTGTGGTGACTTGCTAGTATAATTTGAATGTTGCATTAAGGTACTAGCATGAATAGGCAGTAGTTAGATTTTTCTTGCTTCATGTTTTTCAAAGTGGTACTAGAGCCTTGCTTATAATGTTGATCTCACGAGGTTTCTAGTTATGTTTGTGTTTTTCCAAGTGGAATCTAACTACACAAGGTGCTAAGATGGTGTTTATCGCTACTCCGATGGTATCACGCTTCAAAGGTCTATAATCTAAAACACTTAGCACCTATTGGTAGACAATGCTCCTAATCTTTCCTATCTAACATGTATGCTTCCAAAATCCAAACATATAGCATACATGTAGGGGGAGCCATTGCTATCAATTTGAATTCATGATCACATGTCCATAATTCTTACACATGGTAATATACTTGGACAATGTGACATGGGTTCAATCAAAATTTTATCATAATATCTTTGTGAAAGGTTTGTCACCAATTACCAACAAGGGGGAGATTGAAAGTCCTATGTTTGGTGTTGGTAATTAGTGACAATGCCTAAGTACTAATCCTATGCCTAAGTTGTATGTAGCATATGAGGATTAGTACATTCCAAGGTTGGTGGCAAGATGGACATGGTGATCATGATGGCCACACTTGGATTTGGACGCAACCCTACGTGATCAAGGCAAAGGTATATGCTTAAGGGTTTTGTTTTAGTAACCAAGACACCTAGTGGGTGTGGTTACATTATAGGATAGATAGCCGTACTATAAAGAGGGGAATGACGCGGCTATTGAACTCCTAAGTGCCTCTAGATGTGCATTTCATGATCATATGCATTTGGATAGAACTAATAACGCCTCAGAAAATGATTGTGAAAATGCTAACACACTCACACATGACGAGATCACTTGGTGGTGTTAGCACGTTTGCGACGGCGGTGGAGTTTGAGTGGTAGAGAGGGTTTGGGTTCCTCTCTCCCTCCCGCCGAGCTTGCGAGGCAGGATTCAGGCATTTTCGAGAAGTTGAAACGACTATTTTCCACTACGCCGGAAGTCCGGAAAAGAAACGGAGGCGAACGGAGGTCACAGAAGTGACCGGACGCTGAATCGGACGCGGTCCTTGCATGACCGGACTCGTCCGGTCAGTGTTCAGTGTCTGCGCATTTTTTTTAGTTTGATGATCGGACGCGAGGCGCGTCTGGTCACTGATGATCGGACGCGTCCGGTCATTCAGGGAGCTTACTAGACTCTAACCGGACGCTGGCACTGTCACGTCCGGTCATGTTCCTTCAGCGCGTCCGGTCGTTGTTTCGTTGAGCGCTGCTCAGACGACCAGCGCGTCCGGTCATTCACGGGACTAGCGCGTCCGATCTGCACGATGAGCGCGTCCGGTCGTTGTTTCGCAGTTAGCTGTTGGGCGACCAGCGTGTCCGGTCAGTTGGACCAGCGCGTCCGGTCAGTGCTTCGTGACTTAGCCGTTGGGCGACCGGCGCGTCCGGTCAGTTGGACTAGCGCGTCCGGTCAGCCCGATTTTGGCTGTTTAAGTTTCTAACGGCTATATTCGAAGGGGTACGTCTATAAATACTCGTTGGCCGGCTCAAGGCTCGTTCTCTCGGACATCTCTCGAACATTTGACATACTTGTGAGCACTTTGAGCTAAGCAACTCCCCTCCCACTCATCTCTCTTGCTTCTTTGCATATTCGAAGTGAGATTGAGTGATCCAAGTGCATTTGCATTGTGAGATAGCATCTAGTTGGCACTTGGTGGTTGATTTGCTGCGGGATTCTTGTTTCTCTTGGTGGTTGCCGCCACCTAGACGGCTTGAAGCAGGTTGGAGGCTTTGGCAAGAGTTGGTGTTTGTTCTCGGCCTCCTTCAGTGATTGTGAGGGGTTTGTGCCTACCTCGGTGAAGCGCCAAAGGCAACGTTAGTATATTGCTCGTGTCATTGCAACCTTTTGCCATTTGGTAGGTTCTTGTGGCGCCTTTTGAGAGGCTCGGTGTGTGACCGATTAGCCACCGAACCACGTGGTGAAGAGGGACACAACGGGGACTAGCGTGCCGGCAAGCACGTGAACCTCGGGATAAATCTTCGTGTCATCACTTTTATATTGTGATTGATTGATCCCAGTGTTCGGTTATCTTGGTATTCATCTCTTGATCATATTGATTGGTTGGCTCAATTCTTCGCCCCTCGGTGATACCCTCCTAACTCTTTATTGTATTAATTTCTTAGTTATCTTTGCTAGCTAGTTAGCTTTGCTAGAGTAGCTTCTTTGTGTAGCTTGCTAAGTTGTAGTTTCCTTCTCGGTTTGACTTGTGTGGTTGAGTGCAAATACTAGAATTGTGAATTGAATAGGTGGCTTGTAAACACCCCATAGGCTAAGCAAAACTCGCATCTCGCTAGTTGTTATATTGATAAACTTGTTTAGCTTGTCTTTGTAGAAAGTTTTAAAAGGCTATTCACCCCCCCTCTAGCCATCAAGACCTTTCAGGTACTCTGAGAATGTGTGTGGATTATCGACCTCTTAATGCTGTAACTATCAAGAATAAATATCCGTTGCCTCATATCGATGTTTTGTTTGATAAGTTGGCTAAAGCTAGGGTGTTCTCCAAGATAGACCTAAGATCAGGGTATCATCAGATAAAGATTAGGCCACAAGATGTCCCGAAAACCACTTTTTCTACCAGATACGGGTTGTACGAGTATCTTGTTATGTCTTTTGGCTTAACAAATGCTCCTGCATATTTCATGTATCTGATGAATACGGTTTTCATGCCAGAGTTGGACAAGTTTGTAGTTGTCTTCATTGATGACATTCTAGTATACTCTGAGAATGAGAAAGATCATGAAGAGCATCTGAGAATTGTCTTGACCAGACTGAGAGATCATAAGTTATATGCTAAGTTCAGCAAATGTAAATTTTGGTTGAAGAAAGTTCCTTTCCTTGGTCATATTCTATCTGAGAATGGAGTTTCGGTAGATCCGAGCAAAGTGCAAGAGGTTATGGATTGGAAAACTCCAACCACAGTGCCAGAAGTCAGGAGTTTCCTAGGATTAGCTGGTTACTATCGCCGCTTTATCCCAGACTTCTCGAAGATTGCCAAGCCAATGACAAGTCTGTTACAGAAAGATCACAAGTTTGTATGGACAGAGGAGTGTGAGACAGCTTTCCACACCTTGCGGAAACTATTGACTACTGCTCCAGTTCTTGCACAGCTAGACATCGAGAAACCTTTTGATGTGTTCTGTGACGCGTCAAAAACAGGATTAGGCTGTGTTCTGATGCAAGAAGGAAGAGTCATTGCTTATGCCTCCCGTTAGTTGAGAAAACATGAAATCAATTATCCGACACACGATCTTGAGCTTGTCGCCGTGGTGCATGCCTTAAAGATTTGGAGACACTATTTACTTGGTAATATGTGCAACATTTTCACCGATCATAAGAGTCTCAAGTACATTTTCACCCAACCAGAATTGAACATGAGACAGCAAAGATGGTTAGAGCTAATTAAAGATTACAACTTGAATGTGCAGTATCACCCTAGGAAAGCCAATGTGGTAGCTGATGCTTTGAGTAGAAAGTCACATTGTCTGAATATGCAACCCTTACTCGAAGATAGTTTTAATCTAATGCACCCTGTCATGTTACATAGTATTCAGATCAGTTGCACCTTGGAGAGTAAGATAATAGAAGGTCAGAAAGCAGACAAAGGGATATTCCACATCAAAAAGAAAATTAAAGAAGAACCTTCAAAACACTTCAGAGTGGACGAGCAGGACGTGTTGTGGTTCGACAACCGTCTTGTTGTTCTAAAGGATAGAGAGCTTAAGAATAAAATTATGGATGAAGCTCATCACTCTAAGTTGTCCATTCATCCTGGCAGTAGTAAAATGTATCAAGAACTAAGGCCTCGCTATTGGTGGACAAAGATGAAGAAGGAAATTGCAGCTTATGTAGCCAGATGTGACACATGTTGTCGAGTGAAAGCTATTCACATGAAACCTGCTGGATTGTTGCAACCTTTGTCAGTACCTAGTTGGAAGTGGGGCGATATAAGTATGGATTTCATCATAGGTTTGCCCACTACTCAGAAAGGCCAAGATTCGATTTGGGTAATCGTGGATCGTCTTACCAAGACAGCCCACTTTTTGCCTGTCAAGACAGTTTATAGACCACCTCAATATGCCGAGAAGTATATTGCAGAGATTGTGAGATTGCATGGCATACCGAAGACTATCGTGTCTGACAGAGGGTCACAGTTCACTGCTCACTTTTGGGAGCATTTGCACAAAGGTTTGGGGACTAGTCTAATTCGTAGCACTGCCTATCATCCTCAAACAGATGGTCAGACTGAAAGAGTTAATGCTGTTTTAGAGGATATGTTAAGAGCTTGTGTGTTATCTTCCAGAGGTTCATGGGAGTCATGGTTACCTTTAGCAGAATTCGCGTATAATAATAGCTATCAAGAAAGTATCAAGATGGCACCTTTTGAGGCTCTGTATGGACGGAAGTGTAGAATACCTTTAAACTAGATTGAGCCAGGGGAAAGAAGGTATTATGGTATTGACTTCGTGGAAGAAGCCGAAAAGAAAGTTCATATCATTCAGCAAAATATGAGAGCAGCTCAGTCACGTCAGAAAAGCTATGTGGATAAGACAAGGAGACCACTTGTGTTCGAAGTTGGTGACTATGTTTATCTAAAAGTCACGCCAATGAAGAAGAAGCGGTTTGGAATACGCAGAAAGCTTGCCGCCAGATTTATAGGACCCTACAAAATCTTAGAAAGGAAGGGTCCAGTGGCTTACAAATTGGAATTACCAGAATCAATGGGTGCTATATTCCCAGTTTTTCACGTATCACATCTCAAGAAATGTTTGCGCGTTCTAGAGGAAATAATTGAACCTCGAGGCATAAAACTTAAGTCAGATCTGGTGTATCGTGAGCAGCCAATTCGAGTTTTGGATTCTAAAGAAAGGGCTACTCGAAACAGTGTGGTGAAAACATATAAGATACAATGGAGTCATCATGATGAAGGGGATGCATCTTGGGAAACGGATGAATACCTACAAAAAGCATACGAAGATTTTTATAATAAATAGTTCGTAACCCAAATCTCGGGACGATATTTTTATAAGGGGGGAGGGCTGTAACACTCCGGTGTTACGCAAGCATTTGCATTGCAATCATGAGCACAACATGTCATGGCATTCATAATTATATGTGCTTAGGGTGTACCTTTAATAAAATAAAAGTGTGGAAACTAGTATTGCATAACATGTTGTGATAATGTGCTAATGACATTCATCAAATTTGTGCAACTATAAATTTCATATCACTTAGAATTATAGGTAGAATTTGTGGAGCCACTAAATCACTCAAAGTTTTGTCAAAGATTTATTTTAAAAATGTTATTTGAAAATATTCAAAAATCCTCCCTAAATTAGCTTTTATTCTAAAAATCAAAATCTATAAGAATTTTGAGGTTGGCCCCTTAATCAAAGTTGTAGAGAATTAAATTCTAAGCAACTTTTATTTTTGGGTCATTTCTAGAAAAAAAATCCTTTTCTTGCTCAAAATAAGATTTGAAAACTATTATTTGAAATTATTTGAAAATATGAAAATAGAAATTCAATTTCTAACCTAAACGGGCCGCCGCCTCGTTTTCGGCCTGCTGCTGGAAGCGGCCCAGCTCCGCTCCCGCACGCGCGCGCCGCAGCCGCCGCCTCGGCCCAGCCCACGCCGCGCGGCTTCCTCCTCGCTCCCGCTCGCGCGCGCTCGCTGGCGCCCGCGGCAGACTGCGCTCGCCGCGTGGTGGCCGCATGCCGGCGACGCCCTCCGCGTGGCCGTCCGTGGCCCCGCGCACTCCGCCTCAAATCACCGCATGCGCTCGGCCTCCTTTCCACTCGCTCACTCACTCGCTCCCTTTCTCCTTCCTCCGGAAAAACCCGAGCGGGCAAACTGCTCGCCGCAGCGAGCTCCACCTCCGCCGCCGTGTTCCAGCGACGCCAGTGCACCGCAGCTCGATTGCTCGTGCATGGAGCTCCGCCACCCTCTTCCCTCCTCCGAACGAGCCCACCATCCCCTTGCTCACTTCGGTAGGACACCAATTTGGCTTCCTCGTCGCGCCACCGCGAACGGAGCCGCCGCGCTCGCGCTCCGGCCACTGTCGCCTCCGCTCCTCCCTATCTCTCCCAAACTACACGTTGATGTTCACCGTGTCCCCGCGATGGTGTTGTGCGCCTCGCCTTGTTCGCTCGAGCCCGGAGACAGCCGTTGGCCGTCGGCGGCCGTCGCACCGCCGCGGTGGCGAGCACCCGCGCGGCCGCGCGCGCTGCCCCGCTCGCCTGCGAGTGCGGCAAGTGGCTGGGTCGGCCGGTCTCAACGGGACACGGCCCGTTTTTGTTACCCCGCGTGCGCGTCTCTGGGCTGAGCAGGCCGGGCCGTCTGCCCCTTCTGATGTCGGCCCGTTTCAAAATAAAGATTCAGTTTTTATTTTCTCAATTGGAAATAAAGTGCTTAGCAATTATTTAGGTGATTAAATGTGCTCTAAAAATTGTGAAATAAATTTCTATGGACTCATTGGAACCAGATCTACAATATAAAAATATTGCATGTCATTTTTGGGATACTTTTCTGTAGAGCTTTAATTAATTCTTGATATTGCTGATATCTTGTAAAATGGTTAGTAAATCCTATATGTATCAGAAAAATATGATTTCAAGTTTGTTAATCTTATTATATCATGTACTTCTTAGGAAAAATATGTTTCATGCATGTGCTGTGGAAAACTTTGGAGAAGTAGTTCAAGTACCTTTAATGGCTGATTTTTGTTATTTTTGCTAGAGAGCAAACTTTGTATAAAACATGCATGTGATAATTTTTGTACAGTCATTATATTCCATGAAGAACCTAGGAAAAATATTAATTCTGTTGTTTGACACTTTTCATAGTACAAAGTAATTTCATACTCATTTTTATGCTATAGCTTGTCATTTTTGTACAGGATAGTTGACTTATCCAAATGTCATGAAATTTTTATGGTAGTCTGTTTAGGGTAGTATTATGCTACTGTAATTTTCTTAGATTTTTAGGAGCATCAGAAATATATGTTGTTGTTCAAACTTATTATTAATTAGGTTTTAAGCAAGTGTTGCTTTAAGTATGATTAAGAAATTTTGTAAAGCTTTGGTGTATCTTTGAAGCATTTCATAAGATATGTTAACTTGACATGTTAGTAGTAGAAGAGAATGCAGTAGATGACATGTGCTTGTAGTGTATAGTTTCTTGGATGATGTTGACTACCTTGCATTTCAACATATTCATTGCATTCATCTCCTTCGATGCACGTTTGCATAATCACTTACGCGCATTGCATCATACAGGATCGCAAACCGAGAACCCAGTCGTCTTACCCGAGGAACCAGAGGAGCAGCTCGAGGTGCAGCAGCAGGAGGTGACAGAAGCCGAAGAGGAGGTCGGTGAAGAGCTCCCCGAGTGCCCCGACCACCGTCCGAGCTCTTTTGAGAGAGGCAAGCCCCGGAGCATTTCTCTCCCGGTTTGCAAATAATTTATTATTAACTTTACTTAATTTGATGCATTACGTTTAGGAGTTGTTTGCAAACGTTGCTGCATTATACCTTGCTTACCTTTGTTATACTATATCCTTGTTACCCTGGTATCCGTAGTCGAGTCAATGCTTAGCTGGCTTAGACCGGTAGAAGTCGGGTGATTTCCTGTCACCTGCGAGCTATAGGTGGTTACCTGGATCTGCTTGGATGACTATGAAGTCATGGTATAACTAAGTGTGAAATGAATTTGAGACCGGGTGGAAACTTGCAGGGTTTCTGACTGTAGTGTTTTCCGTCTGTGTCGATTAAGGACCGTCCGTTGTTGTCCCTCGGGTCATGTTGAATGCATGCCTCACATTTAGCTGGCCGGATAAAGTACCTTCCGACCGCGAAACTGGGAGATTATTCGGGCCGAGTGGATTGCCCGCAACGCACTGTACCGGAGCAGTAGTGGCAGGATACAGGGGCGCGATGATAAGGCCAAAGAGCAGTCGGGCGGCCCCCGGGTACAAGTGGTTCCTGGCAAGCTCGCGACTTTACCTGAATGGTTGACTCGGCGACCAACACCTCACTTTAGCGGGTGAGTGAGGTTTGTGTGAGGAATAACTTACCAGCTGGTTAATAATCGATTCGAATCGTCATCGTTCACTGGATAGTGAACACTTGACTTGAGCTACTTCATCGTAGTAATATTGATGAAACACTTGGACAGTTATATGAATTATGACATAATGGAAGTTGTTAATGATCATTGGTTATCATTACCTGTTTAATTACATGTTACTTAGTACATGTGCAAATGTAGATGACAGGTTAATAAAGATTTAACTTGATGCAAAGTCTTTGTAAAGGTTTTCCTAAATGCTAAAAATTCCTTTTGCAAATGAGTCAGCTATCCCACCAGAAAGCCTATCATGATTCCTTGGTGTCTTTTATTTCTGGTTTATGACGGGTAAGTCTAGCTGAGTACCTTCTCGTACTCAGGGCTTTGTTCCCAGTTGTTGCAGATGGACAGATGTACCACGGCTATTGTATCAACTGTCTCTATCCTGCAATGGGCGAAGCTTAGGACCATGGGCAATGGTCATTCGCTACTTCTAGTCTGATGCTTTTGCTAGAGATGATCATAAGCTGGCACTTTATTTCAAAATGTTGTGTGTGCGTGATTTGAACTACCGCTTTCGCTACTTTTATTCAAACTTGTTTTGTAATAACTATGTTTAAACTCTGATGTATTTTATGTCGCGAACATTTATGTAACTTATGATGGTGACCGCTAAACTTAGTACGATCTTGGCTGTTATGTGAAATGGTTTGAAATCCGTCGAGATTTCACGGACTACCGGGTAATACGGGCTTAAGTTTGTTAAATTGTCCTTCCGTTGGATGATTTTCCTACTTAATCTCGTATAATTGGGCGGTTCTGTTACATGTGTCATTCATTTTTAGGATTGGTGTGACTAGGCTAACACGGGCCAAAACGACAAATTCATATTCGGTTGAACACCTATTATTTTTCTATTTTTTTATATATGTAATATGTAATGTATACCATGTAGATGTATATATATTTATATTAGGAAAAGCAAATATTTATTTTGAGGGTAGGAAAAGTGAAGATGACTAGATTGACACAAAATTGACAGCGTTTTCAGAAGTTCAGACCAAAAGGGTTGTCTCCAACTCTCCATGGTCTATCCCTCCCTCCCTACCCACATGGGCCCCAATTTTCTCCTCTAGCCGGTCCCTGTCGCAGACGCGCATCGCTCTCCTCCCGCCGTCCGGCCGCCCGCACATCGCTTCTGCTTCTCCCGTTCCAAACCCTAGCGGGCGGTAGCCGACGGTGTGTGATCCTCCGGCGTGTGCAGGGCCAGGAGCAGGCGCTGGGCGACGGGACGGCAGCCGCGGCCGGCGCGCTCCGCCTAGGCGGCCCGCGGCAGATCCGATCGATTGGTGGAATCTTCAATTCAACTCGATCGACTGATATAGGATCAGAAATGGCTATGCAGGCCGCAAGGAGGCTAGCGTCCTGGAGCCTCCAACGACGCTTACTCCTTCCCTCTCAGGTTCAGGCCCCAAGCATCCCAACCGCGGCGGCGGCAGCAGCCTTCCTCCACTCCCACGCCACCAGCTTCGGTACACATTGCTCGTGTCCATTGTTCCCGCTTATATAGATCCTAAAATCTCGTGGTTCATCAGGGTACAAGCAGGTGCGCGAAGAGGATAAGAGCAAATTGGTTGGCAACGTGTTCAGCATCGTGGCTTCCAGCTACGACCTCATGAACGATGTCATGAGTGTCGGCCTGCATAGGCTGTGGAAGGACAGGTTGCTACTGCTTACCCTTTCCGTTTCTTTTGTGGGTATATCTTCACAATCCAACCAACTCCCTTTGTCACTCAAACTCTGTTTCTTTTCATTCAGGCTTATTTCCAAGCTGAACCCCTTTCCGGGGATGAAGCATCTCGATGTGGCTGGTGGAACAGGTAATACCTATCCCCTTCCCTCATTGTTTTCAGCTGCACCATAGAAATAACAAATACAAACTTTTACCAGTAATTCTATCTTAACAATCTTCCGTTCAGTCTATCTATGTAATCAGTATATATATTGGTAGTTAGTCCTTCCGAGAGACCAGCATTATTTTCGTGCAAATGTTAATCAATGCTACCATAGTCCTTTCAGTTGCTACCATGTGTCTTGTTTATGCTTCCTGTTTTCTGCTCTCTGTTGAAAGGTTCTATTGCCAGGAGTTTTTGTACTGGCAGAAATTTGTAGTAGGAAAAAGAAAAATCCGATGACTGTTCATGTCATTGTTATGACTTCAGGCGATGTTGCTTTTCGTGTACTGGAAAGAATTAAGAGTGTGGGTCGCAGAGCTATGCAGGGTACTCTTACTGAAACCGAAGAAGACACCCACATTTATGTCTGTGACATTAATCCAAATATGCTAAATGTTGGGAAAAAGCGTGCTGCAGAAAGAGGTCTCAAGCATGAACTTTCTAATATATTCTGTTGTCTCTATCTCAAGTGTGGGTTATGTTGTTCAACAGTTGATTTTTATTTCCAGGGTATAGCAAAGAACATTGTCTTAGCTGGGTACAAGGAGATGCAGAAGCTCTGAGTTTTGAGGATGGATCTATGGATGGTTACACTATCGCATTTGGGATCAGAAATGTGACGCACATTGAGAAAGCTCTATCAGAAGCTTACAGGTTGGCTAATTTAGAAACCAAACAATTATTATTCCTCATGTTTCAAGTATTTCGCGAACTGGATGTCCCCACTGTTTCAACTTCAATATCTGTGTCTATTCTTCATGCTGTATCCTTTGATTAAGTTTTTCGTCTTCATGTGCAGTATCATGGATTAAGCGTTTTGTGTTCTACCATGTTTGCTTAGTTGATGGTTCTAAAATTTCATTACTGTCATATCAATTGGCATATTTCAGAATTTTTTTGCTTAGTTGATGGTTCTAAAATCTTATTGCTGTCACATCAATTGTCTTGCTTCAGGGTTCTAAAGCGAGGGGGGAGGTTCCTATGCTTGGAGTTGAGTCATGTGGATGTCCCTGTTTTTAAAGAGATGTAAGTTTCGTCAATCATGTTTATTTGTCTTTATAGGATTAGCTCATACGCAGGATGATGCCTTTAATATTCTCATTCATGCAAGATAGAAAAGATAAACAAGAAAAGACATGGGCTACAATGTTTTCAACTATCTCACAGTTAGTGTCCAAAAAAGTTACGCAGCCTGCTCAGAAGTGATTGCTGCATCAGCGCTGCAGCTGCTGCTGCAGCAACCACCCCTCAAAGTACTGGGCTACAATGTTGACAAATTGCCACCTGTAGCATTGTGTTAAACAATGTTCAAGGGTGGACGAAAGTGACCATTTTTTCCTGTCTATTTAATGTCAATAGAAAAGGGTTGCAGTGATGTAGTAGTTCTTCTGTTCCTTGATTTTTTTTTTCCTAATGTTGCCCTTGCCTAGGTCCTTGTGTGAACAGTATGAGTTTTTCTTTTCTCTCGTCGGCAGT
Source organism: Saccharum hybrid cultivar R570 (assembly GCA_038087645.1). Taxonomy (NCBI): domain Eukaryota; kingdom Viridiplantae; phylum Streptophyta; class Magnoliopsida; order Poales; family Poaceae; genus Saccharum; species Saccharum hybrid cultivar. The sequence goes on from JAQSUU010000849.1 coordinate 287,813, forward strand.
GAAAAAAGTAGAGCAAGTGTTTTATCCTACAATATCTTTTTCTGTTCTCTTTCAAATTTGCTGCCCTTTTTTTTTCAGCTATGATGTTTACTCGTTTTCTGTGATTCCGACTATTGGAGAGCTGGTTGCTGGTGATAGGCAGTCGTATCAATACTTGGTTGAGAGCATCCGTCGGTTTCCAAATCAGGTAATGGTGCTTGTGAGTTATTAGCACTTCTGTTATCGACAAACATGCATATGATTACATTCTTTGGATTTTCTACCTCAACAATCTTCGGGTTTATGCAAGATTAATTGGTAGTGTTTTTGCTGGGTTAGATGTTAAGCTAGAAGACGGGTGAGTTCTGGACTGAAATTGTATCTTTGCTGACCAGACTTGTACCTTTGCAGGAAAAGTTTGCTCAGATGATTCAGGAAGCCGGATTCCAGAGGGTGGAATATGAGAACCTCGTGGGTGGTGTAGTTGCCATTCATTCTGGACTGAAGTTGTAGAGTAATAATGAGCTGAATGAGGACGGATGTTTTGCATCATGCGTGCACCTCCTAAAAATAGTGTAAGCTGAATCATGCGACGTCCAACGTGCATTTGATTTCGCAGAGGGTGGTTCTTCAAAATGTAACGAATGATAGCTAGATGCCGCCTACTTCGTTTTCTAATGGTGTGTTTGTTTATGGAATCGCTTCATGTTTCATGAGGTGGTACATCATGAGTTCATCCCATTTTGGTAGAAGTTTTCGTGTATATACTAATCATTAGCTCATATGTGGTATGAGGTGGTGATGGGTCAACCCATTCCATCCCACAAACTAAATAAAAAAGGTGAGGAGTGGGAAGATGGACTGTCCAATTCTTCAAACAAAACACACCATAAATAAATTTTATAATTAGTATTTGTTAATATTTTTTTCAAATAAATTCTATAATATGTTAGACAAGCAGCTGTTGTTGGCTGTTAGCATAGTGATTTGTGAGACGTAGCTGCTGAGCAGTAGCGTCAATGGCTGCAAAAACCAGAACAGGCCCGCAGCATATGAGGACTCAGAATCCGTCGCTAGCCACATTATATTAGTATAATCCTTTTTTAGAATATTATTATAATCCTTATGTTCCAAATTATAGTTCATTTTGGCTTTTAAGCCAGACTCCTTTAATTTGGATTTTTTTTTTGAAAACGTGAAAACATCTAGAACATCAAATTAGTTTTATTAGATTAGATACTTCCTGCAATATGTTCTGATAGAGAATTTATTTGAACTTGTAGACATCAATACATTTTTCTAAAAAAACACTATCACAAAGCTAAAAGTGAACTTTGATTTTGCTATACGTATTTGTCCAAGCAAGTAGACCAGAATCTGCACACAAATGAATGAAGGAAACATTCCAGCTCCATTGACCTCGAAGGTGGAGGGAAGGGGAAACAAAAAAGGAACAGCTCGATTGTCTCGTACTCGGGAAATTACATACATTTCTTAGCATCTGATCTGACTCACCACCAAAGATGTATCTAACAGAGCAAGAGCATGCCTGCTACCTTGGCAACTTGGCAAGAAACTTCATATCCACCGGCTGCTTCGGGAGCACCGGCGTGACACGGGCCAGCAGAGACGTCTTCTTGGGCTTGGCCGGGAAGAGGAACGACTGCAATGGCACCGCCTTAGACTTGTTGGACGGCACGTGCCCAAGGTTGCTGCCACCATGGGCAGGCGAGCTGGAGTCGTCGTCCTCGGCTCCGGCTCCGGCTCCGGCCCCTGCCCCTGCTGGCTGGGGCGGCAGGCTGTGCAGCTTGGCCAGCGCCTGCTCCACCTCGGCCTGGAGACCCTTGATGTGGTCCAGTCCCGCCTGGAGTTCGTCTGACACCCTGTTGTTCTCCTGTTGCATGTTGAGGACCTCCCCCTGGAACTTGGCGGCCTGGTACGACGTGAACTGAGCCTCCGTGTCCAGCGCAGCCGTGATCTCCTCCTGTATGTCGCACAGCGACGTGAACCTGCACTGCAGCTCCCCTCGCAGCATCGCGTTCTGCTCCGACCACACCTGCAGCTCCGTCTTGAAGGCCCTCAGCTGCTTCTCCGTCGCCCCGTCCTGTTTGCCGTCTTCGTTGTTTATCAGCTGCAGCTTCCTCTGCAGGCCGTCGTACTTGTTCTGGAACTCCTGCACCCGCTGCAACGACGAGCTGAATTTCATCCAGAACTCGAGGTTCTCATCCAAGAGCGTGTCAATGTCCCTTCTGAACTTCTCTTCAAGAGGCGAGGCATTCTCTGCCTCGGCGATAGGCGGCAGCCTCAGGTCCTCCAGGCTAATGCCCCCTTGCTCAGCAGCGGCATCACTTGGCTTGCCGCTCCCTGCTGGTTCACCACCTTCTTGGATGGCCGAGCCCATCCTTATCAACCTTGAAATGGACGAAACGCTTGGTCTCCTCTGATGGATAGACGAATAGCTTGGGGTCCTCCTGTGACCCCGGCGAGTCCTCTTGCATGAACCCTCACTGCCTCCATCCCCTGCAGAGCTTGTGATTTCTTCACGGAGTTTCAGGATTTCATTCAGGCAATCCTGGTTCTTTTTCTCCATTTCTGCAAGCTTCCTCTTTGCGTCCTTGTAGTCCTCAAGGAGTGAGGTGTACTCACCTAAGAGGACCTTCTCCTTATCGTCTAGACTATCTGTGAGCCTCTCCTTCAGCTTCATCATGTCAGTAACGGCATCAGCAAAAGATGATAAACCTTCCTTGTTTATCTCTTCTTGTTCATCGCAACCTCCAAGGTTATCTGAAGAAATGTGACGAAGCCGTACCAATGAACCCCTCTCACGTGAAATTTTGTCCTGGCCAACGTCTAATTGTTGCTCACTGCATTTAGTGCTACCTGATGATTCATCGTTGGCTGCCACAAGCGCATCATTAGGATCATCCAGCTTGCCAACACCAGACGCTGGCCTAGCATTGCCTGCGTGGGGTTCAGCAATTTGAAGCCCCACCTTCTCCATGTCACAGCACTCATTTGATGATGGCTCTATAGACTCAACTTGTGGTCCTTCATGGGACGTGTGTGCAGCAGATGCAGAATCAGTGTGGTCCTCGCAAACCGGTGATAGCAACAACTCTGATAAATCATGGAATCTGCTTATTGCTTCTATGAAATTGGAACGGATTGTGCTTTCATCTTTGTGGAAGGAGCTTTCGAGAGCCTGAGCTCTGACAAGCTCCTCTTCTGCTTGCCTAAGCTTCTCGATCAATTCACTTGATCCACTGGCCAGCTCAGTATTCTCGTCCTCCAGGTTTTGCAGGGAATTCTCCAGCTCATTGTTTTCCTGACAAAGTCGCTCAATCTGGGAGGTTTGTGATGAAACCATGAGGTCCAAGTCAACAACTTTGTTGACAATTTCATCAATCCTCTCTGTAACTTCTGCCATGGAGATGTTGCAGTCCCTCTCAAAGTGTTCCTTGATCTTGTCAATTATAGACTCCATGTCTATTGCACCTTGTTTGACATGGCACACATTCTCCATTTCCGCGCCATGGTTCTTTCGAGTGTTTTTCTCGGAAAAATCCAGAGGATCCGGTAGAGATTTGCCATGTTTGTTCATTATAGCCTGGAGCGTCTCTCTGAAAACCTTGACTCTTTCCGATTCTCCCACTGCTTGTCCCGCAGATGCCTTCCGCTGTTCTTGCAGTTTGACAATAGTGTCTTCACAGGACTTGAGGGCAGTTGCTGTCATCAAGGCTCTGGCTTCATCATCTTCAATCACCGCGCTTTCATCAAACTTATCTTGAAAGTGACAAACTTGTTCCTGCATGTCATTGATTTCCTTCTCAAGATCCCAGTACTTTGCAATGCCGCTCTCATAGGAGCTTTTGATAAATTCTTTCTCAGTCTGCATGGCCAATATAGCTTTCTGTAGCCTGCTGATCTCTTCCCGTGCATTCTCCTTATTGATTGGAGCTGAGGTACTATTCTTTGCTCCCCCAACCATTGACCCAGGATGCTCTCCTTTCTTTTTCTTCATCAATCCATCAACAGTTGACTTGTGGATTTTGCGTGGATCAACTGGGGTGAACGCCTTTGGGATGTTATCATCCTCCTCTTCCAGCATTGCATACTGGACCTGATCAGGAAAGGCTGTGGCAATGGTGTGATTTGCTTTGTGTAGCTCCCCTGACATGATGTCATACCGGTCAGCCAGAGCCCTGTATGCTCGATATACTTCTTCTACCTGAGTGATCACCTCAGGTCGCCTCTTGTAGTACATCTCTGCCCTCTTTGAAAAGGAATCGGCCTCCTCCCCAAGGAGCAAGAGCATGCACTTGACCCTGTGTTCCATATCTGCAAATAAGTACCAAGACTAGTTGTTAGGTGCAAAAATATATATATTGTTTTACAGAGATTAGAAGTCAATACTCTAATTTCAAAACAAGTGCTGATAGATTTAGAATATTCATGTCGGGGGCAAAGCAGGAGAATTACAACAACTGGAGGTCAGCTGCTGCTCATCTAACACCCATCCTCAAATCTGCTAACAGACTTGTAACACAAGGACAGGCAAGGAATGAAGACATAAATAGGGATGTAAGTTGGCATCATGGACAGATGAATTACTAATTTGGAGACATTCTACATACTATTCTGAAATGATAAATGCGCGTACTCCAAAAGCAAGAATCACACAGATAGGAAACACATACAGTTCATGAATCATGGTTGAAGAATCCACAAGATTGATCTGATTCCTTAACATGAAAAGTAATACACAAGATGAAACAATAAATGATTACCTTGGAGGTGGTTGTCGAGCCATTTTGACTGTTTGGTGCGGATGTGGCTTGCCCACCACCATGAATATGCATTACTCGCTGCCCGCTGCAGCATCCTGTCTCTTCCTCTTCCTTCACCTTGTCCAAGATCCAATCTAGCGGCATTAATCTTTTCTTGACATGATAATTACCATGCGAAAGAAGAGAGGCTGGAGACAAAGAGAGCAAGAAAGGAGGAGGGGGGAGAGGTCATCGTGAGGCTGATAGCCAAGTCCTTTCATTGCAGATACACAGCAGTCGCTAAAAATAGCAAAGATGGTGAGAGGTTAAAGGAAAGGAGAACACAACACAGCAGAAGCGCAAGCAAACTCATATATCAGGACTTTCCTTCCCACACCTCTTGAAGAGACATTGCCCTGTAGATAAGAGCGTTATGAAATTCTTAAAGTCTTGCAATAAGACGCAACCCACGCACGAGCACTTTGCAAAACATGGAGCTCGCCAACAAGTATATCTTTAGCCATGTCCTTTCGAAAAGGATGCACACTCCTAGATTCAGGGTCATTAGCAATTTCAAGGTGCTGCAAAAGAAAAAGGAAATCAGGACCAGATTACTAGCGGGAAAATATGTAAAATCATGGACTTAAAATTGATTCACCTCCAAACCCCACATGGTTAGAGTATGCATGCATACTGCATACACCTCACTTACACGCTCATCTTAATTCATGCAGAAGATTTAACTACAGGTGGCATGTTTAGACATTATATATGTTGAGATCTCATATATGTTAGCAATATCAAATGCCTAGAAACACCCTCGGTGATATGTTTCAGCCAAGCGACACTATCTGCAAGTACAGGTCACTTCAAACATCTAAGCATGCTGGTGTGTTACAAAATGATCAACGGCTAATATTTCTTACCTGTGAATCTGGCAAAATAATGTGATATTTAAAATGTTTTAGTTGCGGGTTTGAACCAGTTAGATCTTCATAAGCGCAGTCTTAAATTTATTTTTCAGGATGACGTCATGAATAACTTTGACTTGCTACTCTATACTTGGAAAGTACATGCTATGTTCCGTATTTGGCTTTGCCAAATAAAAGACTGCATTCTTCTGCATGTTCTCTGACATCAGTTGCTATTTTTGGATAAATAGTGGGAGCATCTGCATACATGTCACGCAGTGTAGGCCCCGTACAGAATGCAAACGCTGATGTGTATGTGTTATGACCGGCATCTCGTACAAGAGGAGGAGATCGACAAGTGGCTAGGAGCAGCCGGCCGCCAGGGCTCGGTCGGTGTTTGGGGCTGGAAGCCCAATTATCTTCATCAATATTATTATTAGGAATATTATTATTATTAGGGAGTATTTTATAAATTATTAGGAGGAGAGAAGGATATATATATTTGTAAGACTCTATGAGATAATCAAGCAGAAACATATCAATTGTTTCCGGCTTCCCTTGGGAGCCGGGAGTCCTAACCCTAGCTGCGTATTCACGCGCACGCACGCCGCCACGGCGCCCCGCGTCGCCTCCCTCGTGCGCTGCGCCCTCGTCCTCCAACCCACACATACAACCTCCGATCCCTCTCCAGCAGGACTAGGGTTCGTAGCAGCCTGGTATCAGAGATCTCTGGTACGATGACCACACCTCTCGCTACCTCCGGAGTCTCAGCGGCGACCACGCTGCCGGCGTCCACCGTGCACTCGGAGATCTCAGAGTCCTCCGGCGCACCGCTCACCTTGGAAGCCCTGGCTGGTGTCGTCGATCGGATGGGCGCCAACATCGACGTGCTCAGCCGCAATATGGCGGCCATGCAGGAGGCCCTAGCCAGCCTGCTGCCGCCGCCACCACCGCCCGCCTCCCAGCCACCGCCACCACCGCCCGTTCCAACCGCGCCGCCGTCCAGCGTTCTAGTTGGCGCCCCCAATAGCGGCACGGGTGTGCCTCTGCACATGATGAGGTGGCCGTCGTCACCGTCCCCGATCCCGTCATGGGCGTTCATGGGCACGTCGCCGCCGGTCTACACGCCGGCAACCACCGTCACCACTTCGGCGGCGTCTTCCTCCGCCGCGGTCTCAGCACCCAGCGCCGGGACCTTCTACGGAGGGGCTGATGGTACCCTGTTTTACGGCGGTGCCCCGGCCTCTGCTGCGGTTGGGGGTGGGGGGCCCCACGACGGCGCGTCGGCCGGCGCGCAGGGTGGTCCTCACGCTCCACCCCGGTTCTACAAGTTGGAGTTTGCGACCTATGATGGCGCCGTCGACCCTCTCAATTGGCTCAACCAGTGCGAGCAATTCTTCCGCGGCCAACGTACCCTCGCCTCGGACCGCACGTGGTTGGCATCCTACCACCTCCGGGGCGCGGCGCAGACGTGGTACTATGCCCTTGAACAAGATGAGGGGATGCCACCGTGGGAGCATTTCCACGAGCTGTGCCAACTTCGCTTCGGGCCTCCAACGCATGGCACGCGCTTGGCGGAGCTCGCCCGGCTACCTTTCTCCTCCACGGACCAGGACTACTCGGAGCGCTACAACGCCGTTCTCTACCACGAGCCGGACCTCTCCGTCCTCCAGAAGGCCAAGCTGTACGTCGGAGGCCTCCCTGATCACATCCGGCTCGACGTGGAGATGCACCATCCGCCCGACTTACAGTCGGCGATGTACTATGCTCGCGCCTACGAGCGGCACACGGCAGCCTTCCTGCCGGCCCTACTGCAGCTGCAGCAGCAGCAACGCGGTGGGCGCCCTCCCCGGGCGGCACCAGCGCCCTCGGACCCTACCCCCCGGGCCAGCCGGCGGCCACGGCGGCGCCGGGACAGCAGCGGACGTTCCGTCGCCTCACGCCAGCCGAGCAGGTGGAGCGACGCCGCCAGGGCCTTTGCTTCAACTGTGACGAGCCGTTCGTGCGCGGCCATGTGTGCAAGCGGTTCTTCTACCTCGAGACCGACGACTACATCAACGACGAGCCGGCGGATACAGCCGCTGCGGACGGTCACGCGGCTGCCCACCTGGAGGCGCCGGCCGACCAGGAGGCCACGACTAACTCGCTTGTGGTTTCCCTTCACGCTGTTGCAGGTATTCGGCCGCCCAATGTCATGCTGCTGCCCATGTTCATCAAGGGCGAGCGCTTCCTCGCCCTCCTCGACACCGGCTCCATGCACAACTTCGTCCACAGAGCCGCCATGCGACGTCTCGGCCTCTCCCCCACCGGTGGCGAGGAGCTGCGGGTCACCGTCGCTAACGGTGATCGCTTGGCGTGCGAAGGGATCGCGCGCGATGTGCCTATCCGCATCGGAGACGAGGACTTCGCCATCACGTGCATCGGCCTCAATTTGGGCGCCTTCGACTTCATCATCGGCTTCGACTTTCTACGGACGCTGGGGCCCATGCTGTGGGATTGCGACGCCCTCACGTTGTCGTTCTAAGGAACGAGCGCCGCGTCACCTGGCAGGGCGTGCCCGGACCCACGGCGCCCACCCCCCAGCAGGCGCTGGCCGCGGTCTCTCCTGACCCGCGGCTCCCGCTGCTCGACCACCTCCATCAGCAGCACAACGACGTCTTCGACGAGCCCACGGGGCTCCCTCCGGCGCGTCCCTACGACCACCGCATCCATCTGCTGCCCGGGACCGCTCCTGTTGCGGTACGGCCGTACCGCTATCCCTAGCTGCAGAAGGACGAGTTGGAGCGGCAGTGCACCACGATGCTCGAGCAAGGCATCATTCGCCCGAGCACCTCGCCGTTCTCCGCCCCCGTCTTGTTGGTGCGCAAGGCGGACAAGACTTGGCGGTTCTGCATCGACTACCGCGCCCTCAATGCCAAGACGTCCAAGGACAAGTTCCTGATCCCGGTGGTGGACGAGCTTCTCGACGAGCTCCACAGTGCCCGCTTCTTCACCAAGCTTGATTTGCGGTCCGGGTACCACCAGGTGCCAATGCACCCAGACGACATCAGCAAGACGGCGTTCCGCACACATCAGAGCCACTACGAGTTCCTGGTGATGTCGTTCGGCCTCTCCAACGCGCCGGCGACGTTCCAGGCGCTCATGAACGACGTCCTCCGCCCATATCTCCGCAGGTTCGTCTTGGCATTTTTCGACGACATATTGATCTACAGCTCTTCGTGGGCGGAGCACCTGCAGCACGTGGGCATCGTCCTCAACGCCCTTCGCGCCCACCGTCTTCATCTGAAGCGCTCCAAGTGTTCCTTTGGGGCCTCTCGGTGGCCTACCTCGGCCACGTCATCTCCGCCGAGGGGGTTGCCATGGACGCCGACAAGGTGGCGGCGGTCGCTTCCTGGCCTACACCACGGTCGGCCCGGGCCCTACGCGGCTTCCTGGGACTGGCCGGCTACTACCGCAAGTTCATCCGCGACTTCGGCATCATAGCGGCGCCGCTGACGCGTCTCTTGCGACGAGACGCGTTTGCTTGGGACGACGCCGCCGACTCAGCGTTCCGGGCGCTCCAGGGCGCCCTCACCACGGGGCCGGTTCTTCAGATGCCAGACTTTACCAAGGACTTCGTCGTCGACAGCGACGCTTCGGGCGCCGGTTTCGATGCGGTTCTTCACCAGGGCGCTGGACCGCTCGCCTTCTTCAGTCGGCCGTTCGCCGCACGCCACCTGAAGCTCGCCGCTTATGAGCGGGAGTTGATCGGGTTGGCGCAGGCCGTGCGGCATTGGCGGTCGTACTTGTGGGGGCGCCACTTCCTGGTGCGGACGGATCACTACAACCTCAAATACTTGCTCGATCAGCGCCTCTCCACCATTCCTCAACACCAGTGGGTCAGCAAGCTATTTGGGTTCGACTTCGCCGTGGAGTTCCGCCCAGGCCGCCTCAACACGGTGGCCGACGCCTTGTCCCACCGGGACGTCGACGCCACGGATGGCCCCGCGGATGCCTCGGCTGCAGTTGCAGCGGCACTGTCGGGCCCCTCCTACCTCGACGACGTGCGCCGGGCGACAGCCACCGCTCCTGACGCACTGGCCCTGCTGGAGCGCCTGCGCGCTGGTGACCTCCCGGGCCGCTGGCGTGAGGACGCCGGCCTCCTCCTGCATGGCTCGCGCATCTTCATCCCTGACGTCGGCGAGCTGCGTCACCAGGCCCTCCAGCTGGCCCATGGCGCGGGTCATGAGGGCGTCCAGAAAACCTTGCACCGTCTCCGCGCGGATTTTTACATTCCAGGTGATCGCTCCTTGGTGCAGGATTGGGTGCGCTCCTGCACCACGTGCCAGCGCAACAAGTCGCCCGCCCTCCAGCCGGCGGGGTTGCTGCAGCCGCTCGACGTTCCGTCCCAGGTGTGGGCGGATATTTCTATGGACTTCATCGAGGGGCTGCCGAAGGTCGGCGGCAAGTCGGTCATCCTCACCGTCGTCGACCGCTTCTCCAAGTATGCGCACTTCATCGCGCTCGGCCACCCCTACACGGCCACGATCGTCGCCCGTGCTTTCTTCGATGGCATCGTCCGGCTTCACGGGTTTCCGACATCCATCGTCAGTGATCGGGACCCCGTGTTTACCGGCCATGTCTGGCGTGACCTCTTTCAGATGGCGGGCATCAAACTCCGTATGAGTACGGCATTCCACCCACAGATGGATGGCCAGTCGGAGGTGGTGAATAAGGTAATCGCAATGTATTTGCGTTGTGTCACAGGTGACCGCCTGTGTGCATGGGTGGACTGGCTGTCGTGGGCGGAGTATTGCTACAACACGTCCTTCCACACCGCTCTTCGTGCTACGCCGTTCGAGGTGGTGTACGGGCGTCCTCCTCAGCCCATCCTGCCGTACAGGCCGGGCTCGGCCAGCACTGAGGCGGCCGACGACCTCCTCCGCAGTCGTGACGAGGTCTTGGCTGAGGTCCGTCAACGTCTTCTCCAGGCGCAGCAGTTGGCGAAGAAGTACTACGACGCCAACCACCGGGAGGTGGTGTTCGACGTCGGTTCATGGGTTTGGCTGCGCCTCCTTCACCGCACAACGCAGTCCCTCGACCCGCGCTCCAGGCGTAAGCTCGGGCCGCGTTGGGCTGGTCCCTTTCGCGTACTTGAGCGCATTGGGAGCGTCGCCTATCGTCTTTAGCTGCCGGAAGGGTCGCGCCTCCATGATGTGTTCCACGTCGGCCTATTGAAGCAGCATTGCGGCGACCCCCCAGCTGTGCCCGGCGTCCTGCCTCCGACACAGGATGGCCGCGCTTTGGCTGACCCGGAACGAGCTCTACGTGCACAGCAGCGGTGTGGTGTCTGGCGGATTTTGATCAAGTGGCGCGGACTGCCTGAGGCCGCTGCTACCTGGGAGCTCCTTGATGAGTTCCGGGATGCTTATCCCGCGTTCCAGCTCGAGGACGAGCTGTTTTCGCAGACGGGGAGAGATGTTATGACCGGCATCTCGTACAAGAGGAGGAGATCGACAAGTGGCTAGGAGCAGCCGGCCACCAGGGCTCGGTCGGTGTTTGGGGCTGGAAGCCCAATTATCTTCATCAATATTATTATTAGGAATATTATTATTATTAGGGAGTATTTTATAAATTATTTGGAGAGAAGGATATATATATTTGTAAGACTCTATGAGATAATCAAACAGAAACATATCGATTGTTTCCGGCTTCCCTTGGGAGCAGGGAGTCCTAACCCTAGCTGCGTATTCACGTGCACGCACGCTGCCACGGCGCCCCCGCGTCGCCTCCCTCGTGCGCTGCGCCCTCGTCCGCCTCCAACCCACACATACAACCTCCGATCCCTCTCCAGCAGGACTAGGGTTCGTAGCAGTATGACATTTTGGACTCTCAGTTATGTTTGGATGTCAGCGAACATTTCTCTATAACAGCCTCTGACCTGTTCCAACTTGCCTACCCCAACTTGCTTGGGACAAAAGGCTATGTTGTTGTTGTTGTAGCCTCTGACCTGTTCCCTCGAAACTGTCCTTGTTTATAGCGGGCTTAGTGCTACTTGTACTTGGTAAACTAGATAGCTGTGGTAACTGGTAAGATGCCTAGCTAAGTAGATTTACGTGTATAAATACCAGACTGTAATCAATACAATCATCTTCCAAACACCCTACAATGGGGAGACAGGATTCCGAGTTACTATTAGTAGCCTCACCTCAATAGCTGTAAGATAGCTCTGAATCTCATCATCCAGGTGCAAGAGCAACATGCGGTGAGCATGGATTTCTCTCTCTTTATTTCCCAAAGGGCGTCTGGCAAGTCGACCATCATCTCTAGCAGCTTCTGTGGACATCTCTTCTAATTCTGAAGAAGTGAAGAGGTTCTTATCATGTCATTGTCTCATTGATCAGTACTGTAATTAGGAACTCTAAAGGGAAATTGTTAGAAAGAAGAAACTAAAGTGAAACAAATACCAATTATGGCAACAGAATAGAACCTTCAAGTGACGTAGCATGGAAAACTCGGAAAAATGCACGCAAGATCTGGGGAACTCCCACCCCTTTCCCTCCACAGAATTTGACCTCCCTGTTTCCATTCTTCGTGTTAAGCAACACAGCAGGCAATGTTCTTATCGTACTGAGAAGCTATTGAAAAACTTGTTATTGCTTGACATTTCAAATGTTATATTGCATTCCAAAAAGAATTAGTATTTGAAAAGTTAAAAAGAAATAGCATCATAGATTTTTCAGAAGACAATATCTAGTTTGCTATTTTAAAAGTTCACTTAACCTTAAACTCTATGTTTCTTCCAAACAAAAAACAAGTGAAACTCTATCCGATGGTCATCATACATATCATTAACTAATACAGGGACTTAGGAAAGCCAATTTGTAAAAGTAGTTAGATTGCTTACTGTACAATAGGTAGAAGCACCGGCTTCTATAATTTATGTGCTATCTGAAAAGTATACCTTTATAGCCAATTTGAAGATTATTTTTACATAAATAGTTAAACATTACTTGGTATCCACTTTACTAAATCTAGCTAATAGAATTGAGCAAATTATTTACGGATGGACCCATATAGTTGTGGATAAATTCCCAACCACATACTTTATAACAAAAGTTTTATTATAGCTGCAACAGAACATGTCTTCATATTTTGGACCATGATGCCTTTCCCATATATCAAGCTTCTTCCTATAAAAAGGATCTTCGTATGGCATGTCTACATGAATATGTGCCTGAACAATACATATTAAGTACCAAATATCATGGAGTGATCTCTGAAGAATCAATATGCATTGACAAACATGTTTTCTTGGTCAATTAGAAGAGACAATTATTTAAAACTTAATAAGTTATTTTCAACATGGTTATCTCCATCATTTAATCACTAATGCCAGTTCAGATACACAAGTTTTCTTACTTTCTTATATACAAGAATTTAAGAAGTTGGCTCATGTTGGGTTTAAAACTTAAGATGTTTTATTTAATAACTAAAGTTGTTTCCCAACATAGGATCCATATGTCCCTTTTAGTCCCAAGAAAGTTGGGTGGCTAGAATCAAAACCCAACATGAGTCACTAATAAAAAGGGGAAAATCCAAGACAAGAAAATAACATACATATAGATATATGTATGTGTGTGTGTGTGTGTATATATGGCATCAATACTAGCAATATTATTATGGGACCTAAAGCATGTTCATGGTTCAGGCATGTAATGTGAAGAACTTATTCCATGCGCTCCTATCCAAGGACAGTTCTCTAGGTGTATCACACCCTCTTAAGTCCTTTTTTTACTGCCTCCTTCCATGTCAAGATTGGCCGACCCTACCTCTCCTTACACTATTGTCGTGCCTTGCCATTCAACTATGCATTGGTGCCTCTGGAGGGCTCCACTGGACATGTTGAAACCATCTCAACAGTTGTTGAGCAAACTTTTCTTCAATTGGTGCTACCCCTAGGCCCTAGCCTATAATGTATATCATTGCGTTGGACTCGCTCCATTCTTGTATCATCACAAATCTATGCATTGCCTTTTAGTAGGCAGTAGGCCAACATGTACAACACTGCACATCTAATTGCCATTCTGTAGACCTTAACATTTGCAGTGGAGACTGTCAAGTGCTTGGCGCCATTTCATCCATCCCCCTTTAATTCTATGGCTAGCAATACTATCTTCATCTATATCCCCATCGATGCCAAAGAAACAAAAGATATCCTTTTTGGTCACTATTCGATCTTACAGACTAGTGAGGAGCTTCATCTATGGGGGATGGCTGGGGCTCATGGGGTTTCTTAGATAAATAACTGTAGCTCTCCTGCATGTTCGAGAAAGAAAAATACAGACTAACATCTCCATCCCCATGTGTAGAGTGCTGTCACACCTCATATACTCGGATTTAGTTATGCTAAATATAAAACATTTCAACTCTAGAGTCTGCTGCCACAACTTCACAGTTTCCTATTTACTACCACCCAACTTCCATTATCTAGCACTACATCATCAGTAAAAAGCATACATCAAGGAATATCTCCTTGTATGTCCCTTGTGACCTCATCCATGACCAAAGCAAATAGATAAGGGCTCAAAGCTGACCCTTGATGTAGTCCTATTTTGATCAGGAAGTCATCCGTACCAGTTTCACCATTACTTGTTTGAACACTAGTCACAACATTGCTGTACATAAATAAGCTTTCTTAGAAATTTGAACATTTATTTTTCCATACGAAGTCACCTGGTCATATATATTACTGGAAAGTGTGAATCCAAAGTTAAGCGCTAGTGCAGCATTAGAATATTTCCCATATCTTATCATAACCTGCAAATATAAAGATTCCAGAGCTCTCAGAATAACACACACACACAAACAAGTCAGTTGCCTCCATTCCCAGAGACATTCTGTGCAAATGATAAAGATCCAATTCCTGAACTGCATAGTAAATTGGGAAAAAGAAAACATATCAAGGCATCAAGAAATACCTGTTCACCAACAGCATAATTCCTGTCAGCAATGACCTGAAAGTAACAGAAGAATAAGAATTTATAATATAATTTCCATAACTCAGTATCTAAAAAATGCCTTCATTCATAATCACAAATACGCAATTAACTGATGAACCACATGCGAGTACCTCAGAAACATCTTTCTGCTCGTCATATAGTAATATAGAATTAGAAAGACCGTCATGGTTAAGAAAATCTGCAAATGGAATCTACATGATATTTTCAGGTTGGTGAAATGTGTAGAAGAACAATGCATGCACTGCATTCAAGCCAATACATAATACATAATGTAATAAACGAGAAAAAATTGTACCAATGATACACCTCTTGAAGTACGCCAAGCTCGAGATGATACTGCAAGTGGCATGAAAATCACAATTTCAATCACACAGAGAGGACCCACTTTCAAAATGAGGTAAATCACTCCTACTACACAAAGCAAACACCTGGAGTGGGAGGGAGGGAGGGTTAATAAAAAAAACCAACTGTGTCGGTGAGAAACATGCGCCTACTATTCAACATGTTGAAACTTGGGATGCTAAAACAACATTTAATTACAATGCTGAGTGGTGTAACTATGTAAGGAATATAATCAAAATGCATGCACTAAGCAACAAAGATAAAAGAATCAGGCTGCATCTGATGGTATACCTAATGCAGAAGCATGCATGAAATTCTCCAGTTTTATTTCTCCAAACAGATGCGGGAAACGTTCAAGAACCTTGCATATTGGAAAAGACATCAGTAAGCAGGCTAATGGAAAAGGATAGGCGAGAAAGAGGGAGGGACGAAGAGTATGAACTGGCTTCGCTGCTGAAAACTCCTTCTTAGCATGTTCCCTTTGTTCAATGGCTTCATTATAAACTGAGCTATTTCGGACCATATGAAGCTCATTTAGATCCCAGAAAATCTGAACAAACAAGAAAAATAAATAGTACATTTAACAATAAAACTATAGCTCTATTGTCCTGAAACCTAACAAGGATATAAACCTAGAAAGATTTGAATACCAAGATAACCAACTATAATAGTCTTAAAACATTCAGCCAAACCTATAGTTTTACAAATCAACTAGAAAACGCTGAGTAACGAAGTCCTAGCACACTTCTGTTACAATGTCAATAGTTACATACTGCAGCCTAAAATATCAATTTTCTCCCTCTAAAAATTTAGTAAACCCTTTACAATAGCAATGCGTAGCATTTTGCAATGTACATGCATACCATGTTATGCATCTCATCCTTGCAAGGAAGAGATTTGATATATGACTCCCATCCAGATTCCTAGAAGAGAAAACAAGCATGAGATGGTATGTTTCCCTTCGTCATTTCCATTTATTTTAAAAGATAATGCATGAGAATGATTTCACGAGTTACATGTCCCAAGTGTTGCTCCATCATGAGGAGCACAGCAACCTTTGCTGTATCTCCAACAAGGTTGTCAATTAGCATACAAACTTCTTGGGGAAGTTTATCTTCAGTAAGTTGCTGCACAGTGTGAGAAAAATAAGTATCGAATAAAACTAAGCTCTTAGATTAGCATCCTTAGGACAGTGGAACTGTTAAGGAACTTACAACACTGTAAGGTACTTCCAATATACAGTCCCCCTCTTTTATGGGCTCCAATGCAACTAACGACCTGAAAAGAGAAGGTCTGATTCAGAGACCAGTGCTTCCAGAAATTGATTTGTACTAGACAAATGAGAATACCCGGGAAGCAAACTGCAAAAACTCCGTATAACGAACAAGGACTGGTCCTTACAGACAGGTAATAAAAAAAAAAGATAAATAGGCAACTTGTTTAGAGGCAGACCTGACCTTCCGAAGGACGAGGTTGCAACAGCTAGTACCGATGAAATGCGAGTCCCTGCCTTCGTCTGCAGCCAATGTAGGAAGGCACTGCAGTGGTCATCCTCGAGACTAGTGGCCTGTGAAATCCAATTGTCAGAAATACTACATGAGCAATGAGGAGATGGATCAAATCGCATCGGGTGGAAATTGGAATGGGGGGATTAGAAACGCTAGTAGCTCGACAGCTCAGTTCACCTGGGACTGAGACCTCGACCTGGAGACGGCGGCAGAGCGGGGAAGGAGACGACGAGGGACACCCACCACAGCCCCGCCAAGGCGAGACGCGACGCCGCGCAACAAGCTGGTTCCCGCCGCCATCAGGAACCCTCTAGTCTCTAGAAGTGCCTGTGTGAGTGAAATTTCAAAGAGCAGCCAAGGGCGAGCGGAGCGGAGATTGGGTGGAGTCGTGGGGAATAATCTGCTCTACTCTTCTACCAAATAGGCCAGGAGTGGTATGCAGTTGGGCTCTCAAGTCTCTTAGGGTGTGTTTGTTGCGTGGCTCAGGCTCCGACAATACAGTTTAGGCCTGTAGAGGCCCATAGCCAGGCTCCAGCAAGCCAAAAAGAGGGTCCTGGCCAGGCTTAGTGGAAACGAGTGGGGGGGAGCGTTTCCAGCAAGCCAGGCTTGGCTTAGCTAACGTATGCTTCTCCTCACCGTCCGACCGCATGCACCTCCGCGTTCGCTCCTTGGCCACTGCCCCGCCTCCTCCGCGCTCGTCCTCCACGGCGGTAAGCCCTGCTCCTCCGCCGCCCCGCCTCCTCCGCCGTCGTTCTCCACGCTGCTGGCTGACCGGCGAGCTCTGCTCCTCCACCACCACACCAGATTCGCGCTCGTCCTCCACGTCGCTGGCTAGCCGGAGAGCTATGCTCCTCCACCGCAACACTGGATCTGCGCTCCTCCACGCCGCTGGCCAGCTGGCGAGCACTGCTCCTCCACCACCACGCCGCATCCACGCTCGTCCTCCATCCCCTCCAGAAGATCCGGCGAGCCTGCTCCTCCTCCTCCCCCCCACCTCCAGAAGATCCCACCAGCTCGACCTCCGGCCGTGACCTCCCGATCTGTCGAGGACGGCACGATGCGCGAGCCATCGGAGCTCCACCGTGCCATCATGGGAGCTCCACCACGCCACCATGGGAGCTCCACCACGCGAGCTTCGCCGGCCACCCTGGGCGGCCATAGGAGCTCCACCGCGCGAGCAACCGGCCATGGCCATACCAGCAACTGGCCACGACCATGGGAGCAACCTGGACGCAACCACAGATGATGCCCAGCAAGTGTTCGATAGAATGTGTGAGAAGGGGTAAACTTACCATGTCAAAGATGAGGTGATTCTATACGAGCCAAGCCAGACAATCAAACACACCAATTCCTAGCCCGGCTTAGCCAGTACGGGCAACCAAACATGTGCTGCTTGCATTGACTAAAGCTGGGTAGAGCTAGCATCTCTTAGTTTTGCTAGCCAGGCTTGTCTAGGAAACGAACCAAACACACCATTAGTCTCAAATTGAATATACTCTACTCCTTCCGTCTTGTAATATGCATTCTACCATTCAAAATTTATGCTCAAATATAATGCATTCTAGAGGACTAATTTTACATTAAATGTTTTCCATTCATCAACCAATCATCATTAATCATGTTGATGATAGCATCTGATTAAGAAATAAAATAAGGTACATGCGTCTTTTATGTTCTCTCTTAATTTGTCTTAACATTCTTAAAATACACTATATTATAGGATAGAGGGAGTACAAGATAAGATAAGACATTTGCATATATAAAAAATTTCCCCTAAAAAATATATATCAAAAATTAAAATTTATAATATTTATTAATGAATAATTAAGTTAAAAAATAATAAGTTGTGCTACAAATTTGATAATGTTAGATTTATAATTAAATACGATATCCAATAATCATAAGTTTATAATACATAAACAATACTACTCATCCTAAAAAGGATGCAATTATAATTCTGTCCATAACCAAATATTAAGAGTATAATCAATTGTATTTATAGTCCATTTGTTCTGGATTTTTTAGGCACATATTTTTGCTACATAGATCACACGCGCGCGCGCACACATATTATGTCTACATATATAATGCAATTATGCAAACTATGTATATACAAAAATGACTTACAATTTGAAACTGATTAAGTAAAAAATAGTTCTGAATTTTATGACATCAAAATAGCTATGTTATAAATATATTTCAAGATGAATTTAATGATACTCATTTGTATAATAAATGTTGATAATTTTTTATATAAACTTAGTCAAACTAAAAATTGTTTGGTACTATGCTTCATTCTTTTTAGAGGGAATATAATATATACAAAATATATAAATGGTCAAAGTTTAGCTTAGAAGATACTGCTTCCGTTCCAAATTATTAGTCGATTTGACTTTTTTTGATACGTACATTTTACTACATATCTAAACCTATGTTATATCTAGAATCCTAGATACCTAATAAAATAGGTGTACTAAAAAAAAGTCAAAGCGACTTATAATTTAGAATGGAGGTAGTATCAAACTATGTTTTATAAACTAACTTGGCCGAAGATATACTTATTAATATTATTTTGAGACAGAATTCCCGCCTGACCTCTATGACTATCATCACAGCAGATTCCTTCTCTCCAAAGGGAAAAAAACGGAAGAGAAAAGAGAAATCAGGTAGAGAAGAAAGGAATATCCTCCAAATACATTCTTTGTTCAACTACTACGAGTAGAGTCATATGCAATACAAATGCACGATTTTCCCATGAGCACAATCGCATATCACCATGATGACATGCCATCATCAATCATGCACCACAAACAAGCCATAGCCATACACAGACACAGCAAACATCTACTCCGTCCCAGTTTCCTTCACTTGAACATGGAGATGTCAAACACACGGGCGGAGCCATCTGATGAGGCGGAGACCATGGTGTTGCCGTCGGCGGTGAAGGCCAGCGACTGTACTACATCTGCATACCCACTTGTCGGTACCAACAGTACGGGGGTACCCACATCCATCACTAATAAAAAACTAAAACGACTGAAACCGCAATAGAAGGCAGCCCGCCTCGACCGCGTATCCAGTCCGCCTCGTACGAGGCCCACTCGACGGGGCGCCTCGACCGCGCTCCGGCTCCGACTCGTACGAGGCCCGATCGACGGGGCGCCTCGGCCGCGCCCCATCTCGTACAACAAGGGACCTCGACGGTGCTCCGACCCGTGCGAGGCTCGTCCGCCCGCAGGGAAGAACTCCGACTCGCGTGAGCCCGGGTCGAGCGCCTCGACTCCTTCTCTTTACCTACCCCAGGACAAAAGCCATAGCATTTAATGCCGTTACCTACTACCACCTACCGGCATGGCTGCAACCAGGATCGATGTGGGAACAATGCCCGTGTCAGATCACACTGTTTTACTGCCCATCCCGTGATGGGAGGTGAAACCCGTCACTGTACCCACCTTACCGCGCACTGTTTACCATCGATCACCCTCGAGGGAGGATAAGACAAGGCCCGTCCTCCGCAATCTCGGGGATTCGGCCTTATACATCCGGCCTCGACCCGGCCTCGACCCAACCTCGACGCTCCGCACAGTTCAACCGCAAGGGAAGGACGGTGTGGCGCGGCGCTCCGGGTCATTTCGCCGTCTCGTCTCCCACGACGCCATGGTGTTCGGGGATGGCCGACCATTCCCAGAGCATGTCGCTACGGTCAGCTCAACAGGAATCGACAAAACATCACCTCAAAGCTCCCCGTCGTCCTGACCTCCTCTCGCCCTATAAAAGGGCAGGCCAGGGTTCTACGGGGAGGACGAAAAAGGGACAACGAACGAAGAAAAACACGAAACAACAGTCAAGACACTCCGATGCAATCGCCCTTGTCCCCTTTTTCCTCTCTTTGAGACTTGGGCTCGACGTCCTCTCTCGCATGCTTGTAACCCCTACACGAGCACTCCGGTGCAAGGAAATACAAACTTCTTCCTCCCGCTGGACGTAGGGTCTTCCTTTGCCCGAACCAGGATAAACCCCCGTGTGTTCTCCTTGCATCACCATCCAGGAAAGAGACACGCAACATTTACTCGTTGGTTTAGGACCCCCTCGGTCTGAACACCGACAGCCCCCGAGCTTTTGGGTGAGTGTGTGATCACTCTCCCAGAGGTTTGTTTGAACAGGAGTCGTGTCGTTGTGTCTTTTGCCGGTGGGGGCGCGTGAGTGCACCCGTCGGGTGTAGCCCCCGAGGCCTCGGTGGAGTGTTGAGACTCCTTCGAGGTCTTGTATTCGTTTTATTGGGGAATGATTCGTTGCGGTCAAGCCCCCGAGCCTCGCGCGCACGAGGTCGATCAGAGTCCTGGCCGTCTTTTGCCATGCGACCCTCACGCTCCTCCTTCAGGAAGGAGGAGGAGGGGTGGGGAACGCCGTACTACCCTCGTTTGGGCGAGTTCCGACGATCTCCGGTGAGCTACTAGCGGGGGAATTCGAGTGAGAGCCCGTGCCCTAGTCGTTAGGGGTCGGCTAGTGGCCTAGAGGCGCCCTCAAATATGCTAAGAAGTGGTCGTGTGGATCTCGATTCCCTTCGACAGGATTCAAGGGCTCGGTGCCTCCCCGGGGGGATTCCTACGTGGACCTCCTCCTTTAGCCTTGAATACGTCCTGGGGTGCCTCGAGAGCGTGGCTCGAGCCCTGGCCATGTATGGGCGTACCCTTGGTCGTCCCTAACTCTGTTGCTCGAGGACAGCTGTCGAACCCTGGTCGAGGGCTAGCCTCCGCTCCCTCGAGGCTTATACCGGGCTTGGGGCCCGTTTCTGCGGTCGAGACCCCGAGCCTCGCGCGCACGAGGTCGATCAGAGTCCCGGCCGTCTTTTGCTGTGCGACCCTCACGCTCCTTTTCCGAAAAAAGGAGGAGGGGTGGAGAACGCTGTACTACCCTCATTTGGGCGAGTTCCGACGATCTCCGATGAGCTGCTAGCGGGGGAATTCGAGTGAGAGCCCGTGCCCCAGTCGTTAGGGGTCGGCTAGTGGCCCGGAGGCGCCCTCAAATATGCCAAGAAGTGGTCATGTGGATCTCGATTCCCTTTGATAGGATTCGAGGGCTCGGTGCCTCCCCTGGGGGGATTCCTACGTGGACCTCCTCCTTTAGCCTCGAATACGTCCTGGGGTGCCTCGAGAGTGCGGCTCGAGCCCTGGCCATGTACGGGCGCACCCTTGGTCGTTCCTAACTCTGTTGCTCGAGGGCAGCTGTCGAACCTTGGTCGAGGGCTAGCCTCCGCTCCCTCGAGGCTTATACCGGGCTCGGGGCCCATTTCCCAGGTATCTAGGAATATCCGTCCGCGGATCCCTTCCCCGCCCGTTAGCCGAGCGCGTCTTTTTAGGAGGGGAGGCGAGATCGGCGTGGTAGTGGGCGACGTGGCGTACGGTTATGACGTGGGGGACAGCCATGTGCCCAACACCTGCGAGATGTAAGGAAACAGTTAGGTGGGCGCATTTAATGCGGGAAACTGTTCCTACCTTTTCGCACGACCGTTGGGCTTCCGCCTGGGCATATAAAATCAAGGCCTGGGGGTCTGTGTTCCCCACCGTTCCCTTGCGCTCCTGC
The DNA here is from genome assembly GCA_038087645.1 of Saccharum hybrid cultivar R570. Lineage (NCBI taxonomy): Eukaryota > Viridiplantae > Streptophyta > Magnoliopsida > Poales > Poaceae > Saccharum > Saccharum hybrid cultivar. The sequence goes on from JAQSUU010000849.1 coordinate 309,904, forward strand.
ATTCTTCTGCCTCAGACAACCCTTGCCTTATTGCGCTCTCCGCCTGCATCGCTGCCGCCACCGCATCCTCTTCGTCCACCCCCCTTCCGTCAGCACCGATGGCAGGAAAGAGCCAGATCCTCCCCGCCGACGACTGGGCCGCCTCCTCGGTGACGGAGAGGAGGTTGGAAGAGTTGGTCGAGGACGGGCTGCTGTGGCCAAGGACGAGCAGGTCGCAGCCGGAGTGGATCGCGCCGCCTCCTGGCCACCGGGAGCCGGCGCCCCCTGAAGGGTACGTGGTGAGCTTCGTTTGCTTCCACGAGCGGGGGTTCGGCGTGCCGGCGTCCATCTTCATGCGCGCGCTCCTCCACTACTACCGGGTGGAGCTTCACCACCTTGCCCCCAATGCCGTCGCGCAGGCCGCCATCTTTGCGGCGGTCTGCGAGGGCTACCTTGGGGTGGAGCCGCAGTGGAACCTGTGGCTTCACCTTTTCAAGGCCGAGCTCTTCGCCAAGAAGGTAGGGGAGAAGGGCGTCCTGTGCGCGGCTCGAGTAGGGAGTTGCGTCCTACAGGTGAGGTCGGGCCGGGCGGATCTGTACATCCCGGCTCGCCTCATCTCTTCGAACAGCGGGTGGCACGAGGGTTGGTTCTACCTCCGCAACGATGAAAATCAGTTGCTGAGGTACACCGGCCGCGTGCTGACCGCTCGAGAGGATCGCTGGACGTACGGAGTGTCGGAAGCCGAGAAGCCGCGCCTGGACCCGCTGCTGGCGGCGCTGCAGTAGCTTCGCCTTCAGGGCTTGACGGCTGCGGCGGTGGCCACGGCCTTCCATCGCCGCAGGGTGATGTCGCTGTGCCGGCGTCGTCTCCGCCTTGACCAGATGACTCCGGAGGCATCTCTGGAGGGGACCCAGATGTCCCATGAATCCCTTGCCCTCGAGGAGGTCCTCCGGTGAGCGCGCCGGATGGTTGGGAACTTCAAGGTGGAGGAGGCTAACCAGGTCCCTATGAGACCTACCGAAGGGTTCGAGCCTGTGGTATGTATCTTAGGGCTAGTAGGTTTGTTAATTTCGTTTATTTTCAGCTTTCGCTGATTTGGTCGAGGCCGGCGCGTAGGATTTGTCGGCGCTGCGGGAAACACGTCCGCCAGTCCTAGAGGACCGGCCTGCCCGGGAGGCTCAACGCCAGCATGCCTCCAAGAAGAAGCAAACCAAGGAGATGGCCAAGAAGCGGGCAATCCGCAAGGCCAAAGAGGCGGAGGCGTTGAAGAGGCTCCGGCGCCAGCAGACCATCGACGGGGTCCCCCTAGCTTCGTCGCCTTCTGAGACGATCTCAGGGGAGGATGACGACAGCAGCGGTGAAGACGATGACGCCCTGTCGCGGTATGAGACCACGACCGGACTGGGGGGCCTTCCCGATATTTGCCCCCTGCTAGAGACCATCAGGGGGGCATCCTCCTCGGTCGTCGTGGTCGAGGCACCCGAGGAGGAGGAGAAGACGGAGAAGTAGACGGGCCCCTCGATGGGAGGGGCCGTTTTACCCCGGACCCAGCAAGAGGGGTCAACGGGGACATCCGCACCAGCCCAGGCCCTGCAAGCTCGGGCAGGGGCTGGGACAGCGGTACCGGCGTCGTCATCGGCGGCGGCGGCAGGCGTGAGAACCCAAGGCCAGCTAGCCTCGGAGGCACAGAAGGCGCAGAGCGGTGCATCGGTCGGGGCCCCAAGGAGTGCCCGGCCTGCGGGTGAGGCCGCTGCGAGGCCACAATCGGCCGCCTCGGGGGGCTCGGGTCGCACAGGGTCGAGGCCCTTGGTGCCGATTTCCGGGTAAGCGTCTCTGCTCAATTGTTCTGCCTTTCTCAGGATCCGTTGGCTGACATTTCTTCTCACTTTGCAGGTTAAAGCGGAAGGCGGAGCCGATGGGGCTTACCCCCGTGAAGTCGCTGCGGGCCAGCGCCGTTGTCCTTAAACGGACGCCGGAGCAGGATGCGGCCTGGGTCCGGCAGGTCGAGGCCGCGAAGGGGCGCCTGCGACAACGGTAGGGGGCAGTGGATTCCACAGCGGTTGCTAGCCCTAATCCTGCCGTGGAGGGGTCCAAACCGGCGGAGGTGGTGGCGCCCGGTGCCGTCGAGGTGGGGCCCAGGTCGTCAGCGACGGCCGATGCTGCCGTCGAGGTCGTGACGGGCGAGGCACCCGTCCGCGGCGCGGAGCGAGCGGGTGCTGACGTGACCATGGAGGAGGTCGCGTCGGCATTGGGGCAGGAGGCAGCCCTGGCGAGGGGGTCGCGGCCGCAGCAAGACCCGTCGGCGCAGCGAGCGGGTATGGTGGAGGGTGGGGCGGTCGAGCCCCTGACCAGAGCACCAGAAGAAGAGGCGCCATCCGTGGGGACACCAACGGTCGAGGCGCGGATAGCGGAGCCGTCGTTGGTCGAGGCGCCGGCTCCGGAGGCGCCAGCGGTTGAGGGGTCAGTTCCCCTAGGAGGACGGGCACCCATGACCGCGGACCTTACCCTCGACGATACCCCCCTGGACAAAGGGAAACAAGTGATGGGGGTCGAGGGGGGCAAGGCCGCGGATTAGGCCGGTGCCTCGACGGCCGTTGGAGATGCGGGAACTGCGGGAGAGGCTGGTCCTTCCGCGGGACCGGGAGACGCCCCGGTCGGGTCATCGTCGTCATAGCCCGACATCGCCGCGCTGGCGATAGCGCGGGCAGAGGCGGAGATACCGAGGTGGGGGGCCGTCCCTTCAGTTTAGGGACGCCACGAACCCCGACACCGAGCCCATCTTTGTCCTGAACGACAAAGATGAGGTGCACCGATGGGAGTACCTCGAGGGCGTCCGTCGGCACCTTGATCGGTTGCTCGGAGTGGCGTCCAAGGCCGTGCGGAGTACGCAGGATGCCACCGAGGTATGATCGACCCGTCGTCTTTCTGTAGTTTTCTTGGTGTCTTTTTTCCTCGGCTTTTTAACCTTTTCGGTTATTCGGATTGTGTTCAGGAGCTGAAGGAGTACTCTCGCCGCAAGTCACTCTTCATCCGGGATGAGAGTGGCGTGTGGGCCACGCTATCTCTGCAACGGGTCCTGGTCGAGGAGGCCCAGAAATGGCTTTCCGATCGGAACGCCGAAATGGCTGAGCTGCGTGTCGTGTACGCGGTGGTGAAAGAGGAGGCGATGCAGGCTTGGGAGGCCGAAGCCATGATGCGTACTGACATGGACCAGGCTCGGGAGGAGGCTGCCCAGGCCCACAGAGATCTCGAGCCCCTGTCGGCACGGGTGAAGGAGCTCGAGGAGGATGTCTCCCAGGTTAGCCATCAGCGTGACGCCCTCAACGTCGAGGTCGAGCAGACCGCCGCTCGTTCTGATGCTCTGAAAGACGAGGTCACGACGCTGAAGGGAGCCGTCCAAGAGAAGGACGCAGCTCTCGAGGCTGCTCGCCAAGAGATCGAGGGCTCGAGCGGACGTGCGGGGGGCTTCGCGACGAGGTCGTGGGCCTGCAGACCCATATCGAGGGTAAGTGTGATTGTTATGGCCATGACATTGAGGGCCCCGTGTTGGGTATTAATATGTTTATCGTGTTTCAGAGCTGGAGAGGGAGAATCGAGAGGCCCAATCTTCTGCCAACTCCTTCCAGAGCCTCCTCGAAGCCGAGATCCGGAGGACCCAGCTGCTCCAGGGCGTGATTACCACAGTGTGTGATGGCCTGGGGGTCGAGCCCGATGCCAACACCGGGGAAGATGTTTCGGGGAACTCCTTCGCCCGTTGGATGGTGGCGCTGGGTCACCTTGCCCGGGAGAAGATACGGAACGGCCTCCATCACGGCATGAAGAGGGCGCTGGCTGTCGTCTGTTCAGGGTTTGTGTTCAACATGAAGCTCGTCGCTGAGGGCTTCATCACAGACCCGGATCGGACAGACGAGGAGAACGAGGATGCCTGCGTGGAGCTGATTGAAGCTGCCGAAGAGCCTGGAAGTCGTCTGGCCTCGCTTTTCGAAGCCGAGGTGGTTCCGCCTGCTGACGATGAGGGCCTGTGAGCCAAATCTAGGCATGAAGGCCCATGTAATAAGTTAGTATTTTGAATTTTGGTCGTGGTGGCCTCGAAGGCCCTAAAAACTCGAAACATAAACCGGTTCGTGGTTAATTTAGTTTTATTCGAGCTTTTCTTCCCTTTATCGCTTGGATCGTGTTCTCGCATGATTTACTTAGCACGCAGTTGCATCCTTTGGCGTAAGGGAGCGAGTGGAGGTACCGTACCCTCGGGGGCGTAAGTGATCTCCCGGCTCAACTGCCCTCGAGCTTCAGGGTGATGTTGCGGCCTTGTAAATCGTGTGAGAGCCTGATCTAAGCGACAGGGGGTATGTTCTTTTTCAAAGTTAGAAACCGTTATTTAGATCTCCCTAGCATGAAGTCGCACCACTAAAAGGTGTGAGGGGTGAGTGGAGGTACCGTAGCCTCGGAGGCGTAGGTGATACTCCTGACTCGAGGGCCCTTTCGAACCTTAGGGTGCTCTTGCAGCGAAGTCGATCTAAGAAGCGGTTCTTAAATTTAAAAAAGAGCATAAGTTTTTTCGGTGTTCGGACCGAGGGGGTCCTAAACCAACGAGTAAATGCTGCGTGTCTCTTTCCTGGATGGTGATGCAAGGAGAACACACGGGGGTTTATCCTGGTTCGGGCAAAAGAAGGCCCTACGTCTAGCGGGGGGAAGAAGTTTGTATTTCCTTGCACCGGAGTGCTCGTGTAGGGGTTACAAGCATGCGAGAGAGGGCGTCGAGCCCAAGTCTCAAAGAGAAGAAAAAGAGGACAAGGGTGATTGCACCGGAGTGTCTTGACTGTTGTTTCGTGTTTTTCTTCGTTCGTTGTCCCTTGTTCGTCCTCCCCATAGAACCCTGGCCTGCCCTTTTATAGGGCGAGAGGAGGCCAAGACGACGGGGAGCTTTGAGGTGATGTTTTGTCGATTCCTGTTGAGCTGACCGTAGCGACGTGCTCTGGGAATGGTCGGTCATCCCCGGACACCATGGCGTCGTGGGAGACGAGACGGCGAAATGACCCGGAGCGCCGCGCCACACCGTCCTTCCCTTGCGGTTGAACTGTGCGGAGCGTCGAGGTTGGGTCGAGGCCGGATGGATAAGGCCGAATCCCCGAGATTGCGGAGGACGGGCCTTGTCTTATCCTCCCTCGAGGGTGATCGATGGTAAACAGTGTGCGGTAAGGTGGGTACAGTGACGGGTTTCACCTCCCATCACGGGATGGGCGGTAAAACAGTGTGATCTGACACGGGCATTGTTCCCACGTCGATCCTGGTTGCAGCCATGCCGGTAGGTGGTAGTAGGTAACGGCATTAAATGCTATGGCTTTTGTCCTGAGGTAGGTAAAGAGAAGGAGTCGAGGCGCTCGACCCGGGCTCACGCGAGTCGGAGTTCTTCCCTGCGGGCGGACGAGCCTCGCGCGGGTCGGAGCACCATCGAGGTCCCTTGTACGAGATGGGGTGCGGCCGAGGCGCCCCGTCGATCGGGCCTCGTACGAGTCGGAGCCGGAGCGCGGTCGAGGCGCCCCGTCGAGCGGGCCTCGTACGAGGCGGACTGGATGCGCGGTCGAGGCGGGCTGCCTTCTATTGCGGTTTCAGTCGTTTTAGTTTTTTTATTAGCGATGGATGTGGGTACCCCCGTACTGTTGGTACCGACAACTGTCGGTGTTCGGACCGAGGGGGTCCTAAACCAATGAGTAAATGCTGCGTGTCTCTTTCCTGGATGGTGATGCAAGGAGAACACACGGGGGTTTATCCTGGTTCGGGCAAAAGAAGGCCCTACGTCCAGCGGGGGGAAGAAGTTTGTATTTCCTTGCACCGGAGTGCTCGTGTAGGGGTTACAAGCATGCGAGAGAGGGCGTCGAGCCCAAGTCTCAAAGAGAGGAAAAAGAGGACAAGGGTGATTGCACCGGAGTGTCTTGACTGTTGTTTCGTGTTTTTCTTCGTTCGTTGTCCCTTGTTCGTCCTCCCCGTAGAACCCTGGCCTGCCCTTTTATCGGGCGAGATGAGGCCAAGACGACGGGGAGCTTTGAGGTGATGTTTTGTCGATTCCTGTTGAGCTGACCGTAGCGACGTGCTCTGGGAATGGTCGGCCATCCCCGAACACCATGGCGTCGTGGGAGACGAGACGGCGAAATGCCCCGGAGCGCCGCGCCACACCGTCCTTCCCTTGCGGTTGAACTGTGCGGAGCGTCGAGGTTGGGTCGAGGCCGGGTCGAGGCCGGATGGATAAGGCCGAATCCCCGAGATTTGCGGAGGACGGGCCTTGTCTTATCCTCCCTCGAGGGTGATCGATGGTAAACAGTGCGCGGTAAGGTGGGTACAGTGACGGGTTTCACCTCCCATCACGGGATGTGCGGTAAAACAGTGTGATCTGACACGGGCATTGTTCCCACGTCGATCTTGGTTGCAGCCATGCCGGTAGGTAGTAGTAGGTAACGGCATTAAATGCTATGGCTTTTGTCCTGGGGTAGGTAAAGAGAAGGAGTCGATGCGCTCGACCCGGGCTCACGCGAGTCGGAGTTCTTCCCTGCGGGCGGACGAGCCTCGCGCGGGTCGGAGCACCGTCGAGGTCCCTTGTTGTACGAGATAGGGCGCGGCCGAGGCGCCCCGTCGATCGGGCCTCGTACGAGTCGGAGCCGGAGCGCGGTCGAGGCGCCCCGTCGAGCGGGCCTCGTACGAGGCGGACTGGATGCGCGGTCGAGGCGGGCTGCCTTCTATTGCGGTTTCACTCGTTTTAGTTTTTTATTAGCGATGAATGTGGGTACCCCCGTACTGTTGGTACCGACACCACTGAACACCCTGGCGCAGTCAGAGAGGCTGTCCCAGATGCGCACCTTGCCGTCAATGCATCCTGACGCAACGTACCTTGACGAACCTAGCCATGCCAGTGATGTCACGCCCTCCTGCATCAATGCACGCGCAGAAGAATGGATGAATGATTGAACGAACAAACTGCAAGTGCACACAGAGGGAAGAAGCAATCGACCCACATCATGTTCGCAAATGCATCGGCTAGATTGGTGCATGAGGTCCCAGATGATCAACTTTTGATCCATGCTCCCTGTAGCTACCCAGCCATAGCTGCAGACAAGAAAGTCAGAATCTGCAACAAAATTGTGTTGCCATTTGCCAACTACTTTGAAACACTACCTTGACGAGATACCAACACACTCAATGGAATTGGTGTGACCTACTAATGAGCCAACGACCTGAAAAAACACCAAGCATTGATCAAAAATGGAGAAATGGTGAGAAAAAACAAAGACCAGCTTGAACTATAAGCTACACCTACCTGGCCTGAGTTTACATTCACAATGTGCACAGAACTGTCCTTGGAGCCGCTAACAACCGTTTGTGAATCCGAAGTCATTGATAAGCATGGCAATCCATCAGAATGATAGCCATGGCCTACAATAAGGGAAACAGAAATACCAAACAAATTTCATGTGTCTGCTTGATTGAACACATTTAATATGTGGTCACTACAACATATTCACTCTGTTCCAAATTATACTTTCACTTTTGTTTTGTCCTAAATCAAACTTCTCTAACTTTGATTATGTTTTTAGAAAAAATGTATTAACATATATTCCCTTTGTTCCAAATTACAAGACGTTTTGGCTTTTTGATACATTGCTTTTACTATGTGTCTAGACATAGTGTATATTTAAATGCATAGTAAAAGTTATGTATCTGGAAAAGCCAAAAACGTCTTATAATTTCGAATGGAGGGAATACAAGTCTACAAGTTCAAATAAATGCTCAACGAAAACACATTTCATGGAGAATTTATTGAAACTGATGTGATGTCCTAGATGTTGATGCATTTTTCTATAAACTTGATCAAAGTTGAAAAAGTTTGACTTAGGATAGAGCCAAAGTGGACTATAATTTGGAATGGATGGAATACGTGGCAATTTACCTTGAACAACATGCCTGCTTTGTGCACTTCTTGGGTCCCATATCCTCAAAGATGCATCATCCGATCCAGTACATATAAGTTTACCTTCACAAGGAACAGAGCATTCATAGGTACACCTACATAGGCAACCAAACCACAACTTTATAAATAGGCAGATGCATAGCAATCAAGGAACCATGATGGTACCATCTGGAGTAAAATCACCACATGTCACTGTGTTACTATGTCCAGCAAAGGTATTTATAATGGCATTATGGTCAGCATTCCACATCCATACATTACAATCCTCTGATCCTGCGATTATCAAATGTCCCCGAGGATGCCATTTAAGCCACTACAAAATCAAACATGTAAGTTAGGGCCCGTTTGGTTTGAGTATGTTAAAGTTTAATACCCATCACATCAATGTTCCCTCAAATGCATGGAGTACTAAATGTAGACTAATTGCATGCATGTTGGCATATATTAGGAGTAATTTACGAGACGAATCTATTAAGCCTAATTAGTCCAAGATTGGAAACTTTTTATCAAATAAGACGAAAGGGCTACAGTGTTTGTTAAACTTTAACTCCTCTAACCAAACACCCCCTTACACGATGAGACTAATCATCGAATAGTGAGAAACAGGTTCAGTTGAATGACATCATAATATCTCACCTCAAAACCTGACCCAGAACCCTCAAGGGTTCCCTTCAGAGTTTGTGTAGCTGTATTCCACACATTTATTTGCCCATCAAAACTTCCACAAGCCAACAAATTCCCATCTGAACTGAAAGCCACTGTGCCAACAGTATCCTTATGTCCTGTATTAAGAACAGCTATTCTGTAAGTTCCCTGAGTTTGCAAATCAACGTGGAAAAAAATGAGCATGCATCAACAACATGGAAAAATAATGAGCATGCATCAACATGGAAAAATAACACATGAGAAGAGATTAACTAATAGCACATGCAAAATGCAGGAAAAGCATAGAAATTAGCTAGCGAACATCCATGGAGAAGATGTGGTCATGAAATTCGAGCACAATACCAGATACAGAAAATCATACATGATACATGTACCAACACTATTTACATGGACATGTAATGTTCTGTATAAACAATAATGAATGAAGAGAACAAAAAATTATCATACATGAATTCAAACAAATCAAGAGTGGGTGTACTTCACATATAAATATAAAACAAATAAAAGCATGAAGATATCAGAGCTAGTACAGAGATATTTCGATACTAATTGCCATCCCAAAAATAAAAAAATAACAAAGAAAACTATACCAGTAAGCTCCAAGGCACCCTCTTCTGATCCAATCCTCCACAAAAATCCCCTATCATCTTTGCCTCCAGAAGCCACAAGTGATGCATCTGTAGGACTGCACGCAACAATGAAGACTTCATCTGTACCCAGAAAAATGGAAGGAACAATAAAAGGAGTATTAGCATAGATATCAAAGAAAAGCGCTGAGATGTGTAGGATACTAGCATTAGGATAGGAAACATGGGATTAGCTATCCAAATTTTCCAGGGTGCGTATTAATCTGTGGTTATAAATTGAAAATCATTGCACCATATTACACGTAAATATAGTACTACTCTGCAGATCAGCACCACAAAAGCAGTGCAAGCTTCATTTTTCTTGTGTAACAACTTGCCTTTGTGGCCTTGAAATGTGTATGTAGAATCATCGACGTCTTCTGAATCAACTGGAAACGAAAGTAGCCATTAGATTGCGTAATGAAGCATCGCCAGATGACTTTGAATGTACATCATGAAAAGTGAGCAACTGAGCACGTCATTAAGTGCAGGTATCTAAATGAAAATTTCAGAAGGACAAGAGCCGACATTTTCAGAATGCAAATGGAACTAGTAGCAAGAAAATAACAAAAGTATGTAACACAAAGGGAGCTAACTGCGCTAGTTAACAAGACATAGTTACAGAGTTAGGCAGTTGCACTGTCTGATCGTATCTCATTCTGATGCATCCTTGGAGACCTAGAACAGCCAATCGTAGGATGCACACGTCAAGTCAATAAGTGATACAAGAACATTACATAGAACTAGAATATGAAAATCACTCCACACTAAAATAACTATGTCAAAAAAAACTATGGGTGTGTTCAGTTGGTAAAAAGTGGGTGAAAAGTTATTGTAGCATCTTTCGTTGTTATTTGGCAAAATTTGTCCGACCATCAAAAGATTCGTCTCGATATTTACAGACAAACTATGCAATTAGTTATCTTTTTTACCTACATTTAATGATTCATGCATGCGTTCAAAGATTTGATGTGATGGGTGGAAGAGGAAATATTTTGGGTTTGCATGCACCGGCGGAGCCATGTGTTGGCCATAGAGGGCTCCGGCCCCCCTTGCCCGTTAAAAAAAATGAGGATGTATGCTGTGGGATGGGATCAGAGCATGGACAAGTCTTTAAAGGGTAGTCAGGCGTAGGATTCTAATAAACATAGACTAATAAACTTCCTAGTTATGCCTCACGACTCGATGGCTTGCGTGATCTGGGCACAACTGAGTCCTTGCCATCGAGTTACTCTAGGAGACTCGTGGCGCATAGAGTCATCGCCCCAAGACTTAGTGTCCGCCCATTTAGTGCGTCTTGTTTCTTGTGACCTTTCGGGGATTTGAAATATGTGTCGTTATACTTCTGGCTGAGGTACGTACATACCCTTACTTAGGTATTGGTCACTCCTCTTCCGTACAAAAAAAAATAGTTTAGCTTTTTGTGGTGTTTGCTACAGCTTCTCGTCACTTCTGCTACCGGAGCAGTGTCAAATAGCTCGTTAGCCCACGGTTAGAAGCACGGACGGAGCTATGTGGGGTCAAACTGGGTCCTGGCCTCTCTTGTTCCGGCTGTATCACTCTGGAGGTTTGCATATCACTGCATGCATGTAATTAATTCATGCCTCTCTCGTATCATGCTTGATGTTGCTGATGAATGGATCACAACTTACAAATATGTAAATCCACACATTGTTCATTCTTCTTGGACAGAATTTCAATTGTTCATTGCAATCTATATAGATAGAACTTGAAAAAACAAAGATTTTTCACAGAATTCCAATTGTCTATACTACTATTGGTAATTACTGTAGCAGCGTAGCTTTGAATTGGCCCCCTACACATTCATGCAAGCTCCGCCACTGTTTGCATGGCAAGTGAACACACCCTGTCTCAATCTCCTCAAGAACTATCTGGGAGGCTAACTGGCGAATAATGAAAAAAACAGATAAAGAAACATTCGCATAGACTGAAAGCTGCAGCTCCAAACAAAATCCACCCCTACCCATCCCGACGCCAACGTCGTCATCTTCTTCATCGTCGCGGTCCGGGAGATCTGACAAGGTAATGGAAGCACGAATAAGCAGCTGTAGCAATGGAGCAAGCAAGGAAAAAGTCTACCTGACCCCCCAATTATGGGGGTCGTCTACTTTATCCTAAAACTATGAAACGGTCTAATTTACTCCTTGAATTTTGCAAAACCGGTCAAATCACCCCTCGAGTGGTTTTGAACGGTGGTTTGCTACAGTAACATCTGTTTGCTACAGTGTCAGCGGTTTTGTCTTTTCTTTTTTTTCGTCTGAATCTTTGAAAAATCATAGTAAATCACAGAAATTCATAAAATGGAAAATCCAATTTTGTTGGACTCCACATGAGTAGATGTACACAATGAACATATAATATAGTATGCTTTAGTACAAAGTTTTTTGCTGTAAATTTGGATCTATTTTTTCTGTAATTAATTTGAATAATTCATACAACAAAAACTTTGTACTAAAGCATACTATATTATATATTCACTGTGTAGATCTACTCATGTGGAGTCCAACAAAATTAAATTTTTCATTTTATGATTTTTCTGTGATTTACTATGATTTTTCAAAGATTCGGACAAAATAAATAAAAAAGAAAAAGACAAAACGCTGTTACTGTAGCAAAACAGCTGTTACTGTAGTAAAACCACCGCCCAAAACCGCTCGAGGGGGTGATTTGGTCGGTTTTGCAAAGTTCAGGGGGTAAATTAGACTGTTTCATAGTTTGAGGTAGAGTAGACGACCCCTATAGTTGGGTGTCGAGTAGACTTTTTCCGAGCAAGCAAGTAAGCAGGTAAGAAGAGAGACTAGCACTGCAGACTGCACTGCTGATCAACCTTCTTCGTCGATCGTTATCTCGTGCAGTGGCGGAGCCACCCTAGGGGTGGGGTGGGGCGGCCGCCCCAGCTACCGGCAAGCTCGCCCTAGACCCCTGGAACCCTTCTCCCCTAACAACGGCAGCGAGGAGCGGCGGCCACGAGCAAGCGACCCGAGCAGCGCAGGAGCAAGGAGGAAGAAGCTGGGCAGCTGGCGGATGGGCCATTTCTCCACTTTGTTCAACCCAGCAAAGGTGAGAGGCCCATTGAAAGCCCACCATCATAGACTCCTTCCCCTAGTTCAAATCGGTGGAGTCGTTCGCTCCCTAGACTCCCCCAAATCTCCAAATTGCCGTCGCCGTCGCCGAGGTTGCGAGGAGCCAGCCACCGCGGCGCCGCGCCATTGCCCAACTGTCATGGAGCCGCCACTCGCCGGCTCGCCCGCTTCCCCATGGCCCCGCGCGGTCGGGCCCTCCCCCACCTCTCACCGCTGCACGGCCGCCGCGGCGCCACCTGACGGTCACCCGGCTGTCACCACCATCCTGGAGCCTGGGAGTTGCGAGTGAGTGACCGAGCAAGCAAGCTGCGGCCTGGTGCGGTGGCCCGACAGCAGCCCCGCCCATGATCAGCCAGGAGCTTTAGCTAGTCTACAGACTCTGCTGCAATGGAGGGAGAGGAGGCATTGGCAAGCAAAACAATTGGTATTATTCATGAGCATCGCATCTCAATTTGTCAATTTAACAATTTATATACATTCTGTAGTAGTAGAGCATGTCAATTTGACAAGAGTAAAGCGTTACTTGAATTTCTGTGTTGACTTGAAGAATTCTTTTTAGTAGTAGAGATGTGTCCAGGATTGGCACCGGCTCGCTACTTGAGCTAAGACTATAAATAAATTGCACCCATCTTTTTTTGTTACAACAATGCTTTGGGATAGCAATTCAATCTCAACTATGTAGTAATGTGCCCCTAGTAGTTAGCAGATGATAACCCAATGTGTGCTAATATAATACTAGTCATCTGCTGTTGGGGAGTTTGGGCTCTGGACGATTGCATTCACCTACTAGTGAAAGTGCTGGGTTTAGGTGATTGATATTGTCTCGTAACCTTCTTAATTATGTTTTTTTACGCTTTTAGTTTATCTTGTGTATAGAGTTCGCTCCAGCTAAAAAAATATTCTGGCTCCGTCACTGATCTCGTGGATGATGTCCTCCTCGTTGATGAAGACCTCCTCCTCACCGTCAGATCCTTCGCCGGGAAGCTCGCCTGAGATACTCATCGCCGCCGCCGCCGCCGCCGCTGTTTGGGGACAAGTGCGCGTGCAAAGCAGAAACAAGACAGGGAGGGCCTTCTAGTCTGGGCTGGTGGATGCGGGAGACTGAGGGTTGAGGGACCAAGCGCAGGATCGCCGGTGAGCAATAGGCTTGCAGATGGTGGCGGGGTTGACGGGCGTGCGGCAAGCGCGGGGCGACCAGCGTGCACCTGTCCCCAACAAGCAGCGGATGGGCGTGGGTTAAGGCGATGGAGCTCTGTGAAAATCGCTCCACATGGGCGTGGATAAGATGGAAATGTAAATAAAAAAGAAACAAAACAAAGATATAGTTTAGTTCCTCTTCACTGTCAACAATCTGTAATTTTTAGCTTCATGATTTTACTTTCAACTTTTAATACAACTGAATATATACAAATCACTGTTTCATAAGGTTACATTGACTATATAACTGCGAATGGAAGTAGATACATTTTTTTAAGACAATGGAACCAGGTTCCAGCCACAAATCACTGTTTATAAGAATACACAACATGTTCATTTGAGATTATCAGTCAAATCAGTTAGTTAGCCAGCAGTGTTTTTCTCTTAAAAAAACCAGCCAGCAATACTTTCAGCCAGCCAAATCAGCCCGAGCGAACACTGACATTCTATATGACTATAACTACAAATGGATTAAGAAACAATAAAGGGACAGTCGGCCACCCATGGCATGTCTGCAGCAGTTCAGTTTTCAGTCCAATTAAATATAGAAATTAATGAGGAAAAAAATCTGTAGACTGATGTTACTCATATGGTCATAGCAGATGTGGGGAGCCAGGGACAGAGAGGAACCGAGGGGGACCATACGGCCACGACGGGGGGCTGCCGGGCTGGAGTCGGAGCGGCCAGACGCCGGTGGGCGCTGCCAGCTGCAGCGGTGCCGCAGGCAAGCCGCGCGGCGTGCGCAGAGGCCGAGAGTCCGAGGGCGCAGGCAAGCCGGTGAGAGGCGACTTCGGCGGTGGCGCCGGTCCTCGCTTCCCGCTGCGACTTCTCTTCTCCCGTCGTCCCGATGACCGGTGTCGATGGTCGACGAAGGCGGCGCTTCGGGAGTTTGGGCGCCTGGGCGCGGTCGGTCGTGAGTGGGACGGGAGTACGGGACTCAGGAACAAAACATGCATGCCCTAGCTATAGTCTTTTCTGTAACGAGCCTTCACTTATGGGCCTTAGACAGTCTCCAACAATACAGACCTAAACACGACACCTATTCTAGATTTTGGGTCACACACAGAAAAGGGTCACGAACCCAAATCTCAGCCCTCTCCAACAACATAGATGCCTTCGCGTGGGTGCGTCGTCCTCATCCACTCGTTTGCATCCCTTCCACCGAGAGAGGGAGCGGAGAAAGAGAAGGGGGAGAGAGAGAAAGGGGAAGAGAGGGGGAGGAACAAAGGGAGAGAAGGAGGGTGCAGCAGGTGGATGGCCCAGCTCCAGCGGTGCGGTGGTCCGGACGACGCTCGACTCTGGCGACCCGTCGAGAGGAGGCGTGGGTTCGAAGGTGCTGGCTCGCGGCGAGGTTCGAGGCGGCGTCGTGGCCGAGTGCGGTAATAGCTTCGGCGGCGTTGCTTCGGAGCAGTTGAAAGGTCCAAAAAGGCTAGAGGGAGGGTGAATAGCCTAATTAAAACTTTTACAAGAATTACTTAACCACACGTTAGTACGAAAGGTGACGAAGCAAATGCACTAGCTCTAACTAATTAAGCAAGCCACCTACACAAGTCTAGAACAAGGCTATTCACTAAACACAACAACAACTACAAGCTAGATAGAAGAAGTAATGCGAGAGAAGAGTTTCGAGTAATTATACCGTCGTGTAGAGAAGAGAAATACCAATCAATCAATCATACAATAGAAAACCTCAGGAAGAGAATGACACAAGAATTTATCCTGAGGTTCATTTGCTTCCCGGCAAGCTACTCCCCGTTATGGCGATACACCCACTTGTCGGTTCACAAGCTAATCGACTATCAAGAGTCGAGCCCTCGGCGGGCGCCGCACAACCGCACACAAGATGAGGATCCTCCAAGCCACGAGCTCCACTAGAATATCTAATTTATGAACTCCCGCGGGGAAGGATCAAGAACCCCTTACAACACTTGATGAGGGCTCCAACAATCTTCAATTGTGAGCTCAATCACCTCCGCTGCTCCAAGCCGTCTACCGTGTCGGGAAACACGGAAGAGTAACAAGAAATTCGCAGCAACTCGAAGATCAAGTGCCTCTAGAATGTAACTCTCAAGCAATGCACTTGAATCTCACTCAATCTCACTCAAGATGTGTAACTAAGCAAAGAGATGAGTGGAGGGGTTGTTCTCTAGCTCAAAGGATGTCTCTAGGTCTTAAAATGTGTAAGAGTTACCCTCAAACCCCGGATATCTTCTATTTATAGCGAAGGGGTACACAGCTAGCCGTTACCGGATGACACAGTTCAAAACGTGCTGACCGAACGCACCGGTTAGGGTGACCGGACGCGTCCGGTCACTACAGGACAAGCGTGAACAGTGCGCGTTAGAAGTTACCGTTGCTGTGACCGGACGCGCTCTAGCGTTTGACCGGACGCACTGCACCTGGCGTCCGGTCGGAGTCCAGTAAGCTCCCGCCATGACCGGACGTGTCCGATCGCACGTGATCGGACGTGCCGCGCGTCCAATCAGCACTCCGTTGCGCTCTGCCCCTCTGGACGCCTGACCGGACGCTTCGGTTCCGTGAGGGACCGGACGCGCCGGTCACGCGCTCTTCTTCTGCGCACAGGTGAACTGACCGGATGCGCTGGTTAGGCCAGACCAGCGTCCGGTCAGAAACCCTAGCAGCACCGAGTTGAACTGACCGGACGCGTCCGGTCAAACCGTGACCATGTCCGGTGCAGCGTCCGGTCACCACAGTGACCGCCGTTCGCCTCCGTTTCTTTTCCGACTTTCGGCGCAGTAGAAAATAGGCATTTCACTTCCCCAAAAAGCGCTGAATCCCGTCTCGCAAGCTCGGCGGGAGGGAGAGAGGAACCCAAACCCATCTCTACCGCTTAAACTCCACCGCCTTCACAAAAGTGCTAACACCACCAAGTGTACACCACCATGTGTATGTGTGTTAGCATTTCACAAATATTTTCCAAGGCGTTATGTTAGCTCTTAACTAGATCCTAATGCATATGCTCAAGACATTGATCTAGTGGCACTTGATTTCCGAGCTAACCGTGATTGCCCCTCTTGATAGTCGGCTATGTATCCTAAACCCGGTCAATCACTTCTCTACTCATCTTAGACCGATAAAAAGAAAAACCCTATAGTTATACTTTTGTCTTGCGCTCTTAGATCATTCTCCTCCACTTGATTATCATGTCCATCATATTATGTGCATCTTCACCATGATCATCATTTCATGTCCATGCACCATTTCTTTGTGATCTTGTGGCCACCACTCCTTGCCACGTACACCTTCATCACATGTGTTGCTTATGCCTAACTCAAAACACTTAACACATGGCATTAGCAACTTGGTGTCATTAATTACCAAAACCAAACTTGGGCTTTCAATCTTCCTCTTTTTGGTAATTGATGACAACCATCACAAAGATATGATATGAAATGAAATCAATTTTCAATTTCGATAGTATTAGCTCCCCCTACATATGTGCTTCCATGAGTTTGGTTCAATTGTGCACATATATATAGATTTAAATTTTGGGAGAGTTACTACTATCAAATTGTTGCTAAGGTATATAGAATGGACCTTTAAAGCATGATACCAATCAGAGTTGTCTTTATATACCATCCTTAGCATCGATGTAGCTAGACACCACTTGTAATGCATCACTTGTAAAGATCACAAACACTAAAGTACCCCATGAGATCAACATTATAAGCAAAAGGTGTCTAGATACCACTTGTAAAGTTACTCTCAATAATTCATCATTCAAGTTCTATTCATAGCCAACACCATACAATCTTGAATATGAATTTAAGCTTTGCAATGCAACAATTCATCATGTTAATGCACATACAAATGCAACAAATAATTCATGAGCTTGCTCCCCCTACTTGTCTGCTTAATTTTAATTGATCCCTTTTCAATGTCATTCTCTCCTCCTTACTATATCTTTCTCCCCCTTTGTAACTTAACTTTTTATCTTTGTGACTTTTCCATCTTTGTGACTTTTCTCTCCCATTTTGTCAACAATCACCAAAAAGATGCCAATTTTAGTGAGAGATAAGTCAATCAATATGAGGAAGTCCAAATTATGGTTCAATCTAGATCACTTGCCTAGAATATGTAATTTGGTTTGATCCAAGGACAAGCTTCTTCACACCTCATAAAGTATAAGGGTTATCTTGACCATGTTTAATTACACATCATGAGCTCATTTTCTAGATTCAAACTGTAACACCCTAAAATTTGCATCATTTTAAAAATAGGAGAATTGTATTTATTTACGCAATTCTGTGAATATTTTAACCTAGAGAAATAATAATTTTCGATAAATAAAATCAACTATAAGGTTAGATACATGCTTATGCATACATGCCGCTGCATATTTTTTTATTTGTGATGATTGGTTTTTATTACAAGAAGAAAATGATTACAAAAACTATTTGAAAATGTATTTGAAAAATTTGAAATAGAAAAAGAAAAAAAATGCCCTCTTCTCAGCTTTAGGCCTGAAGGCCGCTGCCGCCTCCCCTTTCCTGGCTCGCTCGGCGTCTGGCCCGTTCGGCATCAGCCCCGCAAGCCAGCAAGCCCAGCTGCCCTTCTCTTCCGCGCGTCGTGTATTGGGCCGGCCCAGCCGAAGCCGCAGGCCGCCTCGCCCTTCTCCCTTTCTCCTTGTGTCACTGCCGCGCTGGGCCCGCGTGTAAGCGTTGTCTTCCTCCTCTAGCTCGTTACCGAGCCGGACACCGTCGGAGGAGTCCGCCTCCGCCCCGACGTCTATTTCTTGCCTTGTACCGCACGCCTAACCTCCTCATAAGTAGCCGCGGGTGCTGCCACCTCTCTACCCAACCTTAGCTGCGAGCCACCACCCTCCAGTCAAGCTAGCAAGCCACCGCAACCCTAATCCGCCGCCGCCCGAGCTAATCCGACGAAGTCGTCGACTTGGTCATCTTCGTAAGCTGTTATGGAGTTTCGCGTCATCCACCCGAACTCGTTAAGCTTTATCCTCTCTCAATTTTCAATCTAGTTGGTTAATTGGCCTTGCTGCCGTGCACAGGAGGTCCGCCGCCACCTTTGGAAGCCGCACGCCCTCCTCGATCGATTCCAGCCACCTCGATCCATCTAGGTGAGTTCGCCATGCCTCCCTCTTGCTTCCTGTGCTTGTCCCGTCATCAATGGCGCCTGGAACGTTGAAAACGGTGAACTCCGGCGAGGTTAGGCTATTCCAGCCATGGCGCCGACATCCAGCTCGCCGCCGGCCGCCTCCTTATTCTCCCCCTTCTGATCTCGGCCACCGGTTTTAAATCCAACGGCCAGGAAAGCCTGATACCCTTTCGGCTATCGGTTTTGCTAAAGAGCCCTCTATTTTTCTATAATCTAACCCGCAGTCCATAAGCGTAAAACCCGATTACGCTTTATTCGTTTGAAAACGTAAATTCAGTCGGTTTAATTGAAAATACGTTTTCAATATTTATAGGATTTATTTTAATCTTATTTCGCTTATAAAATCTCTGTTTTAACTCCGATTTGACCCGTTCAAGTTGCGTTAGGTTCATAATTTCATAATCTACATGTTAGTGCTACTGTTTAGTAGGTTCTTCACTTTTAAATTTTGAGATTAGATTTAATCTATTACTTTAATAAAGAAAAGCTTGTTTAAATCATAACTTTTTCATTTTAGCCCCGATTTACGTGCAATTCGCGTCTGTGTGATCCTAGTGAGATATAGATTCGTTTTACAAACTTTTCATCTTATTTTGCTACTGTTGGTGTACTATTCTAATTGTAGCTTTGTTTGTTTTGTATGATTGCTCTTGAATGATTGTTGTTGGTGTGTTAATCGAGAATAGACGGTGAGCCGTTTGTTGGTGATCAAGAATACTATTACGAACCAGATCAACAAGATCAGCTAGATCAAGGCAAGTATAGCATGGGATTATCCTTGTTACCTATTCACTTTAATTCACTTAATTCATTATGCATGTGTCTCCTTGTTAAGGATGCCTTAGTGTTGATCTTGTTCTTTGAATCCTATGGTTATAGCATTGGGTAGTTTGCTAGTGCTCACATAAACAATGATCTTGTAATTTGACTAATGATATATGCAATAACACTAAAAGATGATTTTTAGCAACAAGGAACAAGAGGGCTAGAGTTTTCTCTAGAATCCTCTCCATAAGGACTTATCTGTAAGCGAACATCCGGGACTTATAGTACAGCTATGAGGGCTACATGACTCTGGCTTTAGTCATATAAGAGGACCTTTTCTAGCTTGTTAGTGGTTACCTTTATGGCGTAAGAGGGGTGTGTTCTGGGTCGGGTGTAGTGCGGCTTCTGTCCTTATGAGTATAGGCTGCGTGTCATTGTGCCATATGGAAGGGGGGCTCTACATTTGCAGGGCACAGAAATCTAGCGACCCTAACTTGTTAGACGAACCTTGGAAAGACTTCATAGTGAAACTTAACCGTCCAATAGGGAGTCATGACCTCGGACTTTTAGGGATCACGACTCATAGTGAAAGTGTACAACCTCTGCAGAGTGTAAAACTGTTATAACAGCCGTGCTCACGGCCACGAGCGGCCTTGGACCCTTATGGAATAGAGATCACTATTAATTTACTTGTTCTTGCTATTCATTATTCTCTTTACATGATCATATGTTTATTATGAGAACATCACCTATTTGTTGCTACTCAATTGCTTAAAACATGATCAACTAAAAGCTACATGCAGTTAAACCAGTGTCTACCCTATTTGAGCTTCATGAACCTCATGTTACACTTGTTGAGTACTTTTGTGCTCACCCTTGCATTCCCCCACACATCAGGATGGACTTCCGAATATACAAATAGTGACTACTTCTTCTACTTTCCTGAAGATTACTAGACTTGTGGTCAACCAGTTGACGTGCCTGTGCTATGGAGCTAGCTACCACAAGAATTATCTTATGTTTCCGCTTAGTTACGTGAAGACTCTGTGATATTATTCGTTATGTAATAAACATTTGTGATGATACTATTTATATTTGTTATCTTATGTGTGATTGATCTCTGGGCGCACATAAAATTTATGCATTCCATTTGTTCCTTAAAAATGGGTGTGACAAACACTAGGTTTGCAAGCCCACAAACATGTCATATGCTACCACTAGATCAATCAAACATAGAAGCAATAGTGGTACCATATATACATCAAAATCATTTGATTTTCATGAATGAACCTATTTGTCATACAAATATGTCTATATATTCTAAATATGTCCTTAGCAAAGTATGAATGATATGCCAAACAACTTTACCTTGCTATGTTGGAGAAGAGGCATGTCATATAAGAATGTGGGGGTGCACTCATTTCAAGTTGGAAAAGTCAAGTATGTTCAATTCATTCTTCAACTTGTAAAATCTCTTTTCATCAAGTGGCTTTGTGAATATATCGACTAATTGATCTTCGGTGTCAATGCTTTCAATGCTAATATCACCCTTTTGTTGATGGTCTCTTATGAAGTGATGTCTTATGTCAATGTGCTTGGTTCTTGAATGTTGAACCGGATTTTGTGTCATCTTGATAGCACTTTCATTGTCACAAAACAATGACACATTCTTGAATTTAATTCCAAAGTCATTCAAGGTTGCTTTCATCCAAAGCAATTGTGCACAACAACTACCGACACTAATGTATTCGGCCTCGACGGTAGATAGTGCAACACTATTTTATTTCTTTGATGACCATAAAACAAGAGACCTTCCAAACAATTGACAAGTGCCACTTGTGCTCATTCTATCAATCTTGCATCCACCATAGTCGGAGTCTGAATATCTAATAAACTCAAAATTAGACCTCTTTAGAAACCATAATCCAATATCATGAGTGCCCTTAAGATATCTCAATATCCTCTTGGTTGCTTTCAAGTGACTTTCTCTAGGTGAAACTTGATATCTTGCACACTTGCACACACTAAACATCACATCCGGCCTAGAAGCGGTGACATAGAGCAAACTTCTAATCATAAACCGGTATTGCTTTTGATCTACCATGTTGCCACTAGCATCAACACCCAATTGATCATTAGTGCCCATTGGTGTACTTATTGGCTTAGCATCTTGCAATCCAAACTTCTTGATCATGTCCTTGATGTACTTGCCTTGACTTACAAAAGTACCATTCTTTATTTGCTTGATTTGAAGTCCAAGGAAGTAACTAAGCTCTCCAATCATAGACATCTCAAACTCATTAGCTATCATATTTCCAAACTCTTCACAAAAGTCTTGGTTAGTTGATCCAAAGATAATGTCATCCACATAGATTTGCAACACAAACAAGTCATTTCCAAGCTTCTTGGTGAAGAGAGTGATGTCAACCTTTCCCATCTTGAACCCTTTATAGAGAAGAAAGTCCCTCAATCTCTCATACCATGCTCTAGGTGCTTACTTCAAACCATGCAATGCCTTCTTTAGCTTGAAAACATGGTCGGGCTTATTGTCATCTTCAAAATCGGGATATTGCTCAACATAAACTTTTTCGTTGATGTAGCCATTGAGAAATGCACTCTTGACATCCATTTGATAGAGCTTGATGTTGTGTACATAAGTATATGCTAATAAGATTCTAATAGCCTCCAATCTTACAACGGGTGCATATGTCTCTCTAAAGTCAAGACCCTCAACTTAAGTGTATCCTTGTGCTACTAATCTTGCTTTGTTCCTCACAACCATGCCATCTTGATCTTGCTTGTTTCTAAAGACCCATTTAGTACCAATTACATTGTAGTTCTTTGGCCTCTCAACAAGTTTCCAAACTTGATTTCTAGCAAAGTTGTTTAGTTCTTCATGTATGGCATTTACCCAATCGGAATCATTCAAAGCATCTTCTAATTTCTTTGGTTCTTCTAATGAGACAAATGAGTAATGCTCACAAAATGATGCTAATCTTGATCTAGTTTGAACACCACTTTGAATTCCACCAATGATTTAGTCCAATGGATGATCTCTTGCAATGCTAGTAGGTTAGAGTATTGGGAGTTGATTGCTTCCACTTGCTTGACCTTGATCTTGCACTTCATCATGAGAACCACTAGAGCTTGCTTGGTCTGTATCAATTTGCACATTTTGGTTGATCACATGAATATCATCATCATCAACAACTTGCCTTGGCCTAACATCACCAATGTCCATGTTTCTCATTGCATTTGACAATTAATCTCCTCTCACATCATCAAGGTTTTGAGCTTCATTTTAAGACCCTTGGGTTTCATCAAACTCAACATCATGAACTTCTTCCAAGGTGCTATTTGTGAGATTCCAAACTCTATATGCTTTGCTTGTGGTAGAATAACCAAGTAAGAATCATTCATCACATTTTTTTCAAACTTGCTCAATCTAGTGCCTTTCTTGAGAATATAGCATTTGCAACCAAACACTCTAAAGTATGCAATGTTGAGCTTTCTTCCATTTAATAGCTCATATGGTGTCTTTTCAAGCTTCCCATGACAATAGAGACGGTTACTACAATAGCAAGCCGTGTTGATAGCTTCACTCTAAAATGAATGACTCATATTGTATTTACTAAGCATTGATCTAGCCATGTCAATCAAAGTTCTATTCTTTCTTTCAACTACACCATTGGATTGAGGAGTGTAGGTTGGAGAGAATTGATGTACAATACCAAGATCATCACACAATTCCTCAATTCTTGTGTTCTTGAACTCACTACCATTGTCACTTCTAATCTTCTTGATGGTGATTTCAAACTCATTTTGCACTCTCTTGACAAAAGACTTGAATAGATCATAAACATCACTCTTATCATAGAGAAAGAACACCCAAGTATATCTAGTGTAGTCATCAACAATCATAAAACCATACTTGTTGCCACCAATGCTAGTGTATGTTGTTGGCCCAAACAAGTCCATATGTAATAGCTCAAATGCCTTTGATGTGCTCATTTCACTCTTACTAGGATGTGCATTTCCAACTTGTTTGCCGGCTTGACAAGCACTATAAGATTTATCCTTCTCAAAGGTGACATCTTTCAAGCCTCTAACTAAGTCATGCTTCAAAAGTTTGTTCAATTGTTTCATTCCAACATGACCAAACCTTCTATGCCATAACCATCCCATACTAGATTTACTAAGCAAGCATGATGTCAATTGTGTCTCACTATCATTGAAGTCAACCAAGTATAAGCTATCATGTCTAAATCCTTTGAATATCAAGTTTGATCCATCAACACTTATGACTTCCACATCATCACTACCAAATATGCACTTGAAGCCAAGATCACAAAGTTGTGCCACCGATAAAAGATTGAAATCTAAGCTCTCAACTAGCAACACATTAGATATGCTCATGTTATTTTAGATAGCAATTTTATCAAGTCTCTTGACCTTGCCTTTCTTGTTGTTGCCGAAAGTGATAGCATCAAAACCACCATTTTGACTTATATCAATTGATTTGAACATACAAGAATCCCCGGTCATATGTTGAGTGCACCCACTATCAAGCACCCAATGCCTTCCTCCGGCTTTGTAATTGACCTATAAGATAAGATCAATTCTTTTTAGGTACCCAAACTTGTTTGGGTCCTCCAAGGTTAGTGACCAAGCTCTTTGGTACCCAAATGACTTTCTTCTTTGAGCTCATCCATGGTGTACCAATGAACTTAGCATGAACACCATTAATACTGTTGGTAAGCATATAGAAAGAATCAAACTTAATTGAGGATACATTTGCATTGGATTTCTTGTTCATGCAATGTTTCTCTACGTGACCAACTTGCTTGTAACTTTTGCAATAGCTACCATAATTCTTCACAAAACGAGTCTTGTGAGGAGCAAAAGTGGCCTTGCCTTTCTTGGGGTTATAGCCCAATCCCTCTTTGTAGAGAGAAGCTCTTTGGCTACCCAAGCACATAAGCAAGCGGTCCTCACCAACATAAGCCTTAGCTAAGGTGTGATTGAGCTCTTTTATCTCCTTCTTGAGATTTTCATTCTCAACTATAAGTGTGGAGTTACAAGTGAAACCATCACTACTAGATGAGGATGATGTAGATGCGCTACATGAAGGGTTAGTGGGAGCAACAACAATAGTCTTATGAAAGGATTCATCAATTATATCACATGATATGCCTATATTGCAAGTTTTAGCTTTCTCAACATTAGTTGGCATGTTTTCACATTTTTCAACTAGAGAGGAATGAGCTTTTTCAAGCTTAGTGTAAGACTTTTGAAGCTTCTTATGGTCTACCTTTAGACTCTCATAAGATGCCCTAAGCTCATAAAGTTCTTGCATAAGGTTTTTCTTATCCTTAAGCAAGCCCTTACACTTCTTTCTAGATTCTTTAAAATGTTGAGTGCAATCTTCTAGTATAGTGATTAGTTCATCTTTAGTGAATTCTTCTTCATCACTATCACTATCACTAGCATTATCATGATCACTCTCATCGTCGGATGACACCTTAGCGGCCTTAGCCATGAAGCACGATGGAGTGTCGAAGAGGGAGACCTTCTCTTGGATGGCAATGCTAGCATGTCCCTTCTTCTTGCTCTTGTTGTCATCCTCATCATCACTTGGGGAATCATCACTATCCCAAGTAGCAACATGAGAATCATTCTTTTTCTTATGAGAGATCTCCTTCTTTTCTTGCTTCTTCTTTTGCTTCTTCCTCTCCTTCTTGATAGCATCTTCATCATCACTATCATAAGGACACTTTGTAATGAGATGGTCCTTGCTATGGCATCTAAAACATCTCATGGTATGCTCATTTTTCTTGGATGAGTTCTTCCTCCTCCTTACACGATAGCCCTTCTTCTTCATGAATTTTCCAAATTGCTTGACAAAAAGAGCCATCTTCTCATCAATGTCATCACTATCACAAGAGCTTGAGTCTTCTTCACTTGATGATTCAATCTTGGACTTGCTCTTGGATGTGGTGGCTTTGAATGCCACACTCTTCTTCTCATCATCCTTCTTCTCACTTTCCTTATTCTTATTTTTGACCAACTCCTCTTTCTCATCATCTTCTCTATATAAATTATCGGTCATCACTTCTTGGAATACTTATTGAGGAGTTGAATCCTTCAATGTAGTCCTCACTAGCACGGTGATCAATGTATCAAATCTCTTGGGCAAGCTTCTCAAGAACTTCATAGAGAATTGGTTGTCCTTGACCTCCTCACCAAGTGCCTTGAGCTCATTCACAATGACTTGCAATCTATGAAACATTTCCGGTACACTCTCATCTTCTTGCATCTTGAAGCTAGAAAATTTTTCTTGCAAGATATATGCTTTAGCGGTCTTTGTGCCTTTGGTGCCCTCAAAAGTTTCTTCTAGCTTGGCCCAAGCATCATGATCAATCTCAATGTTCTTCACTTGCTCAAAGGTCTTGTCATCTAGTGCCTCATGAAGAGCACTAATGGCAATGTCATTGCATTGGAGCTTCTTCTCTTCCACCGATGTAGGTGCTTTCGGATTAGCAACCTCAAATTTTGTTTCGGTGACCTTCCACACTTCTCTATTGATTGACTTGAGGTGTGTGGTCATCTTAACCTTCCAATATGTATAATTTGTGCCATCAAAGTGAGGTGTCTTCTTGGTGTTGTTGATGTGCAAGCTTAATTAAGCCATTTCTTTTTCACCGTAGGTTGTTAAGCCTCAACTAAATGGTGTCTCAGCTCTGATACCACTTGAAAGGTCCAAAAAGGCTAGAGAGGGATGAATAGCCTAATTAAAACTTCTACAAGAATTATTTAACCACACGTTAGTACGAAAGGTGGTGAAGCAAATGCACTAGCTCTAACTAATTAAGCAAGCCACCTACACAAGTCTAGAATAAGGATATTCACTAAACACAACAACTACAAGCTAGATAGAAGAAGTAATGCGAGAGAAGAGTTTCGAGTGATTATACTGCCGTGTAGAGAAGAGAAATACTAATCAATCAATCATACAATAGAAAACCTCGAGAAGAGAATGACACAAGAATTTATCCCGAGGTTCACTTGCTTTCCGGCAAGCTACTCCCCGTTGTGGCGACACACCCACTTGTCGGTTCGTGAGCTAATCGACTATCAAGAGTTGAGCCCTCGGTGGGCGCCGCACAACCGCACACAAGATGGGGATCCTCTAAGCCATGAGCTCCACTAGAGTATCTAATTTGCGAACTCCCACAGGAAAGGATCAAGAACCCCTTACAACACTTGGTGAGGCTCCAACAATCTTCAATTCTGAGCTCAATCACCTCCGCTGCTCTAAGCCATCTATCGTGTCGGAAAACACGGAAGAGTAACAAGAAATCCGCAGTAACTCGAAGATCAAGTGCCTCTAGAATGCAACTCTCAAGCAATGCACTTGAATCTCACTCAATCTCACTCAAGATGTGCAACTAAGCAAATAGATGAGTAGAGGGGTTGTTCTCTAGCTCAAAGGATGTCTCTAGGTCTCAAAATGTGCAAGAGTTACCCTCAAACCCCAGACATCGTTTCTTTATAGCGAAGGGGTACGCAACTAGCCGTTACCGGACGACACAGTTCAAAACGTGCTGACCGGACGCACCGGTCAGGGTGACCGGACGCGTCCGGTCACTACAGGACAAACGTGAACAGTGCGCGTCAGAAGTTACCGTTGCTGTAACCAGACGCGCTCTAGCGTTTGACTGGACGTGTGAAAGGTCTTGATGGCTAGAGGGGGGTGAATAGCCTATTAAAATTTTCTACAAAGACAAGCTAAATAAGTTTATCAATAAAACAAATAGCAAGATGCGAGTTTTGCTTAGCCTACGGGGTGTTTGCAAGCCACCTAACCAATTCACAATTCTAGTAATTGCACTCAACCGCACAAGACAAACCGAGAAGGTAACTACACCTACAACTAGCAAGCTACACAAAAGAAGCTACTAAAGCAAAGCAAACTAGCTAGCAAGGATAACTAAGAAAGTAATGCGGAGTTGAGTTAGGAGAGTTTCACTGAGGGGCGAAGTATTGAGCCAACCAATATGATCAACAATGAATACCAAGATAACCGAACACCGGGATCAATCAATCACAATATGAAAGTGATGACACGAAGATTTATCCCGAGGTTCACGTGCTTGCCGGCACGCTAGTCCCCGTTGTGTCCCTCTTCACCACGTGGTTCGGTGGTTAATAGGTCACACACCGAGCCTCTCAAAAGGCGCCACAAGAACCTACCAAATGACAAAAGGTTGCAATGACACGAGCAATATACTAATGTTGCCTTTGGCGCTTCGCCGAGGTAGGCACAAACCCCTCACAATCACCGGAGGTGGCCAAGAATAATCACCAACTCTTGTCAACGCCTCCAAGCTGCTCTAAGCCGTCTAGGTGGCGGCAACCACCAAGAGAAATAATAATTCCGCAGCAAATCAACCACCAAGTGCCAACTAAATGCAATCTCACAATGCAAATGCACTTGGATCACTCAATCTCACTTCGAATATGCAAAGAAGCAAGAGAGATGAGTGGGAGGAGAGTTGCTTAGCTCAAAGTGCTAATAAGTATGTCAAATGTTCGAGAGAGAGAGAGCCTTGAGCCGGCCAACGAGTATTAATAGACGTACCCCTTCGAATAGAGCCGTTAGAAACTTAAACAGCTGAAATTGCGCTGACCGGACGTGCTGGTCCAACTGACCGGACGCGTCGGTCGCGCAACGGCTAAGTCGCGAAGCACTGACTGGACGCGCTGGTCCAACTGACCGGACGCGCTGGTCACCCAACGGCTAACTACGAAACAACGACCGGACGTGCTCATCGCGCAGACCGGACGCGCTGGAAATGACCGGACGCGCTGGTCCCGAGAATGACCGGACGCGCTGGTCGCCTGAGCAGCGCTCAACGAAACAACGACCGGATGCGCTGAAGAAACATGACCGGACGCGACAGTGCCAGCGTCCGGTTACAGTCCAGTAAGCTCCCTGGACGATCGGACGCGTCCGATCATCAGTGACCGGACACGCCTCGCGTCCGATCATCGAACTGAAAAACGCGCAGACACTGAACACTGACCGGACGCGTCCGGTCATGCAAGGACCGCGTCCGGTTCAGCGTCCGGTCACCTCTGTGACCTCCGTTCGCCTCCGTTTCTTTTCCGGACTTCCGGCGTAGTGGAAAATAGTCGTTTCAACTTCTCAAAAAAACGTCTGAATCCCGCGCTCGCAAGCTCGGCGGGAGGGAGAGAGAAACCCAAACCCTCTCTACCGCTCAAACCCCACCGCCATCGCAAATGTGCTAACACCACCAAGTTATCTCGTCATGTGTGAGTGTGTTAGCATTTTCACAATCATTTTTCGAGGCGATATTAGTTCTATCCAAATGCATATGATCATGAAATGCACATCTAGAGGCACTTAGGAGTTCAATAGCCGTGGCATTCCCCTCTTTATAGTACGGCTATCTATCCTATAATGTAACCACACCCACTAGGTGTCTTGGTTACTAAAACACAACCCTTAAGCATATACCTTTGCCTTGATCACATAGGGTTGCGTCCAAATCCAAGTGTGGCCATCATGATCACCATGTCCATCTTGCCACCAACCTTGGAATGTACTAATCCTCATATGCTACATACAACTTAGGCATTGGATTAGTACTTATGCATTATCACTAATTACCAACACCAAACATAGGACTTTCAACGCGCTGCACCTGGCGTCCGGTCGGAGTCTAGTAAGCTCCCGCCGCGACCGGACGCGTCCGATCGCACGTGACCGGATGCGCCGCGCATCCGATCAGCACTCCGTTGCGCTCTGCCCCTCTGGACGCCTGACCGTACGCTCCGGTTCCATGAGGGACCAGACGCGCCGGTTGCGCGCTCTTCTTCTGTGCACAGGTGAACTAACCGGACGCGCTGGTCAGGCCAGACCAGCGTCCGGTCAGAAACCCTAGCAGCACCGAGTTGAACTGACCAGACGCGTCCGGTCAAACCGTGACCGCGTCTGGTGCAGCGTCCGGTTATCACAGTGACCGCCGTTCGCCTCTGTTTCTTTTCCGACTTCCGGTGTAGTAGAAAATAGTCATTTCACTTCCCCAAAAAGCGCCGAATCCCGCCTCGCAAGCTCGACGGGAGGGAGAGAGGAACCCAAACCCCTCTCTACCGCTTAAACTCCACCACCTTCGCAAAAGTGCTAACACCACCAAGTATACACCACCATGTGCATGTGTGTTAGCATTTCACAAACATTTTTCAAGGCGTTATGTTAGCTCTCAACTAGATCCTAATGCATATGCTCAAGACATTAATCTAGTGGCACTTGATTTCTGAGCTAACTGTGATTGCCCCTCTTGATAGTTGGCTATGTATCCTAAACCCGGTCAATCACTTCTCTACTCATCTTAGACCGACAAAAGGAAAACCCTATGGTTATACCTTTGCCTTGCGCTCTTAGATCCTTCTCCTCCACTTGATCATCATGTCCATTAGATTATGTGCATCTCCACCATGATCATCATTTCATGTCCATACACCATTTCTTTGTGATCTTGTGGCCACCACTCCTTGCCACGTACACCTTTATCACATGTGTTGCTTATGCCTAAATCAAAACACTTAACACATGACATTAGCAACTTGGTGTCATTAATTACCAAAACCAAACTTAGGTTTTCAGCAGTGTTGGGGGCGCTTGGCGGCATTCTCGCAGACCATGGCGGTGGCTTCGTCGTCAACGGCGCTCAGCTCCAGCGCACTCCTACTCCCTCGCAGCGCCAACCGCGCCCCACCGCGCTCGGCTCCCCGCTCCTCGCCGCGCCGGTGGCTCCCAAACGCGCCGTAGTTCGCCGCGGACCCGCCGCGGCCTCACCTTGCCAGTGCCGCTCCTCGCCTCACCATGGGCCCACCACTACGGGTGCCATACATTTGCGTCCCTCCCTCTTGATGACACTTATTTGCCTCTCGGCTCACACGGTACGCAAAATGAGTCTTTCGTCTGCGTCTTCTATTGGAGACGATTTCAGATAGGCAAAACACTGTAGATAACCGATTTTTGGGTATGGGTGGCCTTGTTGGAGACAGTCTTAGGCCCTGGTTCGTTACTATCATGTTAGGTCCTATTTGGTGTGGTACGGAGTGAATTCATTTCTGTGTAGGGATATAGAGTCACGAGAACTGGCTTCGTCCAAAGAACTCTGGATCGGCGCTACGCGGAGGAATAGATGTCCAGTGAACGACGACCAACACTCCTGTAGGCAGAGTTGAGCATAAACTTCTTCTTTCCTGTGTCTCTCTTCTGCCACCGAAGAATAAGAAAAATTGATCTAAATCTTCCCAACTCACCAATACCATTAATCGGCTTGAGGGGCGGACTTATTCTCACTACTAGTCCTTCATCATGGTCACATCTAACCACAACAAAGTGGAGGAGAGACGGGAAAAAATTATTCCATGGTAGTAATATCATCTTCGCCTTGATGTCATCGTTTGGAAACCTAATTCTTCATATTGTCATGCCGAGGAAATTGTTGACATCATAGTTGTCACTCTCATCTTCGTCGGAGTAGCCATGGAGAAACTAAATCTACCCTACATCTTCGCTGTTGCTGGAAAGAAGAGAAGGAGAAGACAAATCCATGATACTAGGAACCTTGGATGGAGAGACACTATTTGAACTCGGTCTACTTCCTCCGGCCTTCGGCGAGTTGACGGGGGGAGGGGGGAAGCATCCAGTGATGGTGGAGACGAGGGCCTGTGGCTCCGCCGCCCTAGGGGAGACCGTGAGGAGCGAGTAGCTCATGCGCTCTTTAAAAAAACGGTGTCAAATATGCTCTTAGTGAAGAGTCTCCTTGCAAAGTTATAAAAATACCAAATTCCGATAATAAAAATTGAAACCTCAAAAGCGAAAACTCAAGTAGGAACTCGTACTTTTTTTGATAATACGTTTCTGTATTTCTAGTCAAGGAAAATGTACGAGTATACGTACGAATACATAAAACGTACTACAAGGATACAGAGACAGTTGTCCTAACCAAACATCACAGAGGACCCTGAAGAACATAAAAATTACACCCAAGTCCTTAGGACCCCTAAAATTCAAAGCTGCCCGACATCCTCGTCGCCAACCACCGCCGTCGAGGAGGACTTCGGGCATCACCGCGAGCTAGAAGAGCCCCATCGCACGCTGGCTTTGAAAGGAGTCGAAGTAGACACCCGTCCCGAGAGACAGGATGAAGCCATCAGTGGTCACCCATCGACTGGGGCTGCTCCCCAACTCCTCTAGCTCCCAAATTTGGACTCGCCGCCGACGACCACCGCCGCCGAGGGGGATTGAGCAAGATCCGGCCATCCACCAACCACAAACCGAATAGACTACAGTGCATCCTTGAGAAAGAAGGCCAGAAGCAACATCACCTGGAAGACGATGAAGCACCGGCCCTGGACTCTGAAAGGATCAAGATGCCCAAGAGGGGGGGTGAATTGGGCTTTTCTAAAAATAAAAGCAAGGAATAAATCCTACAAGCTGAAATTCACCCCTAGTGTCTACTTGTGTTCCTAGTGAGTCTACCGATACAAAGTTTTGCACCCTAGTTTCCAAACCTAGTCTAGCATGGCAAGTCTAGGAATGTAAACAAGCAATGTAAGTAAATACGAGAAAGTAAATGCTTGAATGTAAAGGGGCAAGGAACACGGCGATGTTTTTCCGAGGTATCGGAGAGTCGCCACTCCCCACTAGTCCTCGTTGGAGCACCCGCGCAAGGGTGTCGCTCCCCCTTGATCCGCGCAAGGATCAAGTGCTCTCTACGGGTTGATTCTTCGACACTCCGTCGCGGCGAATCACCCACAACCGCTCACAAGATGAGTTGGGTCATCCACAAGCTCCGCCGGATGAACACCAAACTCCCAATCACCACCAAGCCGTCTAGGTGATGGCGATCACCAAGAGTAACAAGCTAGAACTCTCACTTGACCTCTACGAGCCTAAATGAGAAAGTGGATGCACACTTGTTACTCTCTAATCTCTAGTGAGGAACTCACAAGCTTTAATTCTCAAATCTCTATCCTCACTAGAGCTCTTGCACTACCTTGCACTTCAAAGGTGTTTATCAGCTGATCAAATGAGCAAGAGACCTCTAAAAGAGGTGGTGGGGATGTATTTATACACCCCACAGACGAAACGAACCGTTACCTGCTGACTCAGCAAAACTCGAGCTGACCGGACGTGCCGGTCGTACTGACCGGACGCGCCGGTCGCTCGTAACGGTCAAAACCGAAAAACACCTAAATGACCGGACGCGCCGGTCAGGGGTGACCGGACGCGTCCGATCGTGCGTGGAGCTTGCTGTACTCGCACCGGACGCGCTACCGCGTCCGATGGGTGATGACCGGACGTGTCCGGTCGTCTCAGGACCTTACTGGACTATGACCGGACGCGCCGATCACACCCAGGTCGCGTCCGATCGGGTGTTTCCCTTAAGTGACATGTGTTGACTTTCCTCGCGAGGACCGCGTCCGGTGCTCAGAGCAGAAACCCCAGCCGCAGAACTGAACTGACCGGACGCGTCCGGTCATCCCGAGGACCGCGTCCGGTCACTGGAAAACAACCCGAAACTCTCCGAAAAGCGTCACAACTTGAACCAAGTTGCTCCCAACTGAACTTTGAGCTATTCTAGAGCTGCCTAGCGCCAAGTTTAACAAGTGTGCACCACACCTAAACATAGGACTCGCCTAGGTCAAGCTACCCGCTCATGCCCCCCTTTATAGTACGGCCAAAAGAGAAAAACGAAGATCCTAACGACTATTCCAAATGTCTCTCAACACCTCGACATCCGAAACTAACCGTCCTTAATCTTGACGTCACTCTTTTGAAAACCGAAACGATTTCCATCAAGGGGCATGAATACCATGGTGCCCAAAGCAGTTAAAACCTCCATGACCTAACTTATCAGAGTTTCTGCAAAACACACGTTAGTCATGGTAATAAAGCGTTGTTATCAATTGCCGAAACCAAACCTTGGGGCCTAGATGCTTTCAATCTCCCCCTTTTTGGTGATTGATGACAACACTCAGATATGAAAGATTGGAGTTGAGGTTTTTGAGCATGCATGGTTCACATAAGCAACAAGCAATAAGCAGAGAAGTGAAAGGGATTGCTTATGTGTCCCAAGCCAAAAGAGTGTACTCATAAGATAAGACAAAAAAAAACGTTAGTACACAAAAGGATATAGCTCATAATTTATCGGAGTAAGGCACGGAAGCACAACCTTAGAGCTATAAAAAACAAAGGTGACAAGAGATAACACTAACAGGATAAAACATTAATACTCAAGGTTTATCTCGCAACGACATGTCGCACGAATGTAATGACTGAAGATTAAACATGATGCATGAATGTAGCACACAGGAAAAAACGAAAAAAACAACTCTCAAAACTCCCCCTGAAACTACTCTCTCTCCCCCTTTGGCATCAAGCGCCAAAAGAAAAAGCTAATCTAAGGATCTAAAGGGGGAACAGACGGAGTCGTGTCGGGTGCCGAGGTGCGCGGAGTAATTATGAAGTGTAGAGAATCGCCCTCGGAATCTGAGCTATCTGGCTGACCCTCTGAGGAAGCATGTGGCTGTGTAACTGTCTGGGTCTGAACAGCAGGAACAGGTACTGTCGTAGTAGTGACGATAGGATCCGTCTGAGTGACCTGAGCCTGTAGCGAGCCAGTAGCAGGAGGATCTGTGGAGGCAACTGACGAAGGTATAGTCTCTGTAGTACCTGTTCCCGTCACTGGAGGAATAGCTGCCTCTGAAGCTAACAACCCTGAAGAAGTAGCAACTGTAGTATGCGAGGGCGTCGGCTGACCAGTCAACTCGCTGTATGTAGCACTGAAATCACCGAAAGGTGGGCCTGTCAGGAGGTGAGGGCGAGGCTGGTCTGATGGTGTAAACCCCGTGTGAATAGGAGTGAAGCTCGGGGACTGGAAAGACTGGGGAACCTGCCGCTGTGGAGATGTGAACTGATGACTCGGCTGTCCCTGACTCGATGGATCAGAAGCTGGTAAAGTAGAAGTCAGGACGGAAGCAGGCGGAGGAACCCCAACCGTGACTAGGTGGCGCAGGAGGTCCAAGTATTGCTGCTGACTAGCTGCAGTCTGTCGCTGAAGCTCATATTGCTGTCGCTGCATTTCAACTTGCTGCCTCTGGATTTCAAGCTGCTGACGCTGAAACTCGTCCTGACGAGCCTGAATCTGTGCAAATGCTGCAGCTGTGTCCTGAGTCTGTCGCTGTATTTGCTGTTGCTGTTGCTCCTGTGCCTGGGTCAACCTCTCAAGTATTGCCACCATGGCTGGGTCTGTGCGGGAGGCTGAACCAGAGCCACCGGCCTCGTGGTCGTGGGACCGAGGAGACCGGTACCTGGGGATGGGCTGGTAGTCCTCATCAGTGCTGTCAGATGTCCCACCCTCAGGAAGGTCAGCAGGCTGAGCGTCAAGATCTGCAAGCTCTGCCTCTGCAAGCTCATCAACTGTGGCGTCCTGCTCAGCTGCTGTCTCAGGTACCTCAGGTCGCACACGCTGTCCTGGCACTGGGGCCTGATCTCTGGTAACTGATGCCCAAAGCTGACGGATATCATACTCAGGAAAAGCAGTGGTAGTATCTGATATCTCAGCGCGGATCTCTGCTGGCATCTGAATAGATGATCTGATAAGGAAGCAGATCCAGTGTGCGTAGGGCAGCTGACGATTACCCTTGAAGCCCTCAGCTATGGTGTCCTCCATCTCACTAAGTATGAGATCCCATATATCAAACCGTGTCTGTAAGAGGAGGTGGTGAACAACCCATAACTGCATCCGAGTCAGTCCCTCTCTGTAGCCAAGTCTGGGAAGAAGTGTGCGTCTGACAATAGCATCCAAAACTCTGGCCAGTGGAGTCAAACTGGCGGGCGTGCGTCGAGACCCTTCGCCAAAAGGCGCACGGAAGCAGGGTCGAACTAAGTCGGTAGGTGGCACTGTCCCGCCGTGAGGGCGTCTCGGAGGAGGAGTCTGACCATAACACAGCTGATGTATCTTTGTGTCAAACGCTGGGAGTCGGAGAATCTCCCGCACTCTGCTGCTGTATAGGCGGTGATCGCGGCCTCGGAATGCAAAGTGAATGAAATCATGGGCAGGATCAATCCATAGTGAAGCATAAAACTCTCTCACCCATGTGCCGCAGTATGCACCTGTCCGTCCAAGAAGATCTGACAAGCCTGGCAGAAAGGACAGGTGCGGACGTAGCTGCTCTCCCACAACCTCGACTAGTGACTCAAGTCGACAGACCCTCTGTGGTCGGAAAGCAATACCGCTGTCAACTAGAGCTCTGTAGAAGTCCTCCTGAAGAGGGGTATAGAATCCTTCTGAAGCTCTAGGATCCCTCACAGGTGGAAACCACCGACTGACCTCCACGAACCTCAACCCTTGCACCTGACGTGCTGTAGCACCCCTCAAGTCAAAGTGCTCGACCGAGGGTGAACCTCTAGCTCTGGGAGGAGGCCGTGCTCCACGTCGCTGACCCTCTGGCCGAGGAGACACCTGAGTACGAGCGCGTGTAGAGCGGCGACGTACTGGAGACTGAGCTGGCTGCTTCTCTGTATCTGCTGTAGCCTCTGGAGCCTCTGTGGTCTCTGTGGGTGGATCAACTGACATATCCTCTGCAGCTCTAGTATCCTCAGTGCCCTCAGTGGCCTCTGTGCCGAGCTGTCGACCTTCAAGATGAAAGCGACGCTCGCCTATGCGTATGCCACTGCTCCTGCCACCTCTCTCTGCCTGCTCTGCTGCATCTGCTACGGCCTGAGCAATCTCTGCCTCTGTGAGTGTCTTCTTCTTCTTTCTGGCCAAAACCTTGACACGCTTCCCACGTGCAATGTCAGATCGACGAGGGGGACTGTCGTTCCCGTCACCAGGAGCACCACCGGCGTTCTTGCAACGCACCATACTGACACAGTGACTGAGAATCTCTGTAAGATGATGAACTGTCACTCAAGAGGCTTGGCCTCAATCCGTATCCGCGGGCTTGGCCTCGGATTTAGCAAACAGATCTCACCCGACACACGGACTGACTCGCTGCAACGACGGAATAGAGAGATCTACTATAAGCACATATATGACTAAAAGGTACGAAACCCTAGAGAAAGCAAGCATATGTGATACGATGAGAATTGAGACGTGAAGCTACCTCGGATCGACGAGACGACGGTGACCTAGATTGCGAGATTTCCCGAAACCACGGGACGAGCTCTTCGCGAAGAAGACAACTCGCGACGAAACTCGTTGACGAACGAACGACCGACGAACCCTAGGGTTAGGGTTAGGGTTAGGGTAGATCGATGGAAAACGATCGAAGGCAAGCACGAGTCGTACCAATGTCGGAGAAGAAGCTGGCTTGCAGGAGCGCGGCTCGCGGGCGGTGGAGGCGCGGTCGGGCGACGGCGGCGCGGCGGTGGCGCGGTCGGTGGTGGCGCAGCTGCGGGCGGCGCGGGAGCGGGCGGTGGTGCGCGAGTGACGAGCGCGTGCGGGCGAGGAAGGGGCGGCGCGTGCTCAACGGAAGGTCGCCGGCGGCCGGGAAGAAGTTGAGGAGCCGGCGGTGATGGCGAGACGGCGAATCGGCGGATAGGGCAAGGCGGCGGCGGAAGCTCGGGCGGGTGAACACGATTTGGTCGGGGACGAATCGGTTTTATAAAGAGTTAGATCCGCGCGACACTTGATGACCGGACGCGGTGGTCGATATGACCGGACGCGGTGGTGCAGCGTCCGGTCATACTCCAGTAAGCTCCTGGAGTGACCTGACGCGTCCGGTGCGGACTGACCGGACGCGGTCTGAGTCCGGTCGTTGGAAGTTCGGGAAAACATCGCGAATGACCGGACGCGGTGGTGGTAGCCGGGACCGGACGCGGTGGTCAAACAGAGGCGCGTCCGGTGCAGCGTCCGATCATTAGATCTGGAGTTGGTCTTCTGGATGACCGGACGCGCTGCTGGACGCCGAGACCGGACGCGGTGGTGAAGCATCACTGCGTCCGGTGCAGCGTCCGGTGCAGCGTCCGGTGCAGCGTCCGGTGACTGTTCTTTGCCCTTCTTTGATCCGAACTACGACGCGACTTCTCCCAATCAAGTTCCAAATCAAAGAGACACAAATAAACACCAATTGGAACACGAAATGAGAGACCTCACTCAAACCCTCAAAAATTTTAAAATAGATTGCCTTAGGCTAGTATTATTTTTAAGAAAATAGGCAATAAACACCCAAGGAGCAACGTATGGCCACGCAATAGAGTTTTTGAACCTTTAGGAGCGTCAAAATGCTCTCTCTATCCATGGACGAACACAGAGGTTGCTCAAAGCTTAACCGAAAAGAAACGACAAGAACAACAACCATGCATATGCAATGCAATACAAGAAGGTAAAACTAGAATGCTTGTCAAGTTTGATCCACGGTTAGGCTTTTTCACTCCTCCAAGGAGGGGTTATCGTAACCGTGTTAGCCAAGCCCTAAAAACAATGCGATAAACAAAGACATGGCATATTATACAATGCAATGCAAGGGACAACACACGCTTATTTTTTAAAGTTACTAGAATCAAGCACATTGAGCTCACTTCTTAACCTACAAAAGGTTGCCTCATCCAAAGGTTTAGTGAAGATATCCGCTAATTGATTTTCACTTCTTACACCTTCTAGTGATATGTCATTTTTAGCAACGTGATCTCTTAGAAAGTGATGGCGGATATCAATGTGCTTGGTGCGAGAGTGTTGTACCGGATTGTTAGCAATTTTAACGGCACTTTCGTTGTCACATAAAAGTGGCACCTTTTCAAGAACAATTCCATAGTCTAGGAGGGTTTGTTTCATATATAGGATTTGTGCACAACAAGCCCCCGCGGCAATGTATTCCGCCTCGGCGGTGGACAAAGCCACACTATTTTGCTTTTTAGATGACCAAGATACTAAAGATCTTCCAAGCAAATGGCACCCTCCGGATGTGCTTTTTCTATCAATCTTGCAACCGGCATAGTCCGAATCGGAATAGCCAACTAGTTGGAATCTAGCTCCTTTGGGATACCAAAGACCAATGCTTGGGGTGAGCTTAAGATATCTTAGGATTCTTTTTACGGCACTTAGGTGAGGTTCTTTAGGGCATGCTTGAAAGCGAGCACACATGCACACACTAAACATGATATCGGGCCTAGATGCGGTAAGGTATAACAAGCTACCAATCATAGAACGGTAGAGAGTTTGATCAATCGGTTTACCTCCCTCATCTAGGTCGAGATGTCCATTTGATGGCATTGGGGTCTTGATTGGTTTGCATTCTTCCATCTTGAATCTTTTGAGAAGATCCTTGGTATACTTTTCTTGAGAGATGAAAATCCCTTCTCTCATTTGCTTTACTTGAAAGCCAAGAAAGAATGTGAGCTCACCAATCATTGACATCTCGAATTCCTTTGACATCAATTCACCAAATTCTTTGCAATAATCTTCATTTGTTGATCCGAAGATAATATCATCAACATATACTTGACAAATGAAGATCTCCCCATTAAACTTCTTGGTGAATAGTGTGGTGTCGACCTTCCCAATGGTGAAGCCCTTCTCAATGAGGAAGTCCCGAAGGCGTTCATACCACGCTCTAGGGGCTTGCTTGAGCCCATATAACGCCTTGGACAACCTATAAACATGATTAGGATATCTAGGGTCTTCAAACCCGGGAGGTTGATTAACATAGACTAGTTCATTTATAAAGCCATTTAAAAAAGCACTTTTCACATCTATTTGATATAGTTTCATATCATGATGTGATGCATAAGCAAGGAGGATACGAATGGCTTCAAGTCTTGCAACGGGTGCAAATGTTTCTCCAAAATCAAGATCTTCAACTTGAGAGAACCCCTTTGCAACTAGTCTTGCCTTGTTCCTCACCACTATGCCTTGGTCATCTTGCTTGTTTCGGAACACCCACTTGGTTCCAATGACTCTTGCACCTTTGGGATGCTCTTCAAGTGTCCATACTTGATTGCGGGTGAAGTTGTTCAATTCTTCATGCATTGCAATCACCCAATCCGGATCTTGAAGAGCTTCTTCTACATTCTTAGGTTCAACACAAGAGACAAAAGAGTGATGTTCAACAAAAGAAGCTAGCTTTTGGGATCGAGTCATTACTCCCTTTGTAGGATTCCCTATGATGAGATCTTGTGGATGTGCTTGAAGTAGTGGTGAATTTCTTTTATCAACCACTTGAGGAGGTGGATGAGGAGCATCAACATCTTGAGCTTGTGCCTCAGATTGTTCATGAGAGACATGAGTGTCTTCATTTTCAACTCTCTCATTCTTGTTATCATCTTGAGGCACACGTGATGAAGATGGTGGATCAACAATTTGTACATCGTCATCATCATCTTTTGGCTTGATGTCTCCCACGGGCATGTTCTTCATGGCCTCCCTCAAGGGTTCATCACCTACATCATCACAATTCTCAATTGCTCCTTGGGAGCCATTAGATTCATCAAATTCCACATCATATGTTTCTTCAACCAAACCGGTGGCATGGTTAAATACTCTATATGCTTTGGACTTTGATGAGTAACCAACAAGAAAGCTAATATCACAACGTCTTTGAAACTTCCCTAGGTGTTGACGCTTCTTGTAGATGTAACATTTGCAACCAAACACCCGGAAGAAGGAAACGTCCGGCTTCTTGCCATTAAGCAACTCATAGGGGGTCTTGCCAAGAAACTTTTGCAGGAAGAGGCGATTTGAAGCATAGCATGCGGTGTTGATTGCCTCGGCCCACAACTTCTCCGGAGTGTTGTACTCATCTAGCATTGTTCTTGCAAGGGTGATCAAAGTTCGGTTCTTTCTCTCAACTACACCATTTTGTTGAGGAGTGTAGGTTGAAGACACCTCATGCTTGATTCCAATTTCATCACAATAAGCTTCAATGTTGGTGTTGTCAAATTCTTTCCCATTGTCACTTCTAATCTTCTTTATCTTGACTTCAAATTCATTTTGAGCTCTCTTTGCAAACTTCTTGAAGCAATTTGCCACTTCGGATTTGTCATGAAGGAAAAAAGTCCATGTATACCTTGAGTAGTCATCCACTATCACAAGACAATAGAGATTACCACCCAAGCTCTTGTAAGTTGTAGGCCCAAACAAATCCATGTGAAGAAGTTCTAATACCCTTGAGGTTGACATGAAAGCTTTGGTTGGATGAGTGTTTGCAACTTGTTTGCCCGCTTGACATGCACTACAAGGTTTGTCCTTTTCAAACATCACATCCTTCAAACCTCTCACTAGTTCTTTCTTCAATAGCTTGTTGAGAGTGTTCATTCCAACATGAGCAAGCCTCCTATGCCAAAGCCAACCAAGTGAGGTCTTGGTGAACAAACATGTCATCAAATTTGCATCTTCGGAGGTGAAGTCAACAAGATAAAGATTATTGTATCTAAAACCTTTGAATATCACTTGCTTGTCATCTATCTTTGAAACTTCCACTTCATTTGGTGTAAACAAGCATTGGAAGCCAAGGTCACAAAGTTGCCCAACGGACAACAAGTTGAAACTCAATGAAGCAACATAGAGCACATTTGAGAGTGAGTGATCATGTGATATTGCAATTTTGCCTATACCCTTGACTTTGCTCTTTGAATTATCCCCAAATGTGATCTTCTCTTGACATATACCATTCTCTTCAATGGTGGTGAACATACGAGGATCACCGGTCATATGTTGAGTGCAACCACTATCAATAACCCAATGAGTTCCACCGGTCTTGTAGTTCACCTACACACAAGAGATCAAGCTTTTTGTTTAGGGACCCAAACTTGAGAGGGGCCCTTGACTTTATCCACTAGTGACTTGGCAACCCATATTTTCTTTGGCCTATTCTTGTTTGGGGGACCCAAAAACATGACTTTCATCTTTCCATTTGAATCTTTTCTTAGCATATAATGAGCATTGAAAGCGAAAGGTCTAGCATGCTTGGGCAAGGGTTGTGGTGGTGGAGTTTTGCATTCATGAGCAAAGTGACCTTCTTGACCACACTCAACACATCTCTTTGGCTTGGGCTTTGACTTGCTTTGTTGTTGTTGAGCTTTTGCTTTCTTCTCTTGATTTGCCAAGTACCCAATACCACTTCTATCCATCTTCATTACGGTGTTCATGAGGAGCTCACTTTGCAAATGTTGGCCTCTTGTGAACTTGCTTAGGCCGGTCTTGAGATGCTCTTTTTCTTGCTTTAGCTTTTTGTTTTCTTCAATGAGTGACTCATTTGTTGGTTGCTTCTCAAGAGCCATCAAACCTTTTAGCTTCTTGTTCTCACTTGCAAGCTTCTCATTTTCACTTATAATCTTGGCATAATCATCATGGTTGCTTGACTCAACCACACTCTTGCCTTTGCTACTAGAACCTCGCTCAATGCTTTCAATGATCAAGTCATCACATGATGTAGCTATATCACACTTAACAACATGGTTAGTAGCATCATGTGTCTCAAGAGCAAGTTCATTAGCAACCACAAGACTATCATAATCAATTTTTAATGTGGTATATATGTCCTTTAGAGAATTGTGTCTAGTGATGAGCTCATCATGCTTCTTCTCAAGTTTATCATGTTGATCTTTAAGCTCTTTATAGGAGGTTTTGAGTTCCTTGAGAGTGGAAGACATCACTTCATTTTGAACTCTAAACTCACCACTAGTCTTTTGAATATTTTCAAGCTTTGATGAGAGTGATTCATTTTCATTTTGAAGATCATCATTTTCACTTCTAGTTCTTCTTATGATTTTAGTGTATTTGTTTAACAATTTTACAAGTTCATCATAAGAAGGTGAGTCATATTCATCATCACTATCACTATCGTCATCATCATCACTATCATGGTTTTGTACCTTTCGTTCACTCTTGGCCATAAGGCATAGGTGAGTAGTGGACGATGATGGTGAAGGAGGTGGTGAAGGTGGTGATGAAGATGTTGGTGAAGATGATGGCCCCATCACAAATGCGGCAACCTTCTCTTTCTCATCATTGCTTTCATCTTCGGAGGACTCACATGATGATTCAATGTCGGTGAGCCAATCACCAACAATGTAAGCCTTTCCTTCCTTCTTTTTCTTGTGGAACTCCTTCTTTTTACCATCCTTCTTCTTGTATGGCTTGTTCCTCTTCTTCTCTTCTTCTTCATCACTTGAATCATTTTTCTTGCCCTTGTTTTTGTTCTTGTACTTGTCTTTTGGTGGTCTAGGGCATTGATGAGCTAGATGACCAAGTTCACCACAATTGTAGCAATCCATCTCCGAGATTGGCTTTCTCTTGCTACTTGTGAAGAATTTCTTCTTCTTGCCATCGAACTTGATGCCACTCTTGTTAAGCTTCTTTAACATCTTGGTGGTCTTTCTCACCATGAGTGCAAGTGATTCATCATCAACATCACTATCACTTGAGCTTTCTTGCACCATCATGGCTTGGCCTTTCACCTTCTTCTTGTCATGACTAGCTTTGAAGGCCAAGTCTTTCTTCTTGGAAGATGATGAGCCCTCTTTCGGAGTGATATGCATGTACATCTCATGAGCATTGATTTTCCCCAAAACTTGCGTTGGTGTTGCGGTGGAAAGATCACTTTGGTGAAGCACGGTGACAATATGTCCATACTTCTCAACGGGAAGCACACTCAAGATCCTCCTTGCAACATCCGATTGACTCATTTTGGTGAGCCCAAGAGCATTGAGGTCCTCTACAAGAACATTCAAGCGAGTGTACATGTCATTAGCACTTTCTTTGGGAAGCATCTCAAAAGAATTAATTTTCTTTAAGGCTATGTGATAGCGTTCCTCACGCTCACTCTTAGTTCCCTCATGGAGAGCACAAAGATTTTCCCACAATTCATGAGCGTTCTTTGCATTACGCACGCGATTGAAGATATCTTTGCCTAAGCCCCGGTAGAGTGCATTTTTGGCCTTTGCATTCCACCGGTCGTACTTCTCCTCGTCACCACTTGGGTTAGCGGGATCCCTTATGGGGGGAAGCCCTTCGGTTGCGGCTCTAAGACACCCAACATCTATGGCTTCGAG
Organism: Saccharum hybrid cultivar R570; assembly: GCA_038087645.1. NCBI lineage: Eukaryota > Viridiplantae > Streptophyta > Magnoliopsida > Poales > Poaceae > Saccharum > Saccharum hybrid cultivar. The sequence continues at coordinate 353,434 of JAQSUU010000849.1, forward strand.
GTACGCCTCCATACGAATTTTCCAATATGGAAAATCGTCTCCCTCAAAAGTGGGAGGTGGTCCTTCCCCATTAGACATCTTGCTCTAGGCGGTAAAGCCTAAAAGTAGAGCAACACGGCTCTGATACCAATTGAAAGGATCAAGATGCCCAAGAGGGGGGGTGAATTGGGCTTTTCTAAAAATAAAAGCAAGGAATAAATCCTACAAGCTGAAATTCACCCCTAGTGTCTACTTGTGTTCCTAGTGAGTCTACCGATACAAAGTTTTGCACCCTAGTTTCCAAACCTAGTCTAGCATGGCAAGTCTAGGAATGTAAACAAGCAATGTAAGTAAATACGAGAAAGTAAATGCTTGAATGTAAAGGGGCAAGGAACACGGCGATGTTTTTCTGAGGTATCGGAGAGTCGCCACTCCCCACTAGTCCTTGTTGGAGCACCCGCGCAAGGGTGTCGCTCCCCCTTGATCCGCGCAAGGATCAAGTGCTCTCTACGGGTTGATTCTTCGACACTCCGTCGCGGCGAATCACCCACAACCGCTCACAAGATGAGTTGGGTCATCCACAAGCTCCGCCGGATGAACACCAAACTCCCAATCACCACCAAGCCGTCTAGGTGATGGCGATCACCAAGAGTAACAAGCTAGAACTCTCACTTGACCTCTACGAGCCTAAATGAGAAAGTGGATGCACACTTGTTATTCTCTAATCTCTAGTGAGGAACTCACAAGCTTTAATTCTCAAATCTCTATCCTCACTAGAGCTCTTGCACTACCTTGCACTTCAAAGGTGTTTATCAGCTGATCAAATGAGCAAGAGACCTCTAAAAGAGGTGGTGGGGATGTATTTATACACCCCACAGACGAAACGAACCGTTACCTGCTGACTCAGCAAAACTCGAGCTGACCGGACGCGCCGGTCGTACTGACCGGACGCGCCGGTCGCTCGTAACGGTCAAAACCGAAAAACACCTAAATGACCGGACGCGCCGGTCAGGGGTGACCGGACGCGTCCGATCGTGCGTGGAGCTTGCTGTACTCGCACCGGACGCGCTACCACGTCCGATGGGTGATGACCGGACGCGTCCAGTCGTCTCAGGACCTTACTGGACTATGACCGGACGCGCCGATCACACCCAGGTCGCGTCCGATCGGGTGTTTCCCTTAAGTGACACGTGTTGACTTCTGACCACCGCGTCCGGTCCTCGCGAGGACCGCGTCCGGTGCTCAGAGCAGAAACCCCAGCCGCGGAACTGAACTGACCGGACGCGTCCGGTCATCCCGAGGACCGCGTCCGGTCACTGGAAAACAACCCGAAACTCTCCGAAAAGCGTCACAACTTGAACCAAGTTGCTCCCAACTGAACTTTGAGCTATTCTAGAGCTGCCTAGCGCCAAGTTTAACAAGTGTGCACCACACCTAAACATAGGACTCGCCTAGGTCAAGCTACCCGCTCATGCCCCCCTTTATAGTACGGCCAAAAGAGAAAAACGAAGATCCTAACGACTATTCCAAATGTCTCTCAACACCTCGACATCCGAAACTAACCGTCCTTAATCTTGACGTCACTCTTTTGAAAACCGAAACGATTTCCATCAAGGGGCATGAATACCATGGTGCCCAAAGTAGTTAAAACCTCCATGACCTAACTTATCAGAGTTTCTGCAAAACACACGTTAGTCATGGTAATAAAGCGTTGTTATCAATTGTCGAAACCAAACCTTGGGGCCTAGATGCTTTCAGACTCCTAAGTGAATCTCACTGACCTTGCCGAAGACGCTGGAGAAGACGCCGCCAGGACGAAGGAGAGGTCGAGAAAACTTATTCCCCAGCGTCGTCGACACCTCCGCCTCACCGACGACACCTGGACAAGCACGCCGCAGAGCAACGACGCCCCCTTCCCCTCTCCCCCCTCCCCGGCCGACCCTAGCTCCACCATCAATTGATGGCGAGCAAACCCTAGAGCTAGGTAGACTCCTACCTACTCTATCTACAACCGCACGGCGATTCCCCGGCCCTCCTCCCTCTCCGACACCTCTCCGGCCGCCGGAAAAAAAGGAGCCGAAGGAATCGCCGCCGGAAACCATCGTCGCCTCCTTTTCACCCTTTGGAACTGTAGCAGGGGGAAAGGGGAAGAAGGAGCGAGAAGCTCTTAAGTAGGAACTCGTACTTAAAAGTTACAAGGGGGGAGAAAAAGAAAAGGCACAAACTCATCTTCATGGTCTCAAGTCGATCCTTGTAGTTTCAAAAAAAAAAATCGATCCTTCTCTCTGTTTGACTTAACTCGCATCAACCTAGCCCTTGTTTAGATTGAAGATTTTTTCAACCTGATGAATAGTACCACTTTCGTCTTATTTGACAAATATTATCCAATCGTAGACCAACTAGGCTCAAAAGATTCATCTCGTGATTTTGAACTAAACTGTGTAATTAGATATTTTTTTACCTACATTTAGTACTCCATGCAAGCGGCTAAAAATTGATGTGATGGAGAGAGAGTGAAAAAACTTGGAATTTTGAGGTGATCTAAACATGGGCCTAGGTTGTCCGCCAACCTGGACCTGGACAAATAATAATTAACAAAAACAAAGAAGAAAGCCAGAAAAGAAAAGGTCCCACAGTGGCAGTCACACAGGCACGGCTCATGCTGCACGCAGCACACAGACACAGCGTAGTCAGTCAGTCCCCAACGGCCCGCCGGCCGCCACCTCCTCCTCCGTTCCCCCAGCGATCCGGCGGCCGCGCGGTCTCTCGTCGCCCCCCCAGAGCTCCCCTTGCTTGACCCACCCACCCCCTACTCAACTCAACACCGCAACTGCTTCTCCGGCTCCCTCCTTGCCGGACCCAGTCTCCCAGTCGCGTCGCACGTCGTTCAAATCTCTCGCCCCCGCCGCAAGCGTAATCTACTGACTTCCAAGCAACCCTAGCTAGCTCTGCTCCAGCCGGCGCCCATGGTCTCGCGGGGACTCTTCGGCTGGTCGCCGCCCCACGTCCAGCCGCTCACGCCCGTCTCCGAGACCTCCGAGCCGCCCGAGTCGCCCTCCCCCTACGCCGCCGACCTCGGCCTCGGCCTCGGAGGGGACGGCGCTCCGCCGCCTGACGACGACGCCCAACCGCCCTTAGACGATGCCGACGACGACCCCGACCCGCCGCCCGCCGCTGTGCCCTTCAAGCGCCTCTTCGCCTGCGCCGACCGCCTCGACTGGGCACTCATGGTCGCCGGCAGCCTCGCAGCCGCTGCCCACGGAGTCGCGCTCGTCGTCTACCTCCACCTCTTCGGCAAAGCTATCAACTCGCTTCATGCCCATGGGCGGCATACCCACGATCTCTTCCACAATATCAACCAGGCAATTGCAAATGCTCTCTTCGTTCCTCTTCTTACCCACGCTGCTAGCTACTTCTACTTGCGAACAACACAATCATTGTTTCTAATCGTTCCTTTTTCTTTGAGCTGCTTCCTAATAGTCGTTGTTCCCTCTGCAGCACGCTTTGTACTTCCTCTATATAGCCATTGGCGTTTTCTTTGCTGGATGGATAGGTAAGACGAGTTTATACATGTTTGGCTGTCGCATGATATGTTAACAAGAGTGGAAGTAAATCAACCAAATCTCTCATATCTACAGAGGTTTCGTGCTGGATTTTGACTGGGGAAAGACAGACGGCAGTTATTAGATCAAAGTACGTTCAAGTCCTCTTAAACCAAGACATGAGTTTCTTTGATACATACGGCAACAACGGTGATATTGTCAGTCAAGTACTGAGTGATGTCTTGCTCATTCAGTCAGCTCTGAGTGAGAAAGTTAGTTCTTGTGCCAAACCTTCCATGCTCAATTGTCTTTCGGTCATATATATGGTTTACTGAGTGCTTTTGTAACTTGTCGTTTTTAGGTTGGGAACTACATTCACAACATGGCTACATTTTTTGGTGGTCTTCTTATTGGTCTGGTCAACTGCTGGCAAATAGCTTTATTGACATTAGCAACTGGGCCCTTTATCGTTGCTGCAGGAGGAATATCAAATATATTTCTCCACAGGCTTGCAGAAAATATTCAGGATGCTTATGGTGAGGCAGCAAGCATTGCTGAACAGGTGTGTGTCATACCTGATTTTGCAATTTGAGTACCCTTTCTTTCTTTTGACTTCCCCAAAACATACAATATTGACACAAATCAAGTCTGAATGCCAATTTCCCAGGGGAAAAAAGTTTTGAATGCTGGGTCATTATATTAAAACTGACATTATTTTTCAATGAAGAGCGCATTTGGACTGAACGTAATTCTTGCTGCTATCTACATTTTCTCCATGATACTAGTTAAGGTTGTGACAATATTGGCAAGTTAAATGTATTTTTAAAAAGCAAGCTTTATGCAGTTAACAGGGTGTGCATAATCAGGTATGAAGATTGGACCAAATGAAGATTTTATCTAATGTCTATTATTAAATCATCCACCAAACTGCACCTATATGTATGGTTGCATAATTAGACTCAAGGATCTGTTTAACTTACTTGTAGGGGTGCATCATTAGGCTAGGTTCCTCTTGAATTTTGAAAGCTCCACAAGACAAGGGTAACAGAAACAATAAAAGCATATATATATATATATATACACGGCAGTGCTATTCTACACCCTAGGTGTAGAATATTATTCTACACCACAAGCCAAAACTGACATGAAAAAATACTGAGTACTACTGAACCACGTTCAGTATCAGTCAGTACTACACCCAGCACCTCGAAAATACTGAACGATACTGAAACACAAGTACTAAACAATACTGAATTTTGTTCAGTATAACAGCTTAGTGTAGAATAGTAACACCTAGGGTGTAGAATAGCGTGTATATATATTTTACACCTAGGGTGCATTTTTCCTACACGCGTGTGTAGTTACTCCCATCTTTAATAAACCATATTGTGTATGTGTGCATACTAATTTATCAGTTCGAGTATGTTTATATACTCAATTGAAGATACTTCAACTCTTACTACGCGAAATTTTTTCATAAGAGCCCATACTTTTTAATATATTACTGAAATGCCACTATAATATATATAAAATAAGTATAACCATATACTCTATGTATACTTGCATACTTGACAACTCTGCCTATGTTGACTGGAAGATTTTCTTAAGTCGTCTCAACATAGCCGGTCCCAAGCCCGGGTAAAGGAGGAGGGTGTGTTAAGGTCTGGCGAACCAACAGTAAAAAAACAGCCACTCTCATGGATTTGAAACCCACAAGAGATTCGTTGGGGCGTAACCCTCTTAGCGACGCGCTACATCGGAACCCGGGTGTGGTGTTAAATGGGCAAGGGCCGGGTCGTCATCCCCTTAGTGGCGCGTCGTATCGTGACCTGGGTACGATGAAAAATGAGCAAGGGTCGGGCCGTCGCAACCTTAGTGGCGCGCTACATCTACGCCCGGGTGTAGTGAAAAATGAGCAAGGGTCTTCGCACTTCCCTCGACGGGTGCGAAGGGTAAGGAAGCTAGCCGAGCTAACTAGGATTCGTCTAGGTAGCTGGAACGTAGGGTCCCTAACGGGTAAGCTAAGAGAGCTAGTCGATGCAGCAATTAGAAGGCGTGTAAATATTCTATGCGTTCAGGAGACTAAATGGAAGGGACAGAAGGCGAAGGAGGTGGAGGATACTGGCTTTAAACTTTGGTATACGGGGACAACATCGGGTAGAAATGGTGTAGGCATCTTGATCGATAGGAGCCTTAAGGATGGAGTCGTTGATGTTAGGAGGCAAGGCGACCGGATTATCTTGGTCAAGCTGGTAGTTGGAGATTCAGCTTTGAATGTGATCAGTGCCTATGCCCCTCAGGTAGGTCTTAGCGAGGGCACCAAGATGCAGTTTTGGGAAGATCTTGATAGCATGGTTAGTACCGTGCCTATCAGCAAGAAACTCTTTATAGGAGACCTCAACGGCCATGTTGGTGCGACTAATGTAGGTTTCGAGCGGGTGCACGGGGGGTTCGGGTATGGTAGTAGGAATCAAGAGGGGGAGGATGTTTTGAACTTCGCGCTGGCCTATGACTTGTTGATAGCGAACACCCTCTTTAGGAAGAGAGAATCTCATCTAGTAACCTTTCGTAGTGGACAACACTCGAGCCAGATCGACTTTATCCTTGCAAGGAGGGAGGATAGACGTGCTTGCTTTGATTGTAAGGTGTTACCTGGGGAGTGTGTTGTCCCTCAACATAAGCTTGTGGTGGCGGACTTTTGCTTTCGGGTACGTGTCCACCGGGACAAACGGGCCAAGATTGCGAGAACGAAGTGGTGGAAGCTTAGAGGGGAAGCAGCGCAAACGTTTAAGGAGAGGATGCTAGATGAGGGGCCTTGGGAAGAAGGAGAAGATGCCGACGACATGTGGCTAAAGATGGCAACATGTGTCCGGAAGGTGGCTTCAGAAGTGTTTGGCGTGAGTAGGGGAGGCAAACGGGAAGCGAAAGACACATGGTGGTGGAATGACGAGGTGCAAAGGGCTATTAGGGAGAAGAAAGAGTGTTTCAAGCGTCTCCACCATGACAAGAGTGTAGCTAACATCGAGGGCTATAAAATAGCGAAGAGGGTTGCAAAGCGAGCTGTGAGTGTAGCAAAAGGTCAGGCGTATGATGGCCTTTATCAGCGACTAGCCTACCCCAACTTGCTTGGGACAAAAGGCTATGTTGTTGTTGTTGTTGTTGTTGTTGTTGTTGTTGATACTTGCATACTTGACATACATACTACCGTAGATGGTCTAGTATGATCGTATACTTCGTCTACATACATTTCGTCGGGTCATATATATCCTGAATCTAGAGATATACACGTCGGGTCATATATATTTTGGATAATGTCTGCATGGAGCACCTAGGCCTTGAAAACCAGCAGACTTGTTTTAAGTCAGGCAATTACTTGGTGCATTCTTTTAGCTAGGAAAATCTACTGTTTTTGTTCTACGGTTTATTGGAAGCTCAAACATAAACTAAGCATCAGTGCTTGTTTTGTAGGCAATCTTGTACATTAGGACCTTGTATTCCTTCACAAATGAGACCCTTGCAAAATATTCTTATGCTACTTCACTTCAAGCAACACTGCGCTATGGAATCCTTATAAGTTTGGTGCAAGGTCTTGGTCTTGGATTTACATATGGCCTTGCCATATGTTCTTGTGCCTTACAACTTTGGGTTGGGAGGTTCCTTATCTCTCATGGAAGAGCTAATGGCGGTGAAGTTGTAGTAGCACTGTTTGCTATTATCTTGAGTGGACTGTAAGAATGTAGCTTTTAAGAGTTTGTTTTTAGTTAAATTTAAAATTTTACCCTAATATTCATCAAGGCTTTTGAATTCATTGTAGTGGACTTAATCAAGCAGCAACAAACTTCTATTCCTTTGAGCAAGGACGTATAGCTGCATACAGACTATACGAAATGATAAGCCGTTCAACATCTACTGTGAACCAGGATGGCCGTACCTTGTCTTCAGTGCAAGGCAACATCGAGTTCCGCAATGTCTACTTCAGTTATTTGTCCCGCCCTGAAATCCCCATCTTAAGTGGATTCTACCTGACTGTACCTGCTAGAAAAACTGTTGCTCTTGTTGGCAGAAATGGTTCAGGAAAAAGCAGCATAATTCCTCTAATGGAACGCTTCTATGACCCAACCTTAGGTATTATAGTTGCCATCTATTAGTACCTAGTATTTATTTTTATTTTTTACATCAATTATGGTTTATGATTACCTGTGGGGCTATGCTTATATGTTACAGGTGAAGTGCTTTTGGATGGGGAGAACATAAAGAATTTGAAGCTAGAGTGGTTAAGAAGCCAAATAGGACTTGTGACTCAAGAACCAGCTTTGTTGAGCTTGAGCATCATGGAAAATATTGCATATGGTAGATCTGCCACAACTGACCAAATTGAAGAGGCAGCCAAAACAGCTCATGTGCATGCTTTCATCAGTTCACTAGAAAAAGGATATGAAACACAGGTTCTACACCTGCTATATCACCGTTGTCTATTGAATTGCGCTTTTTTTAGCAATTGTAACATGGTTATTTGATTAAAACTAAATATGACATAGGTTGGTCGGGCTGGCCTCTCTCTGACAGAAGAACAAAAGATAAAGCTTTCCATTGCTCGTGCTGTGCTCTCAAATCCATCAATTCTTCTACTGGATGAGGTCACTGGTGCTCTTGATTTTGAGGCTGAGAAAGCAGTCCAGGAAGCACTAGACATTCTAATGCTTGGGAGGTCTACCATCATCATAGCTCGGCGCCTCAGTCTTATCAGGAATGCTGATTATATAGCAGTAATGGAGGAAGGCCAACTTGTTGAGATGGGGACACATGAAGAATTGTTAAACCTTGATGGTCTTTATGCAGAACTTCTTAGGTGTGAAGAAGCCACAAAACTTCCAAAGAGGTTTGTCAATCCATCCTCTTGCAAGCAGCAACTTGCTGATTCCTTGGCTCTGTTTTTTTTGTTCTCAGTCAGAACGCGGCCAACTTTCTTGATTCTCTCTGCCAATAGCTGATGTCTTTGTTCAGTGTAATTTTCAATGCCAATGCAGGCATGTAATTTTCAATGCCAATGCTAAAAGAAAATCTGCTTAACTGGCATCATCAGTTTTCAACTACCTTATTTGCTCTATCTTAGTGGTTTAAATAATTCAATCATGCTCATTTTTTTTACTTTATTTTTCTTCAGGTACCTTGTCATATAATGGTTGTTCTTTGTTTTATGATATGTCGATATGATGCACTTTCCTCATTTAAACCATTGCAATCTTTGAGTTTATGTTTACCTAGTAAATGTGGTAACTTCATTACCACTATTGCTATTTTATTCTTATTATTCATGCTAAACTAGATGTATGGTTTGGCGTGCATAATCTATATACTTTAATTGTCTGTGCATTTGCTTTTGTTTAATTGTTACTTGTGACCTGCATTAGCCTGCCTACAGCAACTTTGCTTAGAATTTAATGGCTTTGTTGCAAGTGACTTGCATTTTGAACTTACGTTTACACAAGCATTAGGGTTGAGTTGTTTGTGTGAAGCATTATGTCTAAATGGTCAATAAAGTTTGTAAAAGTGCTGTTAGCTTCTAATATATATTCATAAATTGCACGGTTAGGACCATTTTAACTATTATTATGCTATTTTATGTTGGCTTCGATGTAATTCAGCTCTTTAGATGCACCTCTTTTACATAGCTACATTAAATGGGAATTATATTAATACTTTGTTTTATTGATTCGCTAATGGGACCTAAGTTTTTTCTGGGCTAATTGAGACAATTTTCCCTCCTGAACTGTTTCAGAACACCAATAAGAAATTATAAAGAGCCAAGCTCCTTCCAAATTGAAAGGGATTCGTCAGCAAGTCACAGCTTTCAAGAATCATCTTCTCCAAAAATGTCAAAATCGCCATCACGTCAGAAAACACATGGCTTTCTCACATTCCGAACTTCAGATGCCAATCGTAACTCACACGAATCACCAAATATTCAAAGCCCCCCTTCAGAGCAAATGGCAGAAGCCAGACTACCAATGGTTGCTTCTGAGAGAGCTCCATCCATCAAAAGGCAGGACAGTTTTGAAATGAAATTGCCTGATCTCCCCAAAATTGATGTCCCGCTGCACCGACAGTCCTCAAATACATCAGACCCAGAATCTCCAATATCTCCATTATTGACTTCTGATCCAAAAAATGAGCGCTCCCACTCAAAAACTTTCAGCCGACCTCTCGACATATTTGATAGTTTTCATGCTGAGGATTTCAAGCAGCAGCACACAAAAGCACCATCTTTTTGGAGGCTTGCAGAGCTTAGTCTTGCAGAATATTTTTATGCTCTGTTAGGAAGTGCTGGGGCTGCTTGTTTTGGTTCATTTAATCCTCTTCTTGCTTATACAATATCTCTAATAGTAGTGGCCTACTACAAAATAGGGGTCCGTGATGTACATGCCGAAGTGAATAAGTACTGCTCATTCATTGTTGGCATGGGTATAATTACTGTACTAGCCAACTTCTTGCAGCACTTCTACTTTGGTATAATGGGAGAGAAAATGACTGAGCGTGTCAGAAGGATGATGTTTTCAGGTATGACTGTCTTTTCCTTTATATTACTTTAATACTTTTGTAGTCCCATAGTTGATGGTGCAACCTCACCTCTTATAAACTATCTAGTTCAACATCCGTAGATAAAGCACATATTCATGAGTATCTAACACAACACATAATGCTGCTAAGTTCTATTGTGTATAGATTATAGTAAAACCGATGTTGAAATATCAGACTTCTAACATCCTGTTTACTGTATTCCAGCAATTCTGCGCAATGAAGTTGGTTGGTTTGATGACGAAGAAAATAGTGCAGACATATTATCGATGAGACTTGCAAATGATGCAACATTTGTCCGCGCTGCTTTCAGCAACAGACTTTCTATATTCATTCAGGATACATCGGCCATTCTTGTTGCACTTCTTCTTGGTATGTTACTACAATGGCGTGTTGCTCTTGTTGCATTGGCAACGTTACCCATCCTTATTGTTTCTGCGGTTGCACAGGTTAGCTCTCATCTATTTCAACATCCAACATGATTTTACTATGATTCCTCAACATATTAAAGTCTATTATATGGAAGTAAGCCTTTCCTTACCTGTATGGATGTATTTTATTACGACGCTCTCTCTCTCTAAGTTTTGAAGTATGCAGTTTATGGAACTTAATGTGGAATAGCATCAAAACTTTTTTTTCTCGAACACGCAGAAGAGCTGCACATCTTTATATTGTACAGAGAAGAAATAACGGTCCCTTACAAACAACCTTCCCATCTCAACTATGAGACAAGGGTTGTTGTACATCACGAGTTAAAAAATCCTGAAACAGAAATGAAAAAATTACCCGACCTCTGACCTGGACTAATTAAACTAGTCCTGTAGCCTGACCTAAGCCCAACTCTAGAAGATTTCATGCTCCAGCCAAGCACCAGATTCTCATCTCCTCCTGAAAGTAGTACTGAACATCGGTGAGAGAAGGAGAGGCGCCATTAGAGACACACTTGTTCCTTCGAATCCACAGAATCCAAGCAACCAAAATCACAGCACTATTAAACCCCTTTCTTTTGGCCTTATCAATCCTTCAATTTGCCTTAGCAATCCTTTAAATAGCATCAAAACTTAATCTTGCAGTTACAGATAGGCTGGGCTAAGGTCACTGTGACAGGTCTGACAGTACCTTTTGTGCTTCTAATAACTTTGAAGAAAGTGAGACTTCTAGTCTCTATGAAACTGAAAGATATTTGATAGCATGCAGTATTTTAATACCTGCTTCAAAAAGCTTCGTAAACCTCCTTGTCGAACTGCTTAATTGGGCTCACACTTGGGTGCTCTTCTGCAGAAAATGTGGCTTTCTGGCTTTTCCAGAGGAATTCAGGAGATGCACAGGAAAGCTTCTTTGGTTCTTGAAGATGCCGTGAGGAATATCTATACTGTGGTGGCATTTTGTGCTGGTAACAAAATAATGGAACTTTATAGATTGCAGCTTGGTAATATTCTCAAGAAAAGCTTTATTCATGGGATGGGCATTGGTTTTGCCTTTGGCTTCTCTCAGTTCCTTCTTTTCGCATGCAATGCACTTCTGTTGTGGTATACAGCTGCTGCTGTGAAGGATGGACATCTCAGTCTCGTAACCGCTGTCAAGGAGTACATTGTCTTCTCTTTTGCGACTTTCGCACTGGTGGAACCATTTGGCCTTGCCCCTTATATACTGAAACGCCGGAAATCCCTGACCTCAGTATTTGAAATTATTGATCGTGTACCCAAGATTGATCCAGATGATGCCAGTGGCCTGAAGCCCCCTAATGTGTATGGGAGCATTGAATTCAGGAGTGTTGATTTTTGCTACCCTACACGCCCTGAGATGATGGTTTTGAGTAATTTTAGCCTCAGAGTGAATGGAGGACAAACTGTTGCTGTAGTAGGTGTATCAGGATCCGGGAAGAGCACGATAATTTCTTTGATCGAGAGGTTCTATGATCCAACTGCTGGGCAAGTTTTGTTGGATGGCCGTGATTTGAAGTTGTTCAACTTGAGATGGCTGCGGAGCCACATGGGGTTGGTTCCTCAGGATCCTGTTATATTTTCAACAACCATAAGAGAGAACATAATATACGCAAGGCACAATGCAACTGAATCTGAGATGAAAGAAGCTGCCAGGATCGCGAATGCCCATCACTTCATCAGTAGCCTGCCTCATGGTTATGATACACATGTGGGAATGCGCGGGGTGGATTTGACTCCTGGGCAGAAACAGCGCATTGCCATTGCTCGTGTGGTGTTAAAGAATGCTCCCATTTTGCTGCTTGACGAAGCCAGCTCCGCTATCGAATCTGAGTCGAGTAGGGTGGTCCAGGAAGCCCTTGACACATTGATCATGGGGAACAAAACAACGATTCTGATCGCGCACAGGTCAGCGATGATGAAGCATGTGGATAGCATCGTTGTGTTAAATGGTGGTAGGATTGTCGAGCAGGGAAGTCATGATTCGTTGGTGCAGTTGAATGGTTTGTATGTGAAGTTGATGCAGCCTCATTTTAGCAAAGGGTTCCGCCAGCGTAGACTAATATAGCGGGTCTGGTAGTAGATGGTGTACATTAGCCTGCCCGTGGAGCTAAGCTAATCAGCTCTGCTTGACTGACCAGATGCCCTATGGCTTTTTTTTCCCTTTTTTTCTTTTTTTTTATCATGAGCCTGTGAGGGTGTTAGGTTGGGTGTAGTTTTGATTAGTTTATTTTCTTTTGCGGGAGTCTTTAGAATGTACTCCTACATTCTTGCTGATGCTGGGCGTGAGGTGTAGTTTGGAACTGGAAGTGTAATTGTAATCAGAGCAGTGGTGAAGGAGGAAGCGGGTATTGTTTTGCAGTAACTGTCTAGTAAGCATCATGATGCTAGGAGATGGTTTTGTGGTAGGCAGCCTAGGAGGACCATTGTAACCTCTTGTGATTGTTATTTGCAGAAAATTCAACTACATTTTCCCATTTACACTATTGTTTTTTCTGGTGTGGAATATTAAAAAGATTGCTGTGCTTGCTTAACTCTATCTGTATACTAGAACGGTCCTGTTAGCGCTCGGACGTCCGATCTTAGCGCTAGCGTCTAGCGCCCGGACGCCACGCCGAGCAGCCCTAGCTCACCCCCCACGGAAAAGAAGAAAGCCTTTTCCCGCACCGAAAACGTGACCCCCGCCCCGCCCCTGCACGAAGAAGAAACGCGACCCCCGCCTCGCCCCAGCACGGAGAAGAAAGCCCCCCCTCCCCCCCTATGCGCACGAGATCCCTCACCCCCCAACCTTGCCGGCCCTCAACACCTCCGCCTACCACCAGCTCGCCCCCCATAGCTCCCGCCCACGAGCTGCAACAACGAAAAAAAACTATTGCAACATCGAAAGAATTTCTAATGCAACGAATGAAAAAAAAACTGTTGCAACATTCAAAAACATCCACTGCAACATCGGGGAGAATATGCTGCAACAACGAGAAAAAGTTATTGCAACATCTCAAGCACTACTAATGCAACATTTCAGAAAAAAAAACGTCCGTTGCAAACAAAATCCACTACGACATCGGAAGGAAACTGCTGCAACAAACGAAAAAAAGTTATTGCAACATCTCAAGAACTACTCCTGCAACATCAGAAAAATACCTGTTGCAGCAACAACAACAAAAAGTACCACTGCAACATTCCAAATCATCTGTTGCAACAATGAAAAAGAATCATTGCAACAACGACGAGATCTGAACCCCCTAGGGCTCGCCGGAACCCTAACCACCACCAAACCATTACATCCAGAGGGGGGAGGAGGAGGAGGTGGTGGTGGAGGAGAAGGGGAGGAGGGCTCAGACCAGATTCAGAGGAAGAGGGAGGGGGGCCTCAGATCCAGATCCCTCCCCACCTACCTCGTCGGAGCCGCGTCTTCATCCTCGTCTCCGGATACATGGAGGCCGCGCGCGCGCGAGAAAGAGAGAGCAGGGAGGGAGGGAGGCGCGCGGGCTCACCGGAAGCCGCCGCCTTCACCCCCACTCTGGTGGCATGGAGGGCGCAGAGGGTCGCAGCGGGGGAGGGAGAGGGAGCCGGAGAGAGGAATGGAGGGAGGGGCGGCACGATGTGGGGCGCGTAGGGGAGGGAGGCGCACGGGGACGGCGCGCGGGAGCAGCGTCATGCGAGCGCATGGCGCGGGCAGCAAAGGAGCGGCGGGGAGCGCGAGGCGAGAGGAGAAAGAGGAAAGGTGGAGTGGTGAACGGTGCACGACCTACGGGTATCATTACCGATACTAAAAATAAAAATAAATTAAGCGGTGAAGCAGCTCGAAACAGGTAATGATAATAACTAGCCAAAACGGAAAGACCCGTAGCTGGTTGGGCCTGAATGGGGCCTGAGCCCAGGAGGCAACACCGTCACCAACAACCAGTCTATCTGACATCTTCTGAAGTTCTGATCCCATCAAGGGGCCGCCGGGAGGGTTGTTCCTTTCCATTCTTTCCCTTTCGCGGGGAGGAGAAGGGCACGAGGGGAATTTGGTGGAGGGACAGCCATGGATCCGCCCAGCCCTAACACCAGCCCCAGCCCCACCGATGATGTCCCGTCGCCCCCAGCCGAATCCGCAGCCAGGCTCGCCGCCCTTTCCCTTCGCGGCACCAGGGACCTCCCCCCGGACTTCCACACCGCCGAGATCCACGACCTCGACGACGACGACGACGACGAGGGCTACCTCACCGCCGCGTCCAGAGGCGGGAGCAGCACCTCCGCGTGGAAGGAGGCGCCCGAGGGCCTCCACGACGATGACAAGGATGGGGACGACGTCTCCCAGCCCAGCCCCAGCAGCAGCGGATACGCTGGCGAGCGCGGAAGTAGCCTCGATGACGACCCCGACGCGGACGCCGACCCCGAACCCGCCCAGGATTGGCCGCGCGACAAGAAGCATCTCCACGAGGTGAGCTCGTTACATTACACACCTTCGTCAACCCCCATCACTCGGACTTTGCCTCAAGTGGCAGTGGGTCACCAAGCCTGCCGCTCTCGTGTTTCAGGACGATGCTTCATCTTCCTGGAGGAAGAGGAAAAAGCATTTCTTCATCCTGAGCAATTCTGGCAAGCCAATATATTCCAGGTATGGCGGAACAGGAATTAAGTCCTTACAGTGACGCTACATCTACTATGCACATTTCCCCAACCAACCGAAACCATGACAACACACTGTTACCACCTTTGCAACTTTCAGGTATGGAGATGAGCACAAGCTAGCCGGATTTTCTGCTACATTGCAAGCAATCATTTCCTTTGTTGAGAACAGGTATGTATATATATATATATATATATATATATATATATATATATATATGTGGCCTTGGCCTTGCGTTTGTTATAGCAATGGCCTTACTTTTCTGGCATTCTTTAACTCTGTCTCACCTTATTTCCTCTCATTCCAGTGGTGACCATATCAAATTTGTGAGAGCTGGCAAACATCAGGTCCGCTTGCCTTCCTTGTCACAGTGTCATATTATATCTTACTTTAGATTGTAAGACATGCTTTATTCTTTCGAGACGAATAATTTAATGCACGCTACTAAGTTCTTTAACGCTGTCTTTCAGATAGTTTTCCTTGTGAAGGGGCCAATATATTTAGTTTGTATAAGCTGCACGGAAGAGTCATATGAAGGATTGAGGGGGCAACTAGAGCTCATGTATGGTCAGGTGCTTCCGCTGCTTCCTTCATCTCTTGATACTATTATTTCTTTATTTATGGACTTTTAGCCTGGCTAAATTTATGCAGATATGCCTTCTCCATCCTTGTACTGATATGTCTCTGAAAACATGACTTTGCAGTTGTTGCTTATTTTGACAAAGTCAGTCAATAGGTGCTTTGAGAAGAATCCCAGATTTGATATGGCAACATTGCTTGGTGGCACGGATGCAGTTTTCCTATCTCTTATACATGCATTCAGCTGGTCAGTCAATTTTTTCCTTTGCTTGGGACTCATTTTATTTTTATGCCACGTAAGTGTTTAGACATTTAGCACTCACCGGGAGTCTCATTGAAACAACTGTACAGGAACCCTGCGACTTTTCTTCATGCCTACACATGCCTTCCTCTTGCTCAATCAACAAGGCAGGCAGCTAGTGCAGTTTTGCAGGACGTTGCTGATTCAGGGGTTCTATTTGCGCTATTGATGTGTGAGCACAAGGTTCGCCCAACTTGATGACAGCTTGCACTATGATAATAATTATACAAGGCTTGATAACCACAAATTAAGTGTTAAAGTTCATTCTTTATCAAATCCTGACACGTCGTTGATATGTAGTGTAAAGCAAGTTTCCAAAATAGTTATTTATCAACACACTTGATGTTCCACTTGCACCTTCAACAGATTCATACATAGGTGTGTTTCTATTTTGTACTGTGAATCTGTGTTTCTAGTTATCTGTGAACACACTTTAGGTTCCACACGCACCTTCTAGAGGTTCGTACATCTGTGCACTTATTTTCTTCCAGTTATCCATGTTGATTTGTCCTTTAGATGTATCTATGCTAAAGTTCTGTGAACTTCTGTGTAAGGCTTGCTACTTGTGTAGAAATACAACAGTATATGATATCTCTAGTCTCTCGACTCAAATTAATAACTTGTGCAAGGTGAATGGATAAGGATTATGCTCTTGCTCTTACTACCACTGGATACTATCTTTAGGGATGTTTCCTTTTTTTCATTTCCCTAGTTCTGTTCTTTTTAATGTTTCTTATATATCATTCTTGATTATTTTCAGGTTATTAGTCTTGTTGGAGCACAAAAGGCAACTTTGCATCCTGATGATATTTTATTACTTGCGAATTTCATTCTGTCCTCTGAATCTTTTAGGTAATCATGACATACTCTGAAATGAAGGATATTAACCTTGAACAATGTTCTTACAGTTTGTCTTTTTATGCAGAACTTCAGAGTCTTTTGTACCCATATGTTTGCCAAGATACAATCCTATGGCCTACTTGCATGCTTATGTTCATTTTTTTGACGTGAGTGAAATTTATACATGTGAATAACTGTATTCATTTACCATTCTTATCAGCAAGAGATACATTGCTAACAAGAATAGGTACATTAGAGGTTTATGTTTTTCATTAATAAAATGAGGACAACTGTGGGGTTTTTTTTTATCTCAAACTACTTGGGTGTCATCTCGAGCTTGTGCAGAGATATTTTGCATTTCATAGTCCCATGCTACCACGACCTTTATTGTTCTTGCTGAACTCTAGCTTAGAAATTGTCAATACTGAATGCTGACTGATGACAGATTAGGGGGTTTTCATCAATACCTCCACTTCAGGGGCACTCTTCATCTATACCACCAACAACAAGCTAGCCAATGGCACGTGGGGTCTGGTTCTACATGTGCGTGTTTTTACTGGAGTTCGAGGGAAATTGAGTGTGGTATTGGCAGTGAGATGAGACTTTGAAAATAAAAGAATACAGGGACTAAGGTAGATAACTAAATCAATTTGTTGAGGATCTGAACAAGCAGTAGACCACAGATAAGAGCACATTGAGACGTTTCTCCCCTTGTTTTAGTGCACATGATATTGGACAAAAATGCAGGAGTAACAAGGAATTTGACCTCAGCCATTCATATGCACAATCTCTCTTTTCTTAACTGGTATAGAGACTAAAAGCATTGCAGCTTAAATGTGGGTCTCTTCTTTACAGGAACATACATATGTCACTTTGCTTACTACACGATCAGATGCCTTTTATGATCTCAAAGATTCCAGGTGAGCTAACCAATAAATGACTACATGATTTGGATTTCACGAGGTGTCTGAATGTGTGCCACCAAAAATTGAACTGATGTAACCTATACTTTTGTGAACAATGTCTAGGGCCCGCATTCAAAATGTTCTCTTGAAGTCAAATGCCCTCATTGAAGTCCAAAGATCTTTACATGAGAATGCATTGCGTGTTGAGGATCTCCCAACCGACCAGTCTTATCAATCTGCATCACACCCTCCAGAGTCCTCTCGAGACATGAGTTCACAATCTTTGTCTTCTGAAATGGCAATTGGAGGACCAGGTGGACTCTGGCATTTTATATATAAAAGCGTTTACCTTGACCAGTTTGTGTCATCAGAATTTCCCTCACCCATAAGTAATAAAAAGCAGCAGAAGAGGTATGAATATTGACGCTACTACACATTCACTTCTATAATAGTGATTCTTCTTTGTATGACAACCTCATATGTGCAGATTGTACAAAGCTTACCAAAAATTGTATGTATCCATGCATGATAAAGCAACTGGTCCACACAAAACTCAATTCCGAAGAGATGAGGATTATGGTAAGTCTATTGTAACACCCCCAAAATGCTCAAGTCCCACTATTTGGAAGCACTAGCAACAAAATACTTCTGTACTATAGAAAATTGTGATTCATTTTTAGTAAATGTGGATGCTCAGTTATTCTAGAAAGCATACACATTGCATTAGCTGATCTTTCAAAACCACCGGGATTCTGGTATATACTCATCAAGGCCAGGTAAACTATGACAATACTCCATACTGTCGTAGTGACTTAACTGGACAAATTATTGAACTGTACAGTACACGTGGTTATGTAATGTCACAGGAGTACTGGGTGCATCTATTAG
Organism: Saccharum hybrid cultivar R570; assembly: GCA_038087645.1. NCBI lineage: Eukaryota > Viridiplantae > Streptophyta > Magnoliopsida > Poales > Poaceae > Saccharum > Saccharum hybrid cultivar. The sequence continues at coordinate 372,105 of JAQSUU010000849.1, forward strand.
TGTCAGTGTCTGCATATAGAGGGAGGAGAAGGGGGGTGGAGACTGATGTATGGGGTAGGGTTTTTTTTTTTTGATAACTTATGTATGGGGTAGTTGACTAGTTGCAGAAGTTTGCAGATACATTCTAGTTTTCAGGGTGCTGTTCATTTGTGTGCTGGAGCTAGTTATCTCAGATAATGGTAAAGAATGGCCCACTAGAATCGCATGGTTCCTCCTGTTACCTGTTAAGATATCAAATGCTTGGTAATATGACGCAGCAGAGAAATAATTTATTATGAAGCATCCTGTGCAGTACATCGCTTGCTCTATTGAGTTTCATAATCATCTGGGTACTTAATGTGACAAATTGTTCATTTACCTTTTTCCGTTTTCTTGCAGTTCTATTTTGCTGGATAACCCAGGATTTTGAACTATATGCAGCTTTTAATCCACTGGCTGATAAGGTCAGTGCATGTACATTCAGTTGATGCTGAGGGTGCCTCTTTTTTTATTATTATTATTTTTATTATTTTTTGGTATGGATCATAGCACGAGACAGCTGCTGTCATCTTTGTGTAGGGCTAAGGGCGAATGGGTTAATGCAGTTATCATGATTGTATAGGGATAATCATCTAACTTGGATTATACTTGTTTGCAGACTCAAGCAATCAAGATGTGCAATAGAGTATGCCAATGGGTGAGGGATTTAGAAAATGAGATATTCGTGTATGGAGAAAGCGCCCTTTCCTGGTGATATATTGTCCTGTGTGTAAGTTGATATGTCTATGTTGCATATTTTTTATTGAAAGTTTTTGATGGTTGATGTACTTGTACCGACACAGGCAGTACCATCGTTGTTGGGGAGGTATATGAGGGGCTGGGTTTGTCACACTTTGACATTTTCTCAGGAGAGGTGCTCCTTTTGGTTTTTGATCTGAATGATGAATTGGAGCCTTTTTTTATTTTATTTTATTTTATTATTATATCTACGGCACCATTTCCTATCTGTTTGTAGCAGGCCGTTAAGTTGTATAAATTTGGGAAGGATCTGTTCTGCGAGTATTAAGGGAAGGTTAGGTTAGGAGTAGGAAGTAAAGCAATCCCAGCTAACCTCTGATTGTGAAGTGAAGAAGTTGCATGGTGGTGGTGTTTGTAGGGGGTTTAGCCGAGGCATCTGCCCGCGTAAGCGCAACTCATGTTGCTGTCTTAAAAGTTTGTTTATAGAGGGGGAGAATTGCACGTTGATGCAAGCCTGCTTGGTTGACTTTGTTGAGCTGCGTCCTATATTCTGGACGAGGGAACCGGGCTGAGTTGATTCAATCAATGATCTAAAGGAGGGTGGCCTTTTATTTACAGACGCTATGATGTTGTGATTGCATGGATGTAAGTGTGTCTGACGAGCGGACATGCAGCAGCGCGTCTAACAGTCCTTGTTTCATACTTGTGAGCAACCAAACTCTCAAGACAAAGTGTTCTCTCGCTTGAGTTTACTCAGTTAAAAGCTTGGATGTCTCAACAAAACTTACAATGCCGAATGTGAAATTTTTAACGAAAGCTCGGAGAGATGAGACAACTTTGATCTGCTTTGATTGGTTGTAACCGATAAGTTTGAGGCCTCCAGTCGCTGAATACTCGTCTCCATCCATCCTCCATAAACAAAGAGAGAGAATGCAAGAGTGACGACGAGGTGGAAGGAGGAGAAAGACAAACTAATCCACGTCCGTGGTCGGCGCCCCCACCAGCCGCTAGGAGCGGAGCTCCCCAACCAATTGGCCGGGAGGCCCGCCCTACCATCTTTTCTGTGCTGGTATTGTTTGTCTGTATACCTCGGTAGTCCCTAGTGCTATTGGTGGTGTAGGGCCTACTAAAATAGTACTGTATATGCCATGCCATCCGTGTCTACTCCACACATCCTACTCCGTCTCTAGACAGCAACAATAGGTTAGTGCCGCCACAACATCTAGTTCATTTTTTACGCCAAAAGCTGCCGATGATATGGCCAAAAGCTGCCGATGATGCGGCAGATGAATGAATTGCTCGCTGCACTACCGAAATGGTGGCGTGGCATGCAGCGGCAGGGCCGTATTCTCTACATGGATGTCTCTCTCTGTTTTTGAAATAAATATATATCTCGAGTCAAACAATCTTAAGTTTTATAGTAAATTTATTTAGAGATATAAATATTATTGGTTCACTTTTCGAAACAGGACATATTTTGAGCCATATAGGAATTATATTTGTTTGGAAAAAGGAAAAAGTCTACTTGACCCCCCAACTATGGGGGGTCCTCTACTTTACCCCAAAAAATAAAACGGTCTAATTTATCCCCTGAACTTTGCAAAACCGGCCAAATCACCCCCTTGAGCGGGTTTCGGCGGTGGTTTTGCTACAGTAACAGCGGTTTTGTCTTTGTCCTTTTTTTATTTATTTCGTCTGAATCTTTGAAAAATCATAGTAAATCACAGAAAAATCATAAAATGGAAAATCCAACAAAAACTTTGTACTAAAGTATACTATATTATATATTCACTGTGTAGATCTACTCATGTAAAGTCCAACAAAATTGGATTTTCCATTTTATGATTTTTCTGTGATGTACTATGATTTTTCAAAGATTCAGACGAAATAAATAAAAAAAAAGAAAAGACAAAACCGTGGTTACTGTAGCAAAACAGCTGCTACGGTAGCAAAACCACCGCCTAAAACCGCTCGAGGGGGTGATTTGACCGGTTTTGCAAAGTTCAGGGGATAAATTAGACCGTTTCATAGTTTGGGGGTAAAGTAGACGACCCGGGGGTCAAGTAGACTTTTTTCTTTGGAAAAAGAAGCAACCAAATACAGTGGAGTCCATACATTCTCTCGATCCCGATCCAGGTACTGGCTGCCGGCCTTTTGGACCTTTTTTTTTTTTTGTGTGTGTGGCTGCCTTTGTTTTTATGGAAGCGGTTGTGTCGTCATGCATGGGCAAATTATCCGGCTCTCTCCAGCAGCTTCCATGGCATTCTCCGGCCAGCCTCCAATCCCGGCCGGCTAGTTCCTGGCCTATATATAGCAGCAGCAGCCTGACCTGACCTGATCCGGAGGCTCCGTCATCAAGCAGCCAGCCAGCCAGCTAGGCTCCTCTCCTCGATCCAAAGTTGAAGACAGAGAGAATGCCGGTGAGCAGGATCGCCGTGGGCGCTCCGGGCGAGCTGTCCCACCCCGACACCGCCAAGGCCGCCGTCGCCGAGTTCATCTCCATGCTCATCTTCGTCTTCGCCGGCTCAGGATCCGGGATGGCCTTCAGTGAGTACAACTACTACTTGCTGATGGTGATTTTTCGTTTTATTAACTATTGGCACGCACGCTCGCTCACACACACAAGACCTTCAGTGATGACTGAGTATCTAATAATAATTATATCAATCAATGAATCAGGTAAGCTCACGGATGGCGGCGCCACCACTCCTTCCGGCCTGATCGCCGCGTCTCTAGCTCACGCCCTGGCCCTGTTCGTGGCCGTGTCCGTGGGTGCCAACATCTCCGGCGGGCACGTGAACCCGGCCGTGACCTTCGGCGGCGGCAACATCAGCCTCCTCAAGGCCGTGGTGTACTGGGTGGGCCAGCTCCTGGGCTCCGTCGTGGCCTGCCTCCTCCTCAAGATCGCGGCTGTCGGCGGGCGTGGGCGCCTGGAACGCCGTGGTGTTGGAGATCTCGTGATGACCTTCGGGCTGGTGTACGCGACGGCGGTGGACCCCAAGAAGGGCGACCTCGGCGTGATCGCGCCCATCGCCATCGGCTTCATCGTGGGCGCCAACATCCTGGCCGGGGGCGCCTTCGACGGCGCCTCCATGAACCCGGCCGTCGTCAGCGGCGTGTGGGAGAACCACTGGGTGTACTGGCTCGGCCCATTCGTGGGCGCGGCCGTCGCGGCGCTCGTCTACGACATCATCTTCATCGGACAGCGCCCGCATCACGAGCAGCTGCCCACCGCAGACTACTGAATACTTGGATGCAGTGCAGCAACCGCCCGGGCCGGCCTTTCACTTTTAGTTCAGTTCCAGGTCGAAATCATCATATCACCGCAGACTACTGAATACTTGGTGTTACTTTTTTTAACCAGAAGTTCTCCTGACCCCTTACTTTTTTTCGCAACGTATCAGGTGGAAACTAGACCACCTGTGTAAACTGAAAACTTTTAATCTGGGCAACACGATGTTAATCAAGGGGGCACACGGGAGAGAGTGGGAGGGGGGATTTGCAAAAGTGTGATTAGAAGCGGGCGGTTAAGCGCAAAATTACCCAATCCTCCTGCGCCCCTTAGATCAACATCCTGTGATCTTGATTCAAAGTTTCCAAGTTTGCACAGGTGATCCGGTTTCCACCTGATACATTGCCTTACTTTTTTACCTCCTTCAACTAGAAAACCGGATGTCTGCGCTTCTTACACTATTGAAACCATTTGATTTATGATTTTAAAAGCGATTTTAGCTGACGCGGCGCCACATCAGCTGCTCTATGTGGTGCCACGTCAATCACGAGGGAGGTAAATTGGACTTTTGCGAGATTATTCAGGGATATCAATTAGACTTTATAAAAAAAATGTAGAAATATTTTTTTAAAATATTATCCATTTTATTGAAATAAAAATACATCTAAAAACACTAAAATCTTATTTAATGTTAGAAATTCATCAAACATTTGTTTTAACTTAAATAAATATGAAATCAGTTTCATATTTTTTCCCCTATAATCACTATCTATGTTTTTTTAGAATTGGAAACCATAATATAGAGCATAATTTTAGGAAACACATGAAGTCCGACACCCCCGCCCGTCCAAACTGCTTTCCTCCTTGATCATGTGCTCCCGATGTGTGTACATACCTATGACATTGACGGCGGACAAGGAAGCGGTCGCGTCCATTCGGATGTTGCTAACCAAACAGCATACATCGTTCTAGATTCTAAGAAGTTGCATGGCAGCTAATGCTGATGGTCCAATGGTTAAGCTAGATATTGCTACCGAGGAAACGTTTTTGCAGTATTCACATTACAGTCTACAAGAATCTGTCTTGGTTTGCTCCTTCATTTCATATTTGGACTAGTTTTAAATCATATAAAAATCATATAATTATAAGGAAGAAATAAAAAGGTGGAGCATGGTTTTAGGAAAAATATGAACCTGGATTCATATTTTTCTGAGTTAAAACAACCTTCTATGAATTTTCTAACATCAAACCATTTAGTATTTTTAAATGTATATTTATTCTATAAAAATATTTGAATACACTTTTGGGAAAAAAATTCTACTGCTTTTTTATAAAGTCTAATTGACCTCCCTGAACTATCACGAAAGTCCAATTTACCTCTGGCGCCACGTCAGCCAAAAACGACTTTAAAATCGCTCGAAGGTAAATCAGATACTTTGAAGAGCACAAACATCCGGTCTCATAGTTAAAGGAGTTAAATCGGATTTCCAATAGGGTGTTATGAGGATTTTTTTTTTCTATTCTACAGCTGTATTGTTCTGCCACCGCGACAGCCCGGCCCGGCCTGTTAAGGAGAAGTATAAGCAACAGCCCAAAAAGTCTGTCTCCCGTGAATGGCCCATGGGCGGCTCCTGGCCTCGACATCGTCCTGCTCATGTGCAGCAGCAGCCGCCCGCAACAAAGGGAAGAGAAGCCGAGACCATTGGCCATGGCGGCGGTGGATCTGTCGAAGCTGGTGAAGGAGAAGCGCTTCTGGGTGGCCTCCTTCCTCGTCGTATGGGCAGCAGCGCTGCAGGTAGGTGCAGAGCAGGGTCGAGGCCATTTCGAATCCAAATGAATTCCTTGCTTGCTGTATCAGGGCCACATGATGATGATGTGGATGCAGCGCCAGGACGCCTTCAAGCACAAGTTCGGCCTTGACCAAGCAGACGGATCCGACGCCGTGGATTCCTCCTCCTCCTCCTCCTCCTCCTCCTCCTCTACCTCTTCTTAGTAGGTCCATCCCCTTGTCCCGTGCATCAGATGGGACGGTTAATCATCAACGCCTGCTTGTAATGTGATGTACCCTTAGTTGGGTAGTTCAGTTCAGCAAGTAACAACATCCTATACAGCACCCCATCAGTGAGCTTCCGCTCTACTGTATCTATTCCTCAAATCAAATCATGTCAAGTTTGTTTTATTTGTTTTTTTCTTCAATTCTTTTCCTTCATCATCAATACTAACTCGTAATTTCAGCTCATATATCTATTATTACTAGTGTGTAGTTGTACAACAACATTACGTAGGCACCAATAGCATCTCTTTTGGATTCTGAGAATTCATTCCAAATCCATTATGAGTTGCAGTCATGTACCTTTTCAATTGGATGGAACAACATAGTACTCCAATTAATCGAAGCAACGATCGATCGAAGCTCCAATGCAAAAAAAAGATTTGTCTGTGTGTATGCATGCTAGTTGTCAAATCGAATCAAACTAAGGTAGCATGCATGCATGAGTCTATATGCACTTGCTAGCCTGGCTGTGTACAAGTAGCAATCGAATGTACTGAGGTTCTTACCAGCTGAGTTTTGAGTGTTGACAAATGCCATTGTCAGTAGTACTGAAGGAGGCCTGCAACAACTAGTTGCTTCCTTGTTTCTTCTGGCAAAGGCCATTGGTCTCATGCCTATGGCTGATCAGGTCAGTTACCTTCTATCGTCTCAGGCAGTTTGTTGGGAACAAATGAGACATCCTAATACTGCTTCCGCCAGGGAGAGGCAGATGACAAGACAATTTCAGTGTGTGTACAAGCATACAATGGTATCAACGACCTCCCTCTCTCCCCATCTGAAACCAGGTGTTATCATTTCTGTTCCCATATATTTTAGTCCAGAATAAAAATTCTGCTACCATTTCATTTGGATCTGGGATAATAAACTCTGCTAGCTTATCATTACCTCTCCTTAAGTCTTTAGCATTCTATGAGCCATAACCCACATGTATTTGAGTTGTGTTTCGTATAGATGGATGCCTAGCAACTATAGTGCTTCCAACAGCTGCTGATTTCTGAGTTAAAGCCCACCTCTTCGATTACATGACTTGTTGAACTGGGGAAATCAGACAAGAGGAATGAGAACAAGGTGGTGGCTGTAAATGACTTTCTCCCTGCTAGTGCTGCTTAAGTAACCATAAACCATTCCATGTGAGTTTTGGTTCTTGATTACAAGTTGTCAACGCAACTATTTCAATTGATCTTCATGGAGCTCATGTGGTACCATCTTGCTTTACATGGATCTCTATGCTAGGTTGCTGCTTCATCATCTGTGGCTGGAGCCTTGTCAGTAGCAGAATGATGTAATGTGGAGATACTGTGAGAAACAGCAGTTGTTTTATTACCCTTGACGTACATACATCCAGTACTCTAGCACTGAGCTACATATAATGGCATTCATTTTTCAGCACCTGTTTGTAATATGAATGGTTTGGTTGAGCAAAACAAAAGATGATCTAGTGCACAATCATCTATCAACTTGTATGCTGATATATTTTCCAAAAATAAGTATGGCCATGGTGCTTCCTCGCCAGTTTGTTGGTAAGGTGTTGCAATATCAACATTGTTTGTCTAGTGATATATTTTCCCAAGTTGTACTCCATTCAGGTGTTGCTGTTTTCTTTTCAATTCTCCAAATTCAGGAACAACTTTTTTTTTTTTTTTTTTTGTGGGGGCGGGGCGGTGGGGAGCTAAAGGCTTCATTCGTTATATATAAACAGAGTACATAAATTGGGTTGGGAGCAGTTGAAGTTTTGCAGTGCCCCTTTTCACATTGATGAACTATTGAGTCGGAAGAGTACAAGCTAGTAATCATCGCCCGTGGGTTTTGTTTGTGTCCCGGCCACGCCTGATCTTGGTCACCGAATAATGTCTGCCTTCTGATTTGCTCAATTTCCGCAAGCAGCAGCTTGAACAGCCGAGGCGAGAATTTGATGGCCTCCTGCAAATTAAGAGCTTCAGCAAGCTCAACACCAAGGCAGACTAGAGAGCATGCGTTTCATTTCACGGCTTCAGCCTCCACTGGGTTCAAGCAACGGGGAGCTGCAACCTGCAAAGATGAAGCCGAACAGGGAGGGACTATACGGGCCATGCTGCAGAATGGAAACAATGTGGGATAAGTCCGCCATGCGCATAAGGAAGCATCAGCCCTCAGCCCCTCAACCCCAATGTTTGAAGCAAACCGGCCCTAGCAAATCTTCACTCAAAAAATATGTGATTCATTTTACAGTTTTCCACAACGCGAGCAGGCTTCATTGCCATTTTTCAATGATTCCGTGCACCCAGGAAAGCACTGCTATGCGCAAGCCTAAGAAGCCTCCAGGCAAATAAAGGTTTTAACTCTTGGTTGGATTGATTAGAACACCCAAACAACCCCAAGAATTTGCGACACTTGCATCATTGCATGGGAATTTGCAACACTGGAGGAGACTTTGTCAATTCCCGCATTACCAACACCTTGTACACACACTTAGCGGAGCAATGTCCATTAGCAGTAGGCTTCCAATTCCAACTGAGAGCATACTACTATTTATGGGCATTGGGCAATATGGTGGTTTCTGGCCAGTTTCTTCGCCAGTACTCACCGGTTGCTACCTTCCGTGTTGCAAATCATATGCCCATGCCAGTAAAAAGAAAAAAGTTCATCAGGTGTTGCTATTTTGTTTCCAACCCTCAGAAGTCAGGAACAGCTCGTGAGGTGGACAGTAAGGCTGGACTGAACAGCACAAACTGTATCCTAAGACTGATAGTAATAGTAACGGATAAGCACATGACACATGTAAAATTCTAAGCATCAGTCATCAGTGGCAGCAGATCCCCCCAGTACCGACTGCGTAGTGCACCCGAATGTTCCTTCCATCAAGCACCTGAAAAAGATTATAGTGTGGAAATTTGTGTTGGTGATGGATATATACAGAGGCAGGTTGTCCTATATGATACATGAAAGAAGATAGTGAAGAACACTTGCCTGACCGTTCATCTTGTGCAATGCTACGGCAGCTTGATTTTGGGAAGAAAACTTGACAAAACCAAATCCTTTTGACTTGCCGGTTGTGGGATGGCATATAACCTTCACTGCAGCGTGCATATATACTAATGAATCGTCATGAGAGAATAATCGGCAAATGCAAATTCAGAAAGAAAGAAAAAAAATATAGCAGGAGGTGGGAGCAGCTAGTATTATAACAAAACATACCTGCAATAACATCACCATATTGAGAGAAAGCATCCTTGAGAGCTGTTTCGTTAGTGTCGTAAGAAAGACCTGCAGTAACAAAAACGGAAGGAAGGCGGCAGCAACGAGAGGGCTGAGCTGAATCATCCGTAATTCCAAGTATCGTCTACTGTAATTGAAAGCTAGCATGGGTCGGTCTCCCCCCATCCGGACGCAGACGCAGACCCAGACCCAGTTGGAGCAATCAGAAAGAGACCATAACAGAGCAAGAAAGGATGGAGATTGATTTGATTGTTACCCTACCGCCGACGAACAAGTTGGAGCTGCTGCATGCGGAGGAAGACGCGGTGGTCCGATTCCCTAATGGGAATGGGAATGGGAATGGAAACGCAGCGTTGCCGTTGCGCAGGCAGCAGCAGCCTCCTGCTCTCCAATTTAGGAGTAGCTTTAGCTTTAGGGCCATGGATGTATGTACTGCCATGCTAGCTACTAAACCCTAAGCAAAGTTATCCCCACCCGCACCCAGATTGGATTGGGCCGGGCTTCTTGTTTGGCCAGCAGCCTGCCGCGGCGCGTGCGGGTACCACTCTGCGTTTAGATGAAAAAAAAATTGCAAAATGCTCCCGTATCATTTTTTTTTTTGTATTCGATAATTAGTGTCTAATTCTGGGCTAATTAGGTTTAAAAGATTCGTCTCATGAATTTCGTCTAAACTGTATAATTAGTTTTATTTTTTATCTATATTTAATGCTCCATGCATGCGTCAAAGATTCAACGTGATAAAGAATCTTAAAAACTTTTGTAAATTTATTTTTATCTAAACTGGGCCCAAGCCCTTGTCAGTTGTCAGTGGATGAAGTGAGGTCGTCGGCTCGTCGCCTGGCTCTTTGGACGAGGCCTTGTTTAGATTCTAAGTTTGACTCCCAAATTCACTATGCAGAATTTCTATTCCCCGTTATATTAAAATGTCGGCACATATATGGAGTACTAAATGTAGATAAAATAAAAAACTAATTACACAGTTTTGTTGTACTTTGTGAGACGAACATTTAGAGCCTAATTAATCAAGATTTGGACAATTATTACCAAATAAAAACAAAATTGCTACAATGTAATGTAATGTTTACTACGTAAATTTAGCTACCCAAGTTTAGTATCTAAACATGGGGTGTGTTCACTTCGCGAAAAGTAGTTGAAAAGTTACTGTAGCATCTTTCGTTGTTATTTGGCAAAATTTGTCCAATTATGGACTAACTAGGCTCAAAAGATTCGTCCCGACATTTACAGACAAACTATGCAATTAGTTATCTTTTTTACCTACATTTAATGCTCCATGCATACGTCGAAAGATTTGAGGTGATGGGTGAAAGAAGAAATATTTTGGGTTGGGAGGGGAGAGTGAACAAGGCCATGGCCTTGGAGTGGTACTGCTTGCTCTTCCGTGCACTGCACAAAGCATTCGTTCGATTCCATTTGTCGCGTGGGAAAGGCAGATCCCAGATGGAGGAGAAGATCCTCCTCTCTCTCTCTCTCTCTCTCTCTCCTCCTCGGCAACGGCAACGGCAACGGCAACGGCAACGGCAACCCACCACCACCACCGCTTCCACCGCCGCCGGACATGGTGCCGCCAAGACTTTATTAACCATTAGTTTATATTTTTATAATATTATTTATTTATTCTATAGTATCTATAAGACTCGCTGCTGGTTGGCTGTTGGCTCTAACCTCGACTCGCCTAGTATAGTTTAAAATTTATATATATAATAAAACTATGACCGTCGTCGTCGGAGGAGAGGAAGAAGAAAGACTAGCCGCCCGCCGAGCCGCAGATCCACCACCGGCACCGATGCCGGCCCTCTCCACCCACCACCTTCAGCTGCGCCTCTTGTGGCGCCGTCTCGGCCGACGCGGCGCCGCATTCGCCCTCGCGCTCCTCGCCGCCGCCCTCGTGCTCACGCTCTCCCGCTACGCCGCGGGCCCTGCAGCCTCCCCGTCCTACGGCCATCGCCTCCCGGCCCTCGTCTACGGCGCCACCGATAAGGGCGCAGGTCAGTCACGCTAGCTCTCTCTTCTTCGGCTTCCCTCCCGCTCACTTCACTTGGGCCTTGCTATCCCCCTCCCCCCCATCAAATCAAAATCCTGAACCATCAGCTTCGCTGCTAGTGTGCTTGGATGGTACGCCGCCTGCCTACCACTTCCTTCCAGGATTCGGGGACGGATCCCACAACTGGCTTCTCCACTTGGAGGGCGGAAGCTGGTGCCGCAATTTCGAATCATGTGCTCGCCGTAAGAAAACAAATCTCGGTTCCTCTGCCCACATGGATACTCGTGCTGAATTCGTCGGCATCCTCAGTGATGATCAATCTCAGAATCCAGGTAATGAATCCAGGTACTTACTGGAGTAGTTACCAGTGCCTGCCTTCCATTCCAGTTTCCACTGTTTTCTGCTATCAGTCACTCTGCTTCAACTCCACTCGACAGCACAGCACAGCACACACATTCTCTGAAAAATATATAGCCAAGTTTGCTTTCTAACTAGTACTAACTTAGAATACTCAGCTTCTTCAAATACAATCAGCTATTCACGACTGCGTGCATCTAATACTTCCCGCAGATTTTTACAGCTGGAACAAAGTGAAAATAAGATACTGTGATGGTGCATCATTCTCTGGACATGTCCAGGATCAAGTCAAGAAGGTGCGCTTGCCCTTTATCCACTTTACTTCTCGTTCTCCCATTTAATTCTGTGTTTTCTTTTCTTCCCAGACATTCCGATTAATATTTCTGTGATCCTCCCCAGAATGGCACAGGTTTCTTCTTTAGAGGCCAGCGTATCTGGGAAGCAGTCATGACCGAACTTCTGTCAAAGGGGCTAGCCAGAGCGAAACAGGTTTGCCTTTCATGTTAATGTATTCCACGGCCTGCCATGTGGCTTGAACACACGGCAAAAGTTCATTCCCAGTCCAAAACAATGAACACGACAAAGACTACACTATAGTTACAGTGATTTCCCTTTGTAGCTATGGGACCCCTTTGTAGCTAGTTATCTCCTTATGGGTCTCTACATCGCATCTTTTGGAGACATAAAAAGATTGTTGCCTTGCAGTATCATCACAGAATTTCTAGTTTTAAGAAATATATATGCATTTAAGACCTGGTCTTTCTCCTTCCTCATTTTAGGCGACTATTACCATTCTAGTACCGCAACATGCCTTTGAACAAAATGCAATATGAAGTATACTACCTCGTCTCATGGTGAACAGGATGCTTGGGGCCTAGGATGAATCGGCAACCACAGTGACATTTTACTCTTTCATTGGGCTACTTTGTATCTTCTTATAGGAGTCATCCAAAATTATTTTATGCCTTGTGACAAAGGGATCCAAAAGTATAAAAAGAGATTTGAAAGGTTGGGATATACCTAGAGACATTTGTTTGAATAGGAGTGCTTGGAAAGAGGCTATTGACGAGCCTGAACCATGACTAGGGGATCATGTTGGGTTTCAACTCTAGCCTACCCCAACTTGCTTGGGATTAAAAGGCTTTGTTGACAAAGGGATTCTCTACCACATTTTACTCTCTATCCTGTTGTATTCACATTGACTTGTTAACTAATTGTAGAGGCAGGAATCATTCCTTTTTCTAAAAAACCTATGCCCTAACAAGTTAGCGAAGCAAAGCGCTAGACAAATAGATTGTTATTATGTCATTGGTGGCCAGTCATGTGGGCAATTTACTTGACTGTGAATTGGGCCATTTTGATAACATTGCAGTGCTAATATATTCCCTACTTGTAGGCTTTTCTGACTGGATGCTCGGCTGGTGGCCTTTCTACATACATTCATTGTGATGATTTCCGGGCACTTCTACCCAACACGCCTACTGTCAAGTGCCTCGCGGATGGTGGATTCTTTCTTGATGTGTATGCTAAGTATTTTTTTAGTGTTTCTGCTCCATGCATAACTTGCTCTGTGCCACTCAAGATTGACTTGTTTTCTGGATACTTTGTTGAGAAACAAGTAGAATTATGGTATAAGTTAATTGTAAATTTCTAATTGATACAAAATAAGTCACAACAACAACAACAACAACAACAACAACAACAACAACAACATAGCCTTTTGTCCCAAGCAAGTTGGGGTAGGCTAGAGATGAAACCCAAAAGAGACGAGAAACAGGGAGACACATAAAGGGACATAAAGAATTGATACAAAATAAGTTTTAGTACTTTTTTTCTTTTACGCTAATGCCTGCGGTTTTCGTACTTCTTATGTTCAAATTAGCTCTTTGTCGCAACTATTACCTTTTTACTTGAGGATGCATAAAGCAAGTTCTGTGAACAGAAAATTTCCTGTCCTGGTTGAATTTGGAATGATCTATCAACATTTGTGTGTTTTCTGCCACCATTTTTGCCTAATTAATATTACAATTTTCTAACACTATCTGATCTATCACTAAAATATTGTTATTTTGATTGGTTTTTAGACTTGGTTGAGAATTGATATATGGCTCAAGTTTGTTATTGCCCGAGTACAAGCCTGTTCGTTCGTTTGCTCAACTCAACTGAAACTGAGCTCACATATTTCTATAAAGAAGAGCCAAGTGTATTTTTAGCTTGCTTGAACTTGACTTGGTTGCAGCCCTAGCTCTTTGTTGCTACAAATCTTTAGCTTTATTTATTAATTTTAGTACAAATGGATGTGTAATGCCTTCTTCATGCATTTCTTCTTCTTAATGCAATGATACGCAGCTCTCCTGCGTATTCGGGAAAAAGAAGAATTTCACAGTGATTTTGTGTTGTCTGCAAGTTATCATTGGTTCTACCTTCTTATACAGAGAAGACATTTCTGGAAGAAGATATATGCGGGGCTTCTACAACAATGTTGCTCGGCTGCATGTCTCTCTCTCTCTCTCTCTCTCTCTCTCTCTCTCTCTCTCTCTCTCTCTCTCAACCCCAACCCAACCCAATTCAATAAGTGACATTTTATATGGTATTATTATCTTGCAGGATGTGCGTAAAAGGTTCCCTCATTGCAGCTCAGATATGGAACCGGGGCAGGTTGTCCCCTGATTTGCTTAAGTTATCATTTCCTTTCTTTAAAGTAATCACTCTCTTCACTATTCAAGCTGTTGTATGCTAATTAGCTCCTCCTACTTGCTGCCAGTGCTTCTTCCCACAAGAAGTTGCGAAAAGCATCACCACACCGATGTTTATACTCAATCCAGCATATGATGTTTGGCAGGTGCCATTATACGTATCCATTTTAACAGTCCATTAGTGCATAAAAATCAATGACTTACTGTAAACTTTTCGATCTTCCTTTGCAGGTAGAGCATGTGTTGTCTCCAGAAGGTTCTGACCCTCAAAATCTATGGCAAAATTGCAGGACAGACATTACCAAGTGTAGCTCAAAACAGCTTGACGTTCTTCAAGGTTGTAATGGAATCTTATGTGGCTCTTCTGTTTACTTGTCTCACTTAAGCCTGCATCTTGCAACTCACTATACTGAGGATAAGAAATTTTCAGGTTTTAGGAAAGCGCTGCTTGATGCTATAAATGAATTCAAGAAGAGAAGAGACTGGGGTATGTTCATTGACTCCTGCTTTATACACTGTCAGTCAATGAATGCTTTGACTTGGCATTCACCATCAGCTGCTAGAATCAACAACAAGGTAAACACATATCTTGCGTTATATATGTCACAAATGTAGATGTGCATGGGTTTAACTGGCTGTTCAAACTTCAAATTTGTCCTGCACTTTGGCTGTTCTAGTTTACATTTACTATGCCTGTCACCAATACATTTTTTTTATAAGTGTCACCAATACATACACATGCTATAGATGATGGGTTGGTGGTTTGTCAGTCTTTTTGTGACTAATATAGTATCTGAATCTGAATTGTGATGCAGACGGCCGCTGAAGCTGTGGGAGATTGGTTCTTTGATCGGAGGGAGGTGAAGGAAATAGATTGTGAATATCCCTGCAACCCGACATGCTACAATGTGGTTCTTGATCAGCCCTACAAGCAGGACTAACTGACTTGCAGTGTTGTGGTGATTTTATTCGTAATTGACTCTCCATGAGTTGATATTTGTTGAGCTGAATGCGATCATTAGTTGAGTTCTGATTGAGACTTGTACTTGAGACCTATTAAAATAAGAGAACAATACTTAGGGGGTGTTTAGATGCAAAAAAAATTAGAATTTTGCTACTGTAGCACTTTCATTTGTATTTGTCAATTAGTGTCTAATCATGGACTAATTATGCTCAAAAGATTCGTCTCGTGATTTATAACCAAACTGTGTAATTAGTTATTTCTTTTACCTACATTAAGTGCTCCATAAATGCGTCTAAAGATTGATGTGATGGAGAGAGTGTAAAAATTTAAAATTTGGAAGGGAAGTAAACAAGGGCTTACGGAGAGAATTCCATACAATAGGCGTTGATATGACATATGTTATGCGTAACCCGAGAGTGACACCCCATCCTTGTCCTTGAAACAGGGTAGGCCATGTTTTCTTTGCAGAGACGTGCATCCAGAGATAGGTAAGGCTGACAAGGTAAACAAGTTGACCAACGCTACAGCATGTTGTGTATTCACGTCATCTGTATTTTTTGTTCTTGTTCAGGTTGGTTGGGTTGGGGATGACAGTGCAAGGGATGTTGTCGTGTTGTCTCCGTGAGCAGAGCCTGGTTGATGCATATGTTCTCCCTTCTCCGGTCCAGTCTAAAGCACGCATGCCTCGCAATCGCGTTGAATTATGACAACTGGGCTCCTGTTAGTATTTCTCTATTTGCTTAATCAATGATAGACAGAAAATATCTTGGTGCACTTGTCATATAGAAAATGGAACACTACACACTTGGTCATCGCATGACCCCACCTATCGCCTGTGATAGGCGATGTGGTGATACGTGACCTATGTGATGTGGAAAGGAAACGCATCCTTCACATTTCTTTTACAAATCATTAATGGTCATCTCCCTGCACTATATTGCATGCATTCTGAATCCGTTCATGGGCACCTGCTGGCTTCATGATGCTGAATGTTCATGCCCCAGACTCACACCTATACCATAACACAAAATACACAAGTCTTGCAGTCTTGATCTTGCAGAGTTTTGGCAGGACCAGAGGGTACAAATCTATATATTATATATGTCATGAAGGATGATGATGCCACAACATATTATTGACTTGCAAATCCAAGAATGAATGGCTACTAACTCTACCCATTCCGTATATCAAAAAAAAAAAATCTACCTGTATTGCAGTATATATGAGTCTTGATCCGGCACCATTGTTAACAGCAGCAGAGCTGTGAGCGGTGAACTGTATTATATTCCATCTGGCTTGGGCTTGGTAATCATTTCGATCCTTGGTCCTCAAAGAATGACTGGATTATTGCTTGCGCAGGTAATAAGCTGTTGACACCGCATGGTGTGGAGGCTTGTCCATGGCATATGCCGTCGCTGTCGGCTACCCTCCCGGAGCCACGACCAATCCTGGACAAGGACAAGGACCTGATGGCCGAGGTGAGCCCCCTGAAGCTGCTGCTACCATGGGACCTAACGCCGCCCAGGGCTGCCTCATCACTGCTGTTGGTGGCCACCAGCAGCCGGGTGATGGTGGCGCGGCAGAACGGGCAGGCCGGCGGCTGCAGAGCCAGGGTCGTCGGGTTGGGCTTGCTGTGGCAGCACAGCGCCAGCGTGCACGCGGCACACATCTGGTGCTCCAGGCAGATGCTGACGATGACGGCACCACTGCCGCCAGCAGGCAGACGACGAGCAGGAGCCGGTTTTGGTTGTGGTGCCCCCCTTGAGGTTGACAATGATCTGCTTCTCCCGCTCCCTGTTGGCTTCCATGAGGGCCTTGGCCTCCGCCCTCCGGGTTGAGCTCGCTGATGAACTTGAGCGGGGAAGGCCACACCATGGGCTCCGCCGCCGCCGGGTTCAGCAGCGCGGCGCACGCTCGGTGGCTGCGCCTGAGGGCCACCGCGTAGGCGATCCTCCCCGCCGAGGCGATCAGCGCCCCAGGCGAGGAGCTCCCGGACGCAGTCCAGGTTGCCGCGGCGTGCAGCCAGGTGCAGCGCCGTGCTGCCGGGGAAGCCGTAGGAGGCTGCCGGCGTGGAGCAGGTGGTGGACGCACTGCGGCCGCCCCTGCCTGGCCGCCAGGTGCAGCGGCGTGGCGGTGGCGCCATGCTCGTCCCTCACGTTCACGAACCGCGCGAAGCCCCTGCAAGCGGCCATGCAGAAGGATGAGGATGATGAGCTAGCTAGCACACCATACCATGAGTCGGCCACCGTTGGCGGCCGAGAGGATGGCTTGGAGGCAGTCGGCACGACCGTAGTAGGCCGCGTGGTGGAGGCATGTCCGCGCGTGTACCGAGTCGAACATCAGGATCTGAGCAAGATCATCAGGATCAGGAACGGGAACCAATCCATCCATCCATGGCCATGAAACGAAACGTACATTTGCTCCCGCCTCTAGCAGCCTGCGCACGCAGTCCGTCCTGCCGTGCATGGCCGCCAGCATCAACGGGGTCTGCTTCTTCCGGTTGAGCACGTCCACGTCCGGGCGTGCCGGTGCGTGTGCCCCGCCGGCGCCATCGTCACCCACACCCAACAACATGGACAGCACCTGGCATGATCATTCATGTCGATCGATGCATGCCGAGGAGCGATCGATCGAGAAACCACAAAATATATAAGTAAAGATTAAAAGTAGCCTCTGCAAGGCTGCGACTGCGAGAGACAAACAAACGACACACAACAAAGCGATCGAACCTGCAGCTGGCCATTGGCGGCGGCGACGTGGAGCAGGGACAGACGGTCGTATATGGTGGTGGCGCGGCGGGCGAGCTCCGGGTCGGCGGCCTCCAGGGCGTCCAGGTCGCCAAGCTGCACCGCGCGGAACAAGTCGTGCTCCTCGCCGCCGTCGCGGCTGCAGCTGAGGCCGTGGCCCATCGAGGACGAGGAGGGAAGGTGGGTGGTGGCGGGCGCGTGTATGTGTATCTTCCCCCTCCGATCCCCGTCCCGCCCTCCAAATCAGTGTTTCCAGAGGTGAGGTGGGATGGGAAAGAGGAGAGTTAATAAGGCTCTGCTGTCTGCTGTCTGCTGTCTGCTGCTTCTTTGGATCTTTCCTTCGCGTGCTGCTCTTTGGATCTTTCCTTCCTGCTTGCCATTTTTAATCCTAATAGTAATAGACGACCAAGGAAGGAAACATTAGCATTCCTGTTTGCCTTTACCCATGTCTAAAAGGTCGTCGTCTCTCTCTCTCTTCCTCACCACCGAGCGAGTACTCCATCTGTACGTAAGATATTCCACAGTGCTCTGTTTAAAAATGCATTCCCTCCCTACATATGTATGTATTCTACTCCCCAGACAGGTTAGACTGTCTTCTTGGGTGAGCCTTGTTTGGTTCAAAAAAATTTTTGCAAAGTTTTTCAGATTCCCCGTCACATCGAATCTTTGGACACATGCATGAAGCATTAAATATAGATAAAAAAAATAAAACTAATCACGCAGTTTAGACGAAATTCACGAGACGAATCTTTTAAGCCTAGTTAGTCCATGATCGAATAATATTTGTCAAATAACAACGAAATTGCTACAGTATTATTTTCCAAAAATTTTCGGGAACTAAACAGACATTGAAACTCAATATAAAATGATGATAACGACACAAAGTAGGTACGTGTGATCATCGGCAGAAAATGTGAGCCGAAGAGTCAATTAAAACGCTACTTGTTCTGTGTCGTGGAAGTGTGAATGTTTTTGTATTTCTGGCTAATTGTTGTCTACTGCAATGATATTTGTAATGAGTTTCAGTGGCGTCTATAATACTCCCTCCGTTTCAAATTATAAGTCGCTTTGACTTTTTTTATATCTAGATGTATAGCAAAATAGATGTACCAAAAAAAGTCAAAATAACTTATAATTTGGAACGGGGGAGTAAGTTAAGTGTTTTAATTAGACTACTAGATAAGTTTTTTTAGGGTAAAGTATATTTTTCAACCTGTCGTATTGAATTCGATTTTCAACCTTCAACTATGAATCTGGGTAACATAACCCTTCAACTGTTAAAATCGGATAAATTTGGTCCTCGGTTGGTTTCAAATGCACTTTTCTATTTTCTAATAATAAAAAATATCTGTTTCGATCTCTAAAAGTTCATAATTAATCTATTTTATAAAAATATGAAACTAGTTCATGTTTTCTTCTAAAAGTGTTATATATATGTTGATGCAATAGGAACATAAATAAACTGATTCCAAATACCTATATATAGACCATAAACAAGTAGAGAACATTTTTAGAAAAAATACTAGTTTCATACTTTTATGATCTAAAATAAATGCCCATGAGGGATAGCAATGCTATTGTATACATTAATACAGGGCTTTGCGCTCGCGGCCCGCCTCTTGAGCTGTTTTCACCCAAAAGCAAGGCTTGGCGCCCGGTGCGCGCGGAGATGAAGGCAGGGAACTATCATGTAAAAGAACGGAAAGCGAACAATTTAATTTCGTCAGAAATTTAATTCCACGCGAAATTAGAAACAATTTTAAACATAGCATCAACATATATAACATTTTTAGAAGAAAACATGAACTAGTTTAATATTTTATAATTTAAAATAGATTAATTACGAACTTCTAGAGATCGTACTGGATTTTTTTTATTATTAGAAAATAGAAAACTATTTTTGAAATCAGCCGAGAACCAAATTTGTCTGGTTTTGACGGAGGATGTCTGTTACCCGGATTCATAGTTGAAGGTTGAAAATCGAACTTCAATGCGAGCTGGAGTTGAAAAATGTATACTTTTTTTTTATATAGTGCAGATATAAATATTACTGGGATCGGACTACTATGATACACATACAACATACCCTGAAAGCCCAAGTTTTGTTTTGGAAATTGAGTGACACCAAAGTTGCTAATGTTATGTGATCAAGTGTGATTAAGCAAGGCATAAGCAACATGTGATGGAGGTGGAAATGACATGGAGAGATGGCCACAATACCACATGATTTGGTGCATGAAATGATGAGCAAGATCATGAAGTAATGCACATAAAATGATGGACTTGATGATCAAGTGGAGGAGAAGGATCTAAGAGCTCAAGGCAAAGATATAACCATAGGGTTTTCCTTTTGTCGGTCTAAGATGAGTAGAGAAATAATTGACCGAGTTTAGGATACATAGCCGACTATCAAGAGGGACAATCACGGTTAGCTCAGGAATCAAGTGCCACTAGATCAATGTCTTCATCATATGCATTAGGATCTAGTAGAGAGCTAACATAACGTCTTGAAAAATATTTGTGAAATGCTAACACACATGCACATGGTGGTGTACACTTGGTGGTGTTAGCACATTTGTAAAGGCGGTGGAGTTTGAGCGGTAGAGAGGGATTTGAGTTGCGCTTTTTGGGGAAGTGAAACGCCTATTTTCTACTGCGCCGGAGGCGGAGAAACGGAGGCGTAAGTCCGGTGTGTTTCTCACTGAAAAACAGTGACCGGACGATGGACCGGACGCGGTCCAGGGTGGACCTACGCGTCCGGTCAGCTCAAGTCAAGGGCTAAGGCGCAGCGCTGAAAGTCCCTAGTTTGGTTTTGGCTAATTGATGAAACCTAGGACTAACCTTTGTATCTAAGTGGATGATTTAGATAAAGGTGGTCATTAAATATGAGACATGACATTGACTCATGTGACCAAGATGATGAAGACCAAGATGATGCTTGGCTCGATGGACCGGTTGTAAAGGTGAAGGGCAAGTCGAGGCTTCGAAGCGAAGGACCATGCGATGGTGAAGCTTGAGCAAGACTTGGCGCCGATGGACAAATGCAACGGTGAAGAGCAAGTGAAGTCGATGTCGATGGATCGAGACGGTCATGTGATGATATGAAGTGGATCATATCTTTTGGAGAAACAAAATGGGCTCAAGGCAAAGGTATAACCATAGGGCCATTTTATTTTGCACTCAAGACACCATAGAGGGTGTGAGTGGTTTAGGATCGATAGCTGAACTATTAAGAGGGGAAGTCTTATCGGTTATTCGACGCACGGGTGCCACTAGGTGAATTCATGAAGTGCATTGCATGTAGGGCCTAGTGAGCTAACTGGAAAACCTTCGAAAATGATTATGAAAATGCTAACACACGTGCACAAGGTGGTGATCACTTGTTGGTGTTGGCACTTTTACGAAGGCGATGAAGTTTGAGCGGTAGAGAGGGTTTGAGTCTCTCTCTCCCTCCCGCCGATCTTGCGAGCGCGGGATTTAGGCATTTTCGAGGAGTTGAAATGCCTATTTTCCAAGAAAAGAAACGGAGGCGAACGGAGGTCACAGAGGTGACCGGACGCTGCACCGGACCCGGTCATGGTATGACCGGACGCGTCCGGTCAGCAGTCAGGCGCGTGGGTGCTAGGGTTTGCAACCGGCGCGTCCGGTCACTCGCGGGACCGACGCGTCCGGTCAGGTGCCCAGAAGGATTTGCGGTTCGCAAGGACGATCGGACGCGGGGCGCGTCCGGTCACACGTGATCGGACGCGTCTGATCGTTGAGGGAGCTTACTGGACTCTAACAGGACGCGGGCACTGTCGCATCCGGTCATTGACTGGAGCGCGTCCGGTCGTTACTTCGCGGGCGCGCGGTGCTGTGCGATCGGCGCGTCCGGTCACTCGGGACAGGCGTGTCCGGTCGTTTTGAGAAGCACGTCCGGTCATGGGGTTTGACCGTTGGCGCAGTGATCGTTGGAGGATCGGACGCGGTTGAGCGCGTCCGGTCAGTTTTGATCGGCGCGTCCGGTCATCCCGAAAAGACCCAGTGAAGGGGTATAACGGCTCTATTCGGATGGGATGCTTATAAATACTTGTTGGCCGGCTCTTGGGGAGGTCTCTTGTGATTTCTAACATACTGTAAGGTCCTAGATGGCTAGAGGGGGGGTGAATAGCCTATAAAAATTCTACAAGCACCACTAAGCAAACTTGTTAGAATAACAAACGGCGTAAAGCGAGTTTTGCTTAGCCAAAGGTTGTGATGCAAGCCTCCTATCCACAAGTCTAGTAGATTATGATTTCTAGTTCACACAAGAGCTATGTCACTAATTTTACACTAGAGAACAAGCTAACAACACTACTAGCCAAGCTACTACTAGAGCAACACAAGATAATCTAGTAAAGATAAGTGCAAGAGATAGGATTGTGAATCTTATACCGACGGTGGAGTGAAGATGTTGCCAATCACCAAGATGATATATAATCAATTAATATTGACAACAACACAATATGTAGACCAATCACCGGGAGACAAGAGAC
This sequence comes from Saccharum hybrid cultivar R570, assembly GCA_038087645.1. Lineage (NCBI taxonomy): Eukaryota > Viridiplantae > Streptophyta > Magnoliopsida > Poales > Poaceae > Saccharum > Saccharum hybrid cultivar. Next base: position 394,582 of record JAQSUU010000849.1, read on the forward strand.
ACAATATTTTTGTTCACCTGGTGTTCACTTGTGCACCGACAAGCTACGTCACCGGTTGTGTCGACCAACACTTAGATGGTTCCTCGGTGTGACCCTCAAGTCACTTGCCCCTCAAGGCACGCCCCGCAAGGCACCGCAAGACTCCACTCTCAAGTGAGGTAACTCAATGACACGCGCAATCCAATAGAGTTGCTTTTGGCGTCCCGCCGAGGAAAGCACAAGAACCTCTTACAAACAACCGGAGGTGGCCAAGAACAATCACCTTCTCTTGCCAACGCCTCCAACAATCTCCAAGCCGGCTAGGAGCGGTACTCTCCAAGAGTAACAAGAAATCCACCGGCTAAACCACCCACAAGTGCCACTAGATGCCCTCAAGCTATGCAATGCACTTTGGGATCACTCAATCTCACTTTTGATTTGCAATCAAGCAAGAGAGATGAGTGGGAGGAGTTGCTTTTGCTCAAAGGATGCACAAGAGTGTTAGAAATGCCAAGCCACCTCCCCAAGGACCGGCCAACGAGTATTTATAAGCACCCCAAACAAATAGAGCCGTTGCAACTCCACTGACCGTTTTTTTCGGGACGACCGGACGCGCCGGTCGAAACTGACCGGACGCGCTCAACCGCGTCCGGTCCTCCAACGGTCACTGCGCCAACGGTCAAATCCCATGACCGGACGCGCCGCTCAACCGACCGGACGCGCCGGTCGCTCAGCACCGCGCGCGCGAAGCAATGACCGGACGCGCCCCTCGCATCGACCGGACGCGCCGATCCGCACAGCACCCGCGCCGCGAAACAACGACCGGACGCGCTTCAGAGAACGACCGGACGCGACAGTGCCAGCGTCCGGTCGGAGTCCAGTAAGCTCCTTTGACGACCGGACGCGTCCGATCGCGTGTGACCGGACGCGCCTCGCGTCCGATCATCCTCGTGAACCGCAGTTCCCTCTGGGCGACTGACCGGACGCGCCGGTCCCGCGAGTGACCGGACGCGCCGGTTGCAAACCCTAGCCCGCGCGCCCGAAACCGCGCTGTACTGACCGGACGCGTCCGGTCACACCGTGACCGCGTCCGGTGCAGCGTCCGGTCACCTCAGTGACCCCGTTCGCCTCCGTTTCTTTTCCGTCTTTCGGCGTAGTGGAAAATAGGCATTTCATTTCCCCGAAATCGCCTGAATCCCGCGCTCGCACGCTCGGCGGGAGGGAGAGAGGAACCCAAACCCCTCTCTACCCGCAAACCACAGCGCGACCAACGCCACCTTTGCAAATGTGCCAACACCATCAAGTGTACATCACCATGTGCTTGTGTGTTAGCTTTTTCTCAAACATTTTCAAAGGTTTTCCAATTAGCTCACTAGGCCCTACATGCAATGCACTTCATGAATTCACCTAGTGGCACCCGTGCATCGAATAACCAATAAGACTTCCCCTCTTAATAGTTCGGCTATCGATCCTAAACCACTCACACCCTCTATGGTGTCTTGAGTGTAAAACAAAACGGCCCTATGGTTATACCTTTGCCTTGAGCCCATTTTGTTTCTCCAAATGATATGATCCACTTCATATCATCACATGACCGTCTCGATCCATCGACCTTGACTTCACTTGCTCTTCACCGTTGCATCAGTCCATCGGCGCTAAGTCTTGCTCAAGCTTCACCATCGCATGGTCCTTCGCTTCGAAGCCTCGACTTGCCCTTCACCTTCACAACCGGTCCATCGAGCCAAGCCTCATCTTGGTCTTCATCATCTTGGTCACATGAGTCAATGTCATGTCTCATATGCAATGACCACCTTTATCTAAATCATCCACTTAGATACAAAGGTTAGTCCTAGGTTTCATCAATTAGCCAAAACCAAACTAGGGACTTTCAATCTCCCCCTTTTTGGTAATTGATGACAACCCTCACAAAGATGATTTTGATAATAAAAGTTTTGAACTTGTCATACTTGTCCAATCATTTTGCTCATAAGTAAAGTTTGGACAATTATCACAAGCTCGGTTTTGGTAGCATTAGCTCCCCCTACATATGTGCATAGAGTTTGGATTGAAAGCTTTGCACATATGCATGGATAGAAGTGTTGGGAGAGTAATTCTACCAAAATGATGCTATGGTGTAAGAAATGGACCTTTGAAGCGTGATACCAATCGGAGTTGCCTTTTACACCATCCTTAGCATCATGAAGTAACTAGACATCCATCAAAACTCAAGAACCCCGTGAGATCAACATTATATGTAAAGGTTCTTGGACCACTTGTAAAGCTAACCACTTGTAAAGCTTTAGGCAAGTCTAGATACCACATGTAAACTATTCCTATGCATGCTAGTAGATCATTTCATCATCCAATTTCTATACTAGCATTGCACCACACAAGCATGTATGTTGAATTTAAATACATGTGCAATGAGCAAGTCATATGAGAATGCACAAACAAATGCAACAACTTTGTTTATGAGCTTGCTCCCCCTACTTGTGTGCATCAACAAATTTTATTTACCCCTTTATCAAGTTGAATCATCTTTTTCTCTCATAAATTTTATTTACCCCTTTATCAAGTTGAATCATCTTTTTCTCTCCCCCTTTGTCAACAACTTACCCAAAAATGGGATCAAATTGTGGAGAGAAGGAAAAGTGTTTGATGGAGTAGATTGAAATTAATTCGATACCATATGTAAGGTTAAAAAAAATTTATCAAATTTGGTTTAACCTAGAATACTTGCTAAAGATATTTAATTCGATTTGAACCAAAGACAAGCTTCTTCACTCCTCAAAATAAGGGTTATCTTGCCTATGTTGAATTAAACACTTATAGCAAAACTTCTAGATTCAACACTAGGTTTACAAGCTCACAAACATGTCATATGCCACCACTAGATCAAAATAAGCATAGAGGCAATAGTGGTAACATATATCCATCAAATTCATTTGATTTATCATGAATGCTCATGCATACCACTTAATATGTCTACATGCTCTAGCAAGTCCTTAGCATAGGATGAATGATATGTCAATCAACTTTACCTTGCAATGTCGAAGGAGAGGCATGTCAATAAGTGGGTGGGGTGCATTCAACTCATGTTTGAGAAATCAAGAATGTTCAATTCATTCCTTAGCTTGCAAAACCTCTTTTCATCAAGTGGCTTAGTGAGAATATCGGCAAGTTGATCATCGGTGCCAACACTTTCAATGGCAATATCTCCCTTTTGTTGATGATCTCTAATGAAATGGTGTCTTATGTCAATATGCTTTGTTCTTCCATGTTGAACCGGGTTTTGTATCATCTTGATTGCACTCTCATTATCACATAGCAACGGCACATTCTTGAAGTTGAGGCCATAATCCTTCAAAGTTGATTTCATCCATAGCAATTGTGCACAACAACTCCCCGCACTCACATATTCGGCTTCGGCGGTAGAGATTGCCACACTATTTTGTTTCTTTGAGGACCATGACACAAGTGATCTTCCAAGTAATTGACATGTGCCACTTGTGCTCTTTCTATTGATCTTGCAACCCCCATAGTCGGAGTCCGAATATCCAATCAATTCAAACTTTGACCCCTTGGGATACCATAGTCCAACATCTCTTGTTTGCTTCAAGTACCTCAATATTCTCTTTGCGGCCGTGAGATGACTTTCTCTAGGTGAGGCTTGATATCTAGCACACATGCAAACACTAAACATGACATCCGGCCTTGATGCGGTGACATAGAGTAGACTTCCAATCAAGGACCGATATTCCTTTTGATTCACCATTTTGCCATCAAGATCACTATCCAAATTGCCATTTGTGCCCATTGGAGTTGAGATTGGCTTTGCATCTTGCATTCCAAACTTCTTCAACATGTCCCTTATGTATTTCCCTTGACTCACAAATGTTCCATTCTTCAATTGCTTGACTTGGAGACCAAGGAAGTAGCTAAGTTCACCAATCATAGACATTTCAAACTCTTTGGCCATCATAGCACCAAATTCTTCACAATAAGCTTGATCGGTTGATCCAAAGATGATGTCATCAACATATATTTGCACTATGAATAGATCATTTTCAATCTTCTTGGTGAATAGAGTAGTATCAACCTTGCCCATTTTGAATCCCTTAGAGAGAAGGAAATCCCTTAGCCTCTCATACCATGCTCTAGGTGCTTGCTTTAATCCATATAAAGCCTTCTTCAACTTGTATACATGGTTGGGTTTCTTGTCATCTTCAAATCCGGGCGGTTGCTCAACAAATACTAACTCATTGATGATCCCATTGAGAAATGCACTTTTGACATCCATTTGATATAGTTTGATATTGTGTGCACAAGCATAAGCCAATAGAATCCTTATTGCCTCCAATCTTGCCACGGGAGCATATGTCTCATCATAGTCAAGGCCTTCAACTTGAGTGTAACCTTGAGCAACTAGTCTTGCTTTGTTTCTCACTACAATGCCATCTTGATCTTGCTTGTTTTTAAACACCCATTTGGTTCCAATCACATTGTAGTCATTTGGCCTTTCTACCAATTCCCAAACATCATTTCTTGTAAAATTGTTAAGCTCTTCTTGCATAGCCATGATCCAATCGGCATCCCTCAAAGCTTCTTCTATCTTCTTTGGTTCTATGGTTGACACAAATGATGCATGCTCACAAAACATAGTCAATCTTGATCTTGTTTGCACACCACTTCTAATATCACCAATAACACTATCAATGGGGTGATCTCTTGCAACATGTTGTGGTTGGAGTACTTGCACTTGATTGCTTGAGCTTGGTTGATCACTTGATGTATCTTGATGAGATGAACTAGCACCTTGTACTTGCACTTGAGAGTCACTAACTAGCTTGAATGGTGAATTGAGCACTTGATCTTTATCATCATCTTGAATATCAATAACTTGCTTTGCTCTAATGTCCCCAATGTCCATGTTCTTCATTGCTTCCACCAATAGAGTTCCACTAACATCATCTAGATTCTCTTCTTCATCTTGTGACCCATTGGTTTCATCAAATTGCACATCATGGACTTCTTCTAGAATGCCACTTAAGTTGTTCCAAACTCTATAAGCTTTGCTTGTAGTTGAATATCCAAGTAGGAACCCCTCATCACATCTCTTGTCAAACTTCTCCAATCTAGTGCCCTTTTTCAAGATATAGCATTTGCAACCAAACACCCTAAAGTAAGAAATATTGGGCTTTCTTCCATGAAGTAACTCATATGGGGTCTTCTCTAGCAATGGATGACAATATAGTCTATTGATGTAGTAGCAAGCGGTATTGATTACTTCATCCCAAAATGATTGACTCACATTATACTCATGAAGCATTGATCTAGCCATATCAAGCAATGTTCTATTCTTCCTCTCAACTAGGCCATTTGATTGTGGAGTGTACTTGGCCGAGAATTGATGTCCAATACCATAATGATCACAAAGTTCTTCAATTCTTGTATTCTTGAACTCACTTCCATTGTCACTTCTCACTTTCTTGATTCTAATCTCAAACTCATTGTGAACTCTAGTGAGAAATGTCTTGAAGGTGTCAAACACTTCACTTTTGTCACTAAGAAAGAATACCCATGTGAATCTTGTGAAGTCATCCACTATGACAAAGCCATACTTGTTGCCGCCTATGCTTGTATATGTTGTTGGTCCAAATAGATCCATGCGCATCAATTCAAATGCTTTGCATGTGCTCATTGTACTCTTCTTTGGATGTGAGCTTCCAACTTGCTTTCCGGCTTGACATGCACTACAAAGCTTATTCTTCTCAAATTCAACATCTTTCAAACCATTGACAAGATTGTGAGTTGTAAGCTTCTTCAATTGTTTCAAGCCAACATGACCAAGCCTTCTATGCCAAAGCCAACCCATGCTTGATTTGGAGACTAAGCAAGTTGTCAAAGAAGTTTCTTTAGCATTGAAGTCAACTAGGTAGAGATTCTCATATCTAAAGCCCTTGAATGCCACATTTGAACCATCCATACTAATAACCTCCACATCATCAACCCCAAAGATGCATTTGTAGCCTAGATCACATATTTGTGCCACGGATAGAAGATTGAAATCCAAACTTTCAACTAGCAACACATTTGAGATACTCATGTCATTTGATATTGCAATCTTGCCCAAGCCAATAACCTTGCATTTCTTGTTATTGCCAAATGTGATAGAATCAACACCACTATCATTGTCATTGAATGAATCAAACATTCTTGATGTACCGGTCATGTGTTGAGTGCACCCACTATCAATAATCCAATGCCTTCCTCCGGCTTTGTAATTGACCTACAAGCAAATCAATGAAGCTTAGGTACCCATTTTTGCTTGGGTCCTTGTAGGTTAGTAACTAAGCTCTTTGGTACCCAAATAGCCTTCTTCTTTGGGCCCACAATTGGTGTACCAACAAACTTAGCTTGCACACCCTTCACACCCTTGGTAAGCACATAGCAAGAATCAAAAGGTATAGCATTAACAAGGTTCTTGCTTTGGTTCTTTTTATTGCAATTATGCTCTAGGTGCCCAACTTGCTTACATCTATTGCAAAACCGACCATTGCCCTTCACAAAGCTAGGCTTTGGAGTTGCAAAGGCCGACTTGCCTTTCTTGGGGGTGTAGCCCAATCCCTCTTTGTTAAGAGAGAACCTTTGGCTACCCAAGCACTTAAGCAAGCGGGCCTCACCACCATAGGCCTTGCCTAGGGCGTGAGTGAGCTCATCCACCTCTCTCTTGAGAGTCTTATTCTCAACCATTAGTGAGGCATCACAAGTAAAACCATCACTAGTAGTAGAGGTAGAGTTGGTGGTGGTGGATGAAGAGCTACAAGAAGGGTTAGTATTTGACATGATGATAGGTTCATTAAAGGATTCATCAATTATATCACATGTAACACCTATATCACATGATACAACAACCTCCTTCTTTTCTTGTTGCTCAAGTAGCAATGAGTGAGCCTTTTCAAGCTTGGAATGAGCCTTACCAAGATCCTCATGGTCTTCCACTAGACTCTCATGAGTGGTCTTAAGCTCACCAAGAACTTTCTCAAGTATTGCTACTTTCATTGAAAGCTTCTTGCACTCCTTGTTCTTGGCAATAGCTATGTCTCTAGTTTGTTGCAACAAGTCATATAGTTGTTCTTTAGTTGGTTCATCATCATCATTTTCATTATCATATTTATCATTATCACTATCATGAACATATTCCATTTCACTTTCATCATCACTTTCATCATATAATACCTTAGCTTCTTTGGCCATGAAGCATGAAGAGGATGAATCAAATAGTAAAGGCTTCTTGTTAATAGCAATGGAAGCAAAAGCCTTGTTGGATGATTCTTCTTCTTCATCATCATCATCACTTTCCCAAGTGGCCACATAGACTCCATTCTTGCCTTTCTTGAATGTTATCTTGGCTTCTTTCTTTTTCTTCTCAAACTTGCCCCTCTTGTTGTTCTTCTTCTTATCATAGGGACATTCGGCTTGAAGATGTTCGGTGCTATCACAATTGAAGCACCTCCTTTGTTGCTCATTGCTCTTGAAGTTGTCATTTCTCTTTTTGAAGCCTCTTCTCTTAATGAACATGTGACCCATTTTCTTGACTACAAAAGCAAATGCCTCATCATCAATTTCATAATCTTCATCTTCACTATTGTCTTCTTCTTCAATGATGGTAGCTTTGCCCTTAGAGGAGATGGCCTTGAACGCCACGGTCTTCTTCTTCTTTTCATCTTCCACCTTCTCCTTGTCATCAACATCTTGATCATATTTGTCATAGGTTAATACTTCACCAAGCAAATCATTAGGCTTCATTGCTTCAAGCCCATCTCTTTGCAACATCATGATCAACATCTTGAATCTTCTAGGTAAGCTCAATAAGAACTTGTGACAAAAATCTTGATCTTGAGTCTTGTGCCCTAAGCTCTTGAGATCATTGACTATCACTTGCAATCTATGAAACATTTCAATGATTGTTTCATCATCCTTTTTCTTGAAGTTCTCAAACTCACTCTTGAGCCCATATAGCTTGGCACTCTTCACAACCTTAGTGCCTTCATATGTCTCACTCAACCTTGTCCATACTTCACTAGCCAATTCCAAATCTTTGATGCCCTCAAACACTTTTGTGTCAATACCATTATAGAGTGTATTGAGAGCCATTCTATTGCATGTTCTATTTGCTCTATCTTCATCGGTGAGATGATTGGGATCAATGATAGCAAAATCATTCTCGGTGACTTGCAATACTCTCTCATGAATAGAACCAAGGTACATTGTCATCTTTCTCTTCCAATGAGCAAAAGAACTAACACCATCAAAGAACGGTGGCTTGCCCCCAACATGATTGAACACAATTTGAGCCATTTTTCACACCGAAGGATGTTAAGCCTTGATTAAATCAGTGACCACGGCTCCGATACCACTTGTAAGGTCCTAGATGGCTAGAGGGGGGGTGAATAGCCTATAAAAATTCTACAAGCACCACTAAGCAAACTTGTTAGAATAACAAACGGCGTAAAGCGAGTTTTGCTTAGCCAAAGGTTGTGATGCAAGCCTCCTATCCACAAGTCTAGTAGATTATGATTTCTAGTTCACACAAGAGCTATGTCACTAATTTTACACTAGAGAACAAGCTAACAACACTACTAGCCAAGCTACTACTAGAGCAACACAAGATAATCTAGTAAAGATAAGTGCAAGAGATAGGATTGTGAATCTTATACCGACGGTGGAGTGAAGATGTTGCCAATCACCAAGATGATATATAATCAATTAATATTGACAACAACACAATATGTAGACCAATCACCGGGAGACAAGAGACACAATATTTTTGTTCACCTGGTGTTCACTTGTGCACCGACAAGCTACGTCACCGGTTGTGTCGACCAACACTTAGATGGTTCCTCGGTGTGACCCTCAAGTCACTTGCCCCTCAAGGCACGCCCCGCAAGGCACCGCAAGACTCCACTCTCAAGTGAGGTAACTCAATGACACGCGCAATCCAATAGAGTTGCTTTTGGCGTCCCGCCGAGGAAAGCACAAGAACCTCTTACAAACAACCGGAGGTGGCCAAGAACAATCACCTTCTCTTGCCAACGCCTCCAACAATCTCCAAGCCGGCTAGGAGCGGTACTCTCCAAGAGTAACAAGAAATCCACCGGCTAAACCACCCACAAGTGCCACTAGATGCCCTCAAGCTATGCAATGCACTTTGGGATCACTCAATCTCACTTTTGATTTGCAATCAAGCAAGAGAGATGAGTGGGAGGAGTTGCTTTTGCTCAAAGGATGCACAAGAGTGTTAGAAATGCCAAGCCACCTCCCCAAGGGCCGGCCAACGAGTATTTATAAGCACCCCAAACAAATAGAGCCGTTGCAACTCCACTGACCGTTTTTTTCGGGACGACCGGACGCGCCGGTCGAAACTGACCGGACGCGCTCAACCGCGTCCGGTCCTCCAACGGTCACTGCGCCAACGGTCAAATCCCATGACCGGACGCGCCGCTCAACCGACCGGACGCGCCGGTCGCTCAGCACCGCGCGCGCGAAGCAATGACCGGACGCGCCCCTCGCATCGACCGGACGCGCCGATCCGCACAGCACCCGCGCCGCGAAACAACGACCGGACGCGCTTCAGAGAACGACCGGACGCGACAGTGCCAGCGTCCGGTCGGAGTCCAGTAAGCTCCTTTGACGACCGGACGCGTCCGATCGCGTGTGACCGGACGCGCCTCGCGTCCGATCATCCTCGTGAACCGCAGTTCCCTCTGGGCGACTGACCGGACGCGCCGGTCCCGCGAGTGACCGGACGCGCCGGTTGCAAACCCTAGCCCGCGCGCCCGAAACCGCGCTGTACTGACCGGACGCGTCCGGTCACACCGTGACCGCGTCCGGTGCAGCGTCCGGTCACCTCAGTGACCCCGTTCGCCTCCGTTTCTTTTCCGTCTTTCGGCGTAGTGGAAAATAGGCATTTCATTTCCCCGAAATCGCCTGAATCCCACGCTCGCACGCTCGGCGGGAGGGAGAGAGGAACCCAAACCCCTCTCTACCCGCAAACCACAGCGCGACCAACGCCACCTTTGCAAATGTGCCAACACCATCAAGTGTACATCACCATGTGCTTGTGTGTTAGCTTTTTCTCAAACATTTTCAAAGGTTTTCCAATTAGCTCACTAGGCCCTACATGCAATGCACTTCATGAATTCACCTAGTGGCACCCGTGCATCGAATAACCAATAAGACTTCCCCTCTTAATAGTTCGGCTATCGATCCTAAACCACTCACACCCTCTATGGTGTCTTGAGTGTAAAACAAAACGGCCCTATGGTTATACCTTTGCCTTGAGCCCATTTTGTTTCTCCAAATGATATGATCCACTTCATATCATCACATGACCGTCTCGATCCATCGACCTTGACTTCACTTGCTCTTCACCGTTGCATCAGTCCATCGGCGCTAAGTCTTGCTCAAGCTTCACCATCGCATGGTCCTTCGCTTCGAAGCCTCGACTTGCCCTTCACCTTCACAACCGGTCCATCGAGCCAAGCCTCATCTTGGTCTTCATCATCTTGGTCACATGAGTCAATGTCATGTCTCATATGCAATGACCACCTTTATCTAAATCATCCACTTAGATACAAAGGTTAGTCCTAGGTTTCATCAATTAGCCAAAACCAAACTAGGGACTTTCACATACTTGTGTATCCTTTGAGCTAGAGCTTCTCCTCCCACTCATCTCTCTTGCTTGATTGCTAATCAAAAGTGAGATTGAGTGATCCCAAAGTACATTGCATAGTTTGAGGGCATCTAGTGGCACTTGTGGGTGGTTTAGCTGGTGGATTTCTTGTTACTCTTGGAGAGTACCGCTCCTAGCTGGCTTGGAGATTGTTGGAGGCGTTGGCAAGAGAAGGAGATTGTTCTTGGCCACCTCCGGTTGATTGTAAGAGGTTCTTGTGCTTTCCTCGGCGGAGCGCCAAAAGCAACTCTAGTGGATTGCGCGTGTCATTGAGTTACCTCACTTGAGAGTGGTGTCTTATGGTGCCTTGCAGGGCGTGCCTTGAGGGGCAAGTGACTTGAGGGTCACACCGAGGAACCATCTAAGTGTTGGTCGACACAACCGGTGACGTAGCTTGTCGGTGCACAAGTGAACACCGGGTGAACAAAAATATTGTGTCTCTTGTCTCTCGGTGATTGGTCTTCATATTATGTTGTTGTAAATATTGATTGATTGTATATCATCTTGGTGATTGGCAACATCTTCACTCCACCGTCGGTATAAGATTCACAATCCTCTCTCTCGTATTTATATTTACTAGTTATCTTGTGTAGCTCTAGTGTTAGCCTTTGCTAGTAATTGTTAGCTTGCTCTCTAGTGTAAATTAGTGACATAGCCCTTGTGTGAACTAGAGATCATAATCTACTAGACTTGTGGATAGGAGGCTTGCATCACAACCGTAGGCTAAGCAAAACTCGCTTTGCGCCGTTTGTTATTCTAACAAGTTTGCTTAGTTGTTCTTGTAGAATTTTTTATAGGCTATTCACCCCCCTCTAGCCATCTAGGTCCTTTCAAGTGGTATCAGAGCCGTGGTCACCATTTTAATCAAGGCTTAACATCCTTCGGTGTGAAAAATAGCTCAAATTGTGTTCAATCATGTTGGGGGCAAGCCACCGTTCTTTGATGGTGTTAGTTCTTTTGCTTATTGGAAGAGAAAAATGACAATGTACCTTGGTTCTATTCATGAGAGAGTTTTGCGAGTCACCGAGAATGACTTTGCTATCATTGATCCCGATCATCTCACCGTTGAAGATAGAGCAAATAGAACATGCAATAGAATGGCTCTCAATACACTTTACAATGGTATTGACACAAAAGTATTTGAGGGCATCAAGAATTTAGAATTGGCAAATGAAGTATGGACAAGGTTGAGTGAAACATATGAGGGCACTAAGGTTGTAAAGAGTGCCAAGCTATATGGGCTCAAGAGTGAGTTTGAGAACTTCAAGATGAAAGAAGAAGAAACAATCTTAGAGATGTTTCATAGATTGCAAGTCATTATGAATGATCTCAAGAGCTTGGGGCACAAGACACAAGACCAAGATTTTTGCTACAAGTTCTTATTGAGCTTACCAAAATGATTCAAAATGTTGATCATGATGCTACAAAGAGATGGGCTTGATGCAATGAAGCCCAATGATTTACTTGGAGAGGTATTAACCTTTGATAAGTATGATCAAGATGTTGATGAGAAGGAGGAAGAAAAGAAGAAGAAGACCGTGGCATTCAAGGCCACCTCCTCTAAGGGCAAAGCTTCAATTCAAGAAGAAGATGACAATGAAGAAGATGAAGAATTGGAAATTGATGATGAGGCACTTGCTCTAGTTGTCAAGAATATTAGCAAGATGTTTATCAAGAGAAGAGGCTTCAAAAAGAGAAATGACTATTTCAAGAGCAATGAGCAACAAAGGAAGTGCTTCAATTGTGATAGCACCGAACATCTTCAAGCCGAATGTCCCTATGATAAGAAGAAGAACAACAAGAGGGGCAAGTTTGAGAAGAAAAAGAGAGAAGCCAAGATGACTTTCAAGAAGGGCAAGAATAGAGCCTATGTGGTCACTTGGGAAAGTGATGATGAAGAAGAAGAAGAATCATCCAACAAGGCTTTTGCTTCCATTGCTATCAACAAGAAGCCATCACTATTTGATTCATCCTCTTCATGCTTCATGGCCAAAGAAACTAAGGTATTATATGATGAGAGTGATGATGAAAGTGAAATGAAATATGCTCATGATAGTGATAGTGATAATGATAATGAAAATGATGATGATGAACCAACTAAAGAACAACTATATGACTTAATGCAACAAACTAGAGACATAGCTATTGCCAAGAACAAGGAGTGTAAGAAGTTTTCAATGAAAGTAGCAATACTTGAGAAAGTTCTTAGTGAGCTTAAGACCACTCATGAGAGTCTAGTGGAAGACCATGAGGATCTTGGTAAGGCTCATTCCAAGCTTGAAAAGGCTCACTCATTGCTACTTGAGCAACAAGCAAAGAAAGAGATTGTTGTATCATGTGATATAGGTGTTACATGTGATATAATAGATGAATCCTTTTATGAACCTATCATCATGTCAAATGCTAACCCTTCTTATAGCTCTTCATCCACCACCACCAACTCTACCTCCACTACTAGTGATGGCTTCACTTGTGATACCTCACTAATGGTTGAGAATGAGACTCTCAAGAGAGAGGTGGATGAGCTCACTCACGCCCTAGGCAAGGCCTATGGTGGTGAGGCCCGCTTGCTTAAGTGCTTGGGTAGCCAAAGGTTCTCTCTTAACAAAGAGAGATTGGGCTATACCCCCAAGAAAGGCAAGTCGGCCTTTGCAACTCTAAAGCCTAGCTTTGTGAAGGGCAATGGTCGGTTTTGCAATAGATGCAAGCAAGTTGGGCACCTAAAGCATAATTGTAATAAAAAGAACCAAAGCAAGAAATTTGTTAATGCTATATCTTTTGATTCTTGCTATGTGCTTATCAAAGGTGTGAAGGGTGTGAAAGCTAAGTTTATTGGTACACCCATTGTTAGCCCAAAGAAGAAGGCTATTTGGGTACCAAAGAGCTTAGTTACTAACCTACAAGGACCCAAGCAAAAATGGGTACCTAAGCTTCATTGATTTGCTTGTAGGTCAATTACAAAGCCGGAGGAAGGCATTGGATTATTGATAGTGGGTGCACTCAACACATGACCGGTACATCAAGAATATTTGACTCAATCGATGACAATGATAGTGGTGTTGATTCTATCACATTTGGCAATAACAAGAAAGGCAAGGTTATTGGATTGGGAAAGATTGCAATATCAAATGACATGAGTATCTCCAATGTGTTGCTAGTTGAAAGCTTAGATTTCAATCTTTTATCCATGGCACAAATATGTGATCTTGGTTACAAATGTATCTTTGGGGTTGATGATGTAGAAGTCATTAGTATGGATGGTTCAAATGTGGCATTCAAGGGCTTTAGATATGAGAATCTCTATCTAGTTGACTTCAATGCTAGAGAAACTTCCTTGACAACTTGCTTAATCTCCAAATCAAGCATGGGTTGGCTTTGGCATAGAAGGCTTGGTCATGTTGGCATGAAACAATTGAAAAAGCTTACAATTCACAATCTTGTCAATGGTTTGAAAGATGTTGAATTTGAAAAGAATAAGCTTTGTAGTGCATGTCAAGCCAGGAAGCAAGTCGGAAGCTCACATCTAAAGAAGAGTACAATCAGCACATGCAAAGTATTTGATTTGATGCACATGGATCTATTTGGCCCAACAACATACACAAGCATAGGCGGCAACAAGTATGTCTTTGTCATAGTGGATGACTTCACAAGATTCACATGGGTATTCTTTCTTAGTGATAAAAGTGAAGTGTTTGACACCTTCAAGACATTTCTCACTAGAGTTCACAATGAGTTTGAGATTAGAATCAAGAAAGTGAGAAGTGACAATGGAAGTGAGTTCAAGAATACAAGAATTGAAGAACTTTGTGATCACTATGGCATTGGACATCAATTCTCGGCCAAGTACACTCCACAATCAAATGGCCTAGTTGAGAGAAAGAATAGAACATTGCTTGATATGGGTAGATCAATGCTTCATGAGTACAATGTGAGTCAATCATTTTGGGATGAAGCAATCAATACCGCTTGCTACTACATCAATAGACTATATTGTCATCTATTGCTAGAGAAGACCCCATATGAGCTACTTCATGGAAGAAAGCCCAATATTTCTTACTTTAGAGTGTTTGGTTGCAAATGTTATATCTTAAAGAAGGGCACTAGATTGGGAAAGTTTGACAAGAGATGTAATGAGGGGTTCCTACTTGGTTATTCAACTACAAGCAAAGCTTATAGAGTTTGGAATAATTCAAGTGGCATTCTAGAAGAAGTCCATGATGTGCAATTTGATGAAACAAATGGGTCACAAGATGAAGAAGAGAATCTAGATGATGTTGGTGGAACTCAATTGATGGAAGCAATGAAGAACATGGACATTGGGGACATTAGAGCAAAGCAAGTAATTGATATTCAAGATGATGATAAAGATCAAGTGCTCAATTCTCCATTCAAGCTAGCTAGTGACTCCTAAGTGCAAGATCATGGTGCTAGTTCATCTCATCAAGATACATCAAGTGATCAACCAAGCTCAAGCAATCAAGTGCAAGTACTCCAACCACAACATGTTGCAAGAGATCACCCCATTAATAGTGTTATTGGTGATATTAGAAGTGGTGTGCAAACAAGATCAAGATTGGCTATGTTTTGTGAGCATGCATCATTTGTGTCAACAGTAGAACCAAAAAAAATAGAAGAAGCTTTGAGGGATGCCGATTGGATTATGGCTATACAAGAAGAACTTAACAATTTCACAAGAAATGATGTTTGGGAATTGGTAGAAAGGCCAAATGACTACAATGTGATTGGAACCAAATGGGTGTTCAAAAACAAGCAAGATCAAGATAGCATTGTGGTGAGAAACAAAGCAAGACTAGTTGCTCAAGGTTACACTCAAGTAGAAGGTCTTGACTATGATGAGACATATGCTCCTGTGCCAAGATTGGAGGCAATAAGGATTCTATTGACTTATGCTTGTGCACACAACATCAAACTATATCAAATAGATGTCAAAAGTGCATTTCTCAATGGAATCATCAATGAGTTAGTCTTTATTGAGCAACCTCCCGAATTTGAAGATGACAAGAAACTCAACCATGTATACAAATTGAAGAAGGCTTTATATGGCTTAAAGCAAGCACCTAGAGCATGGTATGAGAGGCTAAGGGATTTCCTTCTCTCTAAGGGATTCAAGATGGGCAAGGTTGATACAACTTTATTCACCAAGAAGATTAGGAATGATCTATTCATAGTGCAAATATATGTTGATGACATCATCTTTGGATTAACCGATCAAGATTATTGTGAAGAATTTGGTGCTATGATGGCCAAAGAGTTTGAAATGTCTATGATTGGTGAACTTAGCTACTTCCTTGGTCTCCAAGTCAAACAATTGAAGAATAGGACATTTGTGCGTCAAGGGAAATACATAAGGGATATATTGAAGAAATTTGGAATGCAAGATGCAAAGCCAATTTCAACTCCAATGGGTATAAATGGCAATTTGGATAGTGATCTTGATGGCAAAATGGTGAATCAAAAGGAATATCGGTCTTTGATTGGAAGTCTACTCTATGTCACCGCATCAAGGCCGGATGTCATGTTTAGTGTTTGTATATGTGCTAGACATCAAGCCTCACCTAGAGAGAGTCATCTCACGGCCGCAAAGAGAATATTGAGGTACTTAAAGCAAACAAGAGATGTTGGACTATGGTATCCCAAGGGGTCAAAGTTTGAATTGATTGGATATTCGGACTCCGACTATGGGGGTTGTAAGATCAATAGAAAGAGCACAAGTGGCACATGTCAATTACTTGGAAGATCACTTGTGTCATGGTCCTCAAAGAAATAAAATAGTGTGGCAATCTCTACCGCCGAAGCCGAATATGTGAGTGCGGGGAGTTGTTGTGCACAATTGCTATGGATGAAATCAACTTTGAAGGATTATGGCCTCAACTTCAAGAATGTGCCATTGCTATGTGATAATGAAAGTGCAATCAAGATGATACAAAACCCAGTTCAACATGGAAGAACAAAACATATTGACATAAGGCATCATTTCATTAGAGATCATCAACAAAAGGAAGATATTGCTATTGAAAGTGTTGGCACCGATGATCAACTTGCCGATATTCTTACCAAGCCACTTGATGAAAAGAGGTTTTGCAAGCTAAGGAATGAGTTGAATATTCTTGATTTCTCAGACATGAGTTGAATGCACCCCACCCACTTATTGACATGCCTCTCCTTCGACATTGCAAGGTAAAGTTGATTGACATGTCATTCATCCTATGCTAAGGACTTGCTAGAACATGTAGACATAATAAGTGGTACGCATGAGCATTCATGATAAATCAAATGAATTTGATGAATATATGTTACCACTATTGCTTCTATGCTTGTTTTGATCTAGTGGTGGCATATAACATGTTTGTGAGCTTGTAAACCCAGTGTTGAATCTAGAAGATTTGCTATAAGTGTTTAATTCAACATAGGCAAGATAACCCTTATTATGAGGTGTGAAGAAGCTTGTCTTTGGTTCAAATCAAATTAAATATCTTTGGCAAGTGTTCTAGGTTGAACCAAATTTGATAAATTCTAACCTACTCCATCAAACATTGTTTTCTCTCCACAATTTGATCCCATTTTTGGGTAAGTTGTTGACAAAGGGGGAGAGAAAAAGATGATTCAACATGATAAAGGGGTAAATAAAATTTTGATGCACACAAGTAGGGGGAGCAAGCTCATAAACAAAGTTGTTGCATTTGTTTGTGCATTCTCATATGACTTGCTCATTGCACATGTATTTAAATTCAATATACATGCTTGTGTGGTGCAATGCTAGTATAGAACTTGAATGATGAAATGATCTACTAACATGCATAGGAATAGTTTACTTGTGGTATCTAGACGTGCCTTAAACTTTACAAGTGGTCCAAGAACCTTTACTATAATGTTGATCTCACGGGGTTCTTGAGCTGTGATGGTTGTCTAGTTACTTCATGATGCTAAGGATCGTGTAAAAGGCAACTCCGATTGGTATCACGCTTCAAAGGTCCATTTCTTACACATTAACATCATTTTGGTAGAATTACTCTCTCAACACTTTTATCCATGTATATGTGCAAAGCTTCAATCCAAACTCTATGCACATATGTAGGGAGAGATAATGCTACCAAAATCGAGCTTGTGATAATTGTCCAAACTTTACTTATGAGCAAAATGATTGGACAAGTATGACAAGTTCAAAACTTTTATTATCAAAATCATCTTTGTGAGGGTTGTCATCAATTACTAAAAAGGGGGAGATTGAAAGTCCCTAGTTTGGTTTTGGCTAATTGATGAAACCTAGGACTAACCTTTGTATCTAAGTGGATGATTTAGATAAAGGTGGTCATTAAATATGAGACATGACATTGACTCATGTGACCAAGATGATGAAGACCAAGATGATGCTTGGCTCGAGGGACCGGTTGTGAAGGTGAAGGGCAAGTCGAGGCTTCGAAGCAAAGGACCATGCGATGGTGAAGCTTGAGCAAGACTTGACGCCGACGGACAAATGCAACGGTGAAGAGCAAGTGAAGTCGAGGTCGATGGATCGAGACGGTCATGTGATGATATGAAGTGGATCATATCTTTTGGAGAAACAAAATGGGCTCAAGGCAAAGGTATAACCATAGGGCCATTTTGTTTTGCACTCAAGACACCATAGAGGGTGTGAGTGATTTAGGATCGATAGCCGAACTATTAAGAGGGGAAGTCTTATCGGTTATTCGACGCACGGGTGCCACTAGGTGAATTCATGAAGTGCATTGCATGTAGGGCCAGTGAGCTAACTGGAAAACCTTCGAAAATGATTATGAAAATGCTAACACACGTGCACAAGGTGGTGATCACTTGTTAGTGTTGGCACTTTTACGAAGGCGATGAAGTTTGAGTGGTAGAGAGGGTTTGGGTCTCTCTCTCCCTCCCGCCGAGCTTGCGAGCGCGGGATTCAAGTGTTTTCGAGGAGTTGAAATGCCTATTTTTCACTACGCCGGAAGTCGGAAAAGAAATGGAGGCGAACGGAGGTCACAGAGGTGACCGGACACTGCACCGGACCCGGTCATGGTATGACCGGATGCGTCCGGTCAGCAGTCAGGCGCGCGGGTGCTAGGGTTTGCAACCGGCGCGTCCGGTCACTCGCGGGACCGGCGCGTCCGATCAGGTGCCCAGAAGGATTTGCGGTTCACAAGGATGATCGGACGCGGGGCGTGTCCGGACACACGCGATCGGACGCGTCTAATCGTTGAGCGAGATTACTGGACTCTAACCAGACGCGGGCACTGTCGCGTCTGGTCGTTGACTGGAGCGCGTCCGGTCGTTACTTCGTGGGCGCGCGGTGCAGTGCGATCGGCGCGTCCGGTCGTTGACTGGAGCGCGTCCGGTCACTCGGTGAAAGCCCAAGTTTGGTTTTGGTAATTAATGACACCAAGTTGCTAATGCCATGTGTTAAGTGTTTTGAGTTAGGCACAAGCAACACATGAGATGAAGGTGTATATGGCAAGGAGTTGTGGCCACAAGATCACAAAGAGATGGTGCATGGACATGAAATGATGATCATGGTGGAGATGCACCTAATATGATGGACATGATGTTCAAATGGAAGAGAAGGATCTAAGAGCGCAAGGCAAAGGTATAACCATAGGGTTTTCCTTTTGCCGGTCTAAGATGAGTAGAGAAGTGATTGACCGGGTTTAGGATACATAGCCGACTATCAAGAGGGGTAATCACAGTTAGCTCAGAAATCAAGTGCCACTAGATCATTGTCTTGAGCATATGCATTAGGATCTAGTAAAAGAGCTAACATAACGCCTTGAGAAATGATTATGAAATGCTAATACACATGCACATGGTGGTGTACACTTGGTGGTGTTAGCACATTTGTGAAGGCGGTGGAGTTTAAGCAGTAGAGAGGGGTTTGTGTTCCTCTCTCCCTCCCGCCGAGCTTGCAAGGTGGGATTCGACGCTTTTTGGAGAAGTGAAACGCCTATTTTCTACTGCGCCGGAAGTTGGAAAAGAAACGGAGGCGAACGGAGGTCACTGTGGTGACCGGACGCTGCACCGGACGTGGTCACGGTTTGACCAGCGCGTCCGGTCAGTTCATTCGGTCATTGCGCCTAGGGTTAGTGACTGGACGCTGGTCTGGCCTGACCAGCGCGTCCGGTCAGTTCACCTGTGCGCAGAAGCAAAGTGAGCGACCGGTGCGTCCGGTCCTTCACGGGACCGGCGCGTCTGGTCAGGCATCCAGAGGGGCAGAGAGCGCAGGAATGATGATCGGACGCAGGGCGTGTCCGGTCATGTACGATCAGACGCGTCCGGTCGTGATAGGAGCTTACTAAACTCTGACCAGACGCCAGGTGAGGCGCGTCCGGTCATACGCTAGGGCGCGTCCGGTCATTCGCTAGGGCACGTCCGGTCGATTGCTTCGCGGGCTCGTGGTGCTGAGCGATCGGCGCGTCTAGTCAGTTGACCAGCGCGTCCGATCATAGCAACGGTAACTTCTGACATGCACTATTCATGCTTGTCCTGTAGTGACCGGACGCGTTCGGTCACCCCGACCGGTGTGTCCGGTCATCCCGTTTTGAACTGCGTCGTCCGTAACGGCTAGCTGCGTACCCCTTCATTATAAATAGACGTTGGCCAGGGTGTGAGGGTAACTCTTGCATATTTTGAGACCTAGAGACATACTTTGAGCTAGAGAACAACCCCTCCACTCATCTCTTTGCATAGTTGCACATCTTGAGTGAGATTGAGTGAGATTCAAGTGCATTGCTTGAGAGTTGCATTCTAGAGGCACTTGATCTTCGAGTTGCTACGGATTTCTTGTTATTCTTCCGTGTTTCCCGACACGGTAGATGGCTTGGAGCAGCGGAGGTGATTGAGCTCACAATTGGAGATTGTTGGAGCCTTCACCAAGTGTTGTAAGGGGTTTTTGATCCTTCCCCGCGGGAGTTCGCGAATTGGATACTCTAGTGGAGCTCGTGGCTTGGAGGATCCCCATCTTGTGTGCGGTTGTGCGGCGCCCGCCGAGGGCTCGACTCTTGATAGTCGATTAGCTCGTGAACCGACAAGTGGGTGTATCGCCACAACGGGGAGTAGCTTGCCGGAAAGCAAGTGAACCTCGGGATAAATTCTTGTGTCATTCTCTTCCCGAGAACTTCTCTTGTGTGATTGATTTATTGGTACTTCTCATATCTACATAGTGGTATAATCACTCAAAGCTCTTCTCTTGTATTACTTCTTGTTTCTAGCTTGTAGTTGTTATTGTGTTTAGTGAATAGCTTTGTTATGGACTTGTGTAGGTGGCTTGCTTAAATAGTTAGAGCTAGTGCTTTCGCTTCGCCACCTTTTGTACTAACGTGTGGTTAAGTATTTCTTGTAGAAGTTTTAATTAGGCTATTCACCCCCCCCCTCTAGCCTATTTGGACCTTTCAAGTGGTATCGGAGCCGAGACACCGTTTATTTGAGGCTTAACAACCAACGGTGAAAAAGAAATGGCTCAATTAAGCTTGCACATCAACAACACCAAGAAGGCACCTCACTTTGATGGCACAAATTATACATATTGGAAGGTTAAGATGACCGCACACCTAAAGTCAATCAATAGAGAAGTGTGGAAGGTCACCGAAATAAAATTTGAGGTTGCTAATCCGGAAGCACCTACACCGGTGGAAGAGAAGAAGCTCCAATGCAATGATATTGCCATTAGTGCTCTTCATGAGGCATTAGATGACAAGACATTTGAGCAAGTAAAGAACATAGAGATTGCTCATGATGCTTGGACCAAGCTAGAAGAAACATTTGAGGGCACCGAAGGCATAAAGACCGCTAAAGCATATATCTTGCAAGAAAAATTTTTAAGCTTTAAGATGCAAGATGATAAGAGTGTATCGGAGATGTTTCATAGGTTGCAAGTCATTATCAATGAGCTCAAGGCACTTGGTGAGGAGGTCAAGGACAATCAATTCTCTATGAAGTTCTTGAGAAGTCTACCCAAGAGATTTGATACATTGATCACCGTGCTAGTAAGGACTACATTGAAGGATTCAACTCCTCAACAAATATTTCAAGAAGTGATGACCGATGATTCATATAGAGAAGATGATGAGAAGGATGAGTTGGTCAAGAAGAAGAAGAAGAAAAATGAGAAGAAAGATGATGAAAAGAAGAAAAGTGTGGCATTCAAAGCCACCACATCCAAGGACAAATCCAAGATTGAATCATCAAGTGATGAAGACTCAAGCTCTTGTGATAGTGATGACATTGATGAGAAGATGGCTCTCTTTGTCAAGCAATTTAGCAAATTCATGAAGAAGAAAGGCTATCATGCAAGAAGGAGGAAGAACTCATCCAAGAAGAGTGAGCATACCATGAGATGCTTTAGATGCCATAGCAAGGACCATCTCATTGCAAAATGTCCTTATGATAGTGATGATGAAGATGCTATCAAGAAGGAGAGAAAGAAGCAAAAGAAGAAGCTAGAGAAGGAGAGCTCTCATAAGAAGAAGAATGATTCTCATGTTGCTACATGGGATAGTGATGATTTGTCAAGTGATGATGAGAATGACAACAAGAGCAAGAAGAAGGGACATGCTAGCATTGCCATCCAAGAGAAGGTCTCCCTCTTCGACACTCCATCATGCTTCATGGCTAAGGCTGCTAAGGTATCATCCGACGATGAGAGTGATCATGATAATGCTAGTGATAGTGATAGTAATAAAGAAGAATTCACTAAAGATGAACTAATCACTATGCTAGAAGATTGCACTCAACATTTTAAAGAATCTAGAAAGGAGTGCAAGGGCTTGCTTAAGGAAAAGAAAAACCTTATGCAAGAACTTGATGAGCTTAGGGCATCTTATGAGAGTCTAAAGGTAGACCATAAGAAGCTTCAAAAGTCTCACACCAAGCTTGAAGAAGCTCATTCCTCTCTAGTTGAAAAATGTGAAAACATGCCAACTAATGTTGAGAAAGCTAAAACTTGCAACATAGGCATATCTTGTGATATAATTGATGAAACTTTTCATAATCCTGTTATTGTTGCTCCCACTAACCCTTCATGTAGCACATCCACATCATCCTCATCTAGTAGTGACGGTTTTACTTGTGATTCCACACTAATAATTGAGAATAAAAATCTCAAGAAGGAGGTAAAAGAGCTCAATCACACCTTAGCTAAGGCTTATGGTGGTGAGGACCGCTTGCTTATGTACTTGGGTAGCCAAAGAGCTTCTCTCTACAAAGAGGGATTGGGCTATAACCCTAAAAAAGACAAGGCCGCTTTTGCTCCTCACAAGACTCGTTTTATGAAGAATAATGGTAGCTATTGCAAAAGTTGCAAGCAAGTTGGTCACATAGAGCAACATTGCATGAACAAGAAATCCAATGCTAATGTATCCTCAATCAAGTTTAATTCTTTCTATATGCTTACAAAGGGTACAAATGGTGTTCATGCTAAGTTCATTGGTGCACCATGGATGGGCTCAAAGAAGAAAGTCATTTGGGTACCAAAGAGCTTAGTCTCTAACCTTAGAGGACCCAAACAAGTTTGGGTACCTAAAAAGAATTGATCTTGTCTTGTAGGTCAATTATAAAGCCGAAGGAAGGCATTGGGTGCTTGATAGTGGGTGCACTCAACATATGACCAAAGACTCTTGTATGTTCAAATCAATTGATTCAAGTCAAAATGGTGGTTTTGATGCTATCACTTTCGGCAACAACAAGAAGGGCAAGGTCAAGGGGCTTGGTAAAATTGCTATCTCAAATGACTTGAGCATTTCTAATGTGTTGCTAGTTGAGAGCTTGGATTTCAATCTTTTATCGGTGGCACAACTTTGTGATCTTGGCTTCAAGTGCATATTTGGTAGTGATGATGTTGAAGTCATAAGTGTTGATGGATCAAATTTGATATTTAAAGGATTTAGACATGGTAGCTTATACTTGGTTGACTTCAATGATAGTGAGACACAATTGACATCATGCTTGCTTAGTAAATCTAGTATGGGTTGGTTATGACATAGAAGGCTTGGTCATGTTGGAATGAAACAATTGAACAAACTTTTGAGGCATGACTTAGTTAGAGGATTGAAGGATGTCACCTTTGAGAAGGATAAACTATGTAGTGCTTGTCAAGCCAGCAAACAAGTTGGAAATACACATCCTAGTAAGAGTGAAATGAGCACATCAAAGGCATTTGAGTTATTGCACATGGACTTGTTTGGGCCAACAACATATACTAGCATTGGTGGGAACAAGTATGGTTTTATGATTGTGGATGACTACACTAGATACACTTGGGTGTTCTTTCTCTATGACAAGAGTGATGTTTATGATCTATTCAAGTCTTTTATCAAGAGGGTGCAAAATGAGTTTGAGACTACCATCAAGAAGAATAGAAGTGACAATGGTAGTGAGTTCAAGAACACAAGAATTGAAGATTTGTGTGATGATTTTGGTATTGGACATCAATTCTCACCAACATACACTCCTCAATTAAATGGTGTAGTTAAAAGGAAAATAGAACCTTGATTGATATGGCTAGATCAATGCTTAGTGAATACAATGTTAGTCATTTATTTTGGAGTGAAGCCATCAACACAGCTTGCTATTGTAGCAACCGTTTATTGCCATGGGAAGCTTGGAAAGACACCATATGAGCTATTGAATAGAAGAAAGCCCAACATTGCATACTTTAGAGTGTTTGGTTGCAAATGCTATATTCTCAAGAAAGGCACTAGATTGAGCAAGTTTGAAAAGAAATGTGATGAAGGGTTCTTACTTGGTTATTCTACCACAAGCAAGGCATATAGAGTTTGGAATCTCACAAATGGCACCTTGGAAGAAGTTTATGATGTTGAGTTTGATGAAACCCAAGGATCTCAAAATAAAGCTCAAAACCTTGATGATGTGAGAGGAGATCAATTATCAAATGCAATGAAGAACATGGACATTGGTGATGTTAGGCCAAGGCAAGTTGATGATGATGATACTCATGTGATCAATCAAAGTGTGCAAATTGATACAAATCAAGCAAGCTCAAGTGGTACTCATGATGAAGCTCAAGTTCAAGGTCAAATAAGTGGAAGTAATCAACTCCCAATACTCCAACCTACTAGTATTACAAGAGATCATCCATTGGATCAAATTATTGGTGGAATTCAAAGTGGTGTTCAAACTAGATAAAGGCTAGCATTCTTTTTGTGAGCATTACTCATTTGTGTCACTTGAAGAACCTAAGAAATTAGAAGATGCTTTGATGGATTCCGATTGGGTAAATACCATGCATGAAGAACTAAACAACTTTGCTAGAAATCAAGTTTGGAAACTTATTGAGAGGCCAAAGAACTACGATGTGATTGGTACTAAGTGGGTCTTTAGAAACAAGCAAAATCAAGATGGCATGGTTGTGAGGAACAAAGCAAGATTAGTAGCACAAGGATACACTCAAGTTGAGGGTCTTGACTTTGGAGAGACATATGCACCGATTGCAAGATTAGAAGCAATTAGAATCTTATTAGCATATGCTTGTGCACACAACATCAAGCTCTATCAAATGGATGTCAAGAGTGCATTTCTCAATGGCTACATCAATGAAGAAGTTTATGTTGAGCAACCTCCCGGTTTTGAAGATGACAAGAAGCCCGACCATGTTTACAAGCTAAAGAAGGCATTGTATGGTTTGAAGCAAGCACATAGAGCATGGTATGAGAGGTTGTGGGACTTTCTCCTCTCTAAAGGGTTCAAGATGGGAAAGGTTGACACCACTCTCTTCACCAAAAAACTTGGAAATGACTTGTTTGTGTTGCAAATATATGTGGATGACATTATCTTTGGATCAACTAACCAAGACTTTTGTGAAGAGTTTGGAAATATGATGGCTAATGAGTTTAAAATGTCTATGATTGGAGAGCTTAGTTACTTCCTTAGACTTCAAATCAAGCAAATGAAGAATGGCACATTTATAAGTTAAGGCAAGTACATCAAAGACATGATCAAGAACTTTGGATTGCAAGATGCTAAACAAATGAGTACTCCAATGGGCACTAATGATCAATTGGGTATTGATGCTAGTGGCAACATGGTAGATCAAAAGCAATATCGGTCTATGATTGGAAGTTTGCTCTATGTCACCGCTTCTAGGCCGGATGTGATGTTTAGTGTCTGCAAGTGTGCAAGATATCAAGCTTCACCTAGAGAAAGTCACTTGAAAGCAACCAAGAGGATATTGAGATATCTTAAGGGCACTCATGATGTTGGATTATGGTTTTCAAAGGGGTCTAATTTTGAGTTGATTGGATATTCAGACTCCGACTATGGTGGTTGCAAGATTGATAGAATGAGCACAAGTGGCACTTGTCAATTGCTTGGAAGGTCTCTTGTTTCATGGTCATCAAAGAAACAAAATAGTGTTACACTATCTACCGCCGAGGCCGAATATATAAGTGCCGGTAGTTGTTGTGCACAATTACTTTGGATGAAAGCCACCTTGAATGATTTTGGAATCAAGTTCAAAAATGTGCCTTTGTTTTGTGACAATGAAAGTGCTATCAAGATGACACAAAATCCGGTTCAACATTCAAGAACCAAGCACATTGACATAAGGCACCACTTCATAAGAGACCATCAACAAAAGGGTGATATTAGCATTGAGAGCATTGGCACCGAAGATCAACTAGCCGACATATTTACAAAACCACTTGATGAAAAGAGATTTTACAAGTTGAAGAATGAATTGAACATACTTGACTTCTCCAACTTGAAATGAGTGCACCCCCACATTTTTATATGACATGCCTCTCCTCCAACATAGCAAGGTAAAGTTGTTTGGCATATCATTCATACTTTGCTAAGGACATGGTTAGAACATATAGACATATTTGCATGACAAATAGGCTCATTCATGAAAATCAAATGATTTTAATGTATATATGGTACCACTATTGCTTCTATGTTTGATTGATCTAGTGGTAGCATATGACATGTTTGTGGGCTTGCAAAACTAGTGTTGAATCTAGAAAATAAGCTCATGATGTGTAATTCAACATGCTCAAGATAATCTTATACTTTATGAGGTGTGAAGAAGCTTGTGCTTGGATTAAACCGAATTACATATTCTAGGCAAGTGATCTAGATTGAACCATAATTTGACCTCCCTCATATTAATTGACTTATCTCTCACTAAAATTGGCACCTTTTTGGTGATTGTTGACAAAGGGGGAGAGAAAAGTCACAAAGATATTGCAAAGAGAGAATAAGATATAATAAGGGGGAGAGAAAAGTCACAAAGATAAAAAGTTAAGTTACAAAGGGGGAGAAAGGGATCAATTAAAATTGAGCACACAAGTAGGGGGAGCAAGCTCATGAATTATTTATTGCATTTGTATGTGCACTAACATGATGATGTGTTGCATTGCAAATTTAATTTCGATATTCATGATTGAATGGTGTTTGCTAGAAATAGAACTTGAATGATGATTTGTTGAGAGTAGCTTTACAAGCGGTATCTAGACACCTTTGCTTATAATGTTGATCTCACGGGGTATTTTAGTGTTTGAGATCTTTACAAGTGATGTATTACAAGTGGTGTCTAGCTACATCGATGCTAAGGGTGGTATATAAAGGCAACTCTGATTGGTATCACGCTTCAAAGGTCCATTCTATATACCTTAGCATCAATTTGATAGTAGTAACTCTCCCAAAATTCAAATCCATACATATGTGCACAATTGAACCAAACTCATGGAATCACATATGTAGGGGGAGCTAATACTATTGAAATTAAAAATTAATTTCATTTCATATCTTTGTGATGGTTGTCATCAATTACCAAAAAGGGGAAGATTGAAAGCCCAAGTTTGGTTTTGGTAATTAATGACACCAAGTTGCTAATGCCATGTGTTAAGTGTTTTGAGTTAGGCACAAGCAACACATGAGATGAAGGTGTATGTGGCAAGGAGTTGTGGCCACAAGATCACAAAGAGATGGTGCATGGACATGAAATGATGATCATGGTGGATATGCACCTAATATGATGGACATGATGTTCAAATGGAAGAGAAGGATCTAAGAGCGCAAGGCAAAGGTATAACCATAAGGTTTTCCTTTTGCCGGTCTAAGATGAGTAGAGAAGTGATTGACCGGGTTTAGGATACATAGTCGACTATCAAGAGGGGCAATCACAGTTAGCTCGGGAATCAAGTGCCACTAGATCATTGTCTTGAGCATATGCATTAGGATCTAGTAAAAGAGCTAACATAACGCCTTGAGAAATGATTGTGAAATGCTAATACACATGCACATGGTGGTGTACACTTGGTGGTGTTAGCACATTTGTGAAGGCGGTGGAGTTTAAGCAGTAGAGAGGGGTTTGGGTTCCTCTCTCCCTCCCGCCGAGCTTGCGAAGCGAGATTCGGCGCTTTTTGGAGAAGTGAAACACCTATTTTCTACTGCGCCGGAAGTTGGAAAAGAAACGAAGGCGAACGGAGGTCACTGTGGTGACCAGACGCTCCACCGGACGCGGTCACGGTTTGACCAGCGCGTCCGGTCAGTTCATTCGGTCACTGCGCCTAGGGTTAGTGACCGGACGCTGGTCTGGCCTGACCAGCGCGTCCGGTCAATTCACCTGTGCGCAGAAGCAGAGTGAGCGATCGGCACGTCCGGTCCTTCACGGGATCGGCGCGTCCGATCAGGCATCTAGAGGGGCAGAGAGCGCAGGAATGATGATCGGACGCGGGGCGCGTCCGGTCATGTACGATCGGACGCGTGAAAGGTCTTGATGGCTAGAGGCGGGGTAAATAGCCTTTTAAAACTTTCTACAAAGACAAGCTAAACAAGTTTATCAATATAACAAATAGCGAGATGCGAGTTTTGCTTAGCCTACGGGGTGTTTGCAAGCCACCTAACCAATTCACAATTCTAATATATTTGCACTCAACCGCACAAGTCAAACCGCACAATTTAACTACAACTAAAGCTAGCTAGCTATACAAGCTAAGAGTTACACAAACAAGCTAGCAAGGTAACTAAGAAATTAATACAAGAGAGAGTTAGGAGGATATCACCGAGGGGCGAAGTATTGAGCCAACCAATCAATATGATCAAGAGATGAATACCACAATATACAACCACCGGGATCGATCAAATACAATAAGAATGATGACACGAAGATTTATCCCGAGGTTCACGTGCTTGCCGACACGCTAGTCCCCGTTGTGTCCCTCTTCACCACGTGGTTCGGTGGCTAATCGGTCTCACACCGAGCCTCTCAAAAGGCGCCACAAGAACCTACCAAATGACAAAAGGTTGCAATGACACGAGCAATTCACTAACGTTGCCTTTGGCGCTTCGCCGAGGTAGGCACAAACCCCTCATAATCACCGGAGGTGGCCAAGAACAATCACCAACTCTTGCCAACGCCTCCAAGCTGCTCCAAGCCGTCTAGGTGGTGGCAACCACCAAGAGAAACAAGAATCTCGCAGCAAATCAACCATCAAGTGCCAACTAGATGCAATCTTACAATGCAAATGCACTTGGATCACTCAATCTCACTTCGAATATGCAAAGAAGCAAGAGAGATGAGTGGGAGAGGAGTTGCTTAGCTCAAAGTGCTCACAAATATGTCAAATGTTCGAGAGAGAGAGAGAGCCTTGAGCCGGCCAACGAGTATTTATAGACGTACCCCTTCGAATAGAGCCGTTAGAAACTTAAACAGCTGAAATCGCGTAGACCGGACGCGCTGGTCCAACTGACCGGACGCGTCGGTCGCACAACGCCTAAGTTGCGAAGCACTGACCGGACACGCTGGTCCAACTGACCGGACGCGCCGGTCGCCCAACGGCTAACTGCGAAACAACGACCGGACACGCTCATCACGCAGACCGGACGTGCTGGGAACGACCGGACGTGCTGGTCCCGTGAGTGATCGGACGCGCTGGTCGCCTGAGCAGCGCTCAACGAAACAACGACCAGACGCGCTGAAGAAACATGACCGGACGCGACAGTGACAGCGTCCAGTTAGAGTCTAGTAAGCTCCCTGAATGACCGGACGCGTCCGATCGTCAGTGACCGGACGCGCTGCGCGTCCGATCATCAAACTGAAAACCACACAGAGACTGACCACTGACCGGACGCGTCCTGTCATGCAAAGACTGCGTCCGGTTCAGCGTCCGGTCACCTCTGTGACCTCCGTTCGCCTCCGTTTCTTTTCCGGACTTTCGACGTAGTGGAAAATAGTCGTTTCAACTCCTCGAAAACGCCTGAATCCCGCTTCGCAAGCTCGGCGGGAGGGAGAGAGGACACCAAACCCTCTCTACCGCTCAAACTCCACCGCCTTCGCAAATGTGCTAACACCACCAAGTGATCTTCATCAAGTGTGAGTGTGTTAGCATTTTCACAATCATTTTTCGAGGCGATATTAGTTCTATCCAAATGCATATGATTATGAAATGCACACCTAGAGGCACTTAGGAGTTCAATAGCCGTGTCATTCCCCTCTTTATAGTACGACTATCTATCCTATAATGTAACCACACCCACTAGGTGTCTTGGTTACTAAAACACAACCCTTAAGCATATACCTTTGCCTTGATCACATAGGGTTGCGTCCAAATCCAAGTGTGGTCATCATGATCACCATGTCCATCTTGCCACCAACCTTGGAATGTACTAATCCTCATATGCTACATACAACTTAGGCATAGGATTAGTACTTACGCATTGTCACTAATTACCAACACCAAACATATGACTTTCAATCTCCCCCTTGTTGGTAATTGGTGACAAACCTTTCACAAAGATATTATGATAAAATTTTGATTGAAGCCATGTCACATTGTCTAAGTATATTACCATGTGTAAGAATCATGGACATGTGATCATGAATTCAAATTGATAGCAATGGCTCCCCCTACATGTATGCTATATGTTTGGATTTTAGAAGCATACATGTTAGATAGGAAAGTATAGGAGCATTAACTACCAATAGGTGCTAAGTGTTTAAGATTATAGACCTTTGAAGCGTGATACCATCGGAGTAGCGATAAACACTATCTTAGCACCTTGTGTAGTTAGATTCCACTTGGAAAAATACAAACATAACTAGAAACCTCGTGAGATCAACATTATAAGCAAGGCTCTAGTACCACTTTGAAAAACATGAAGCAAGAAAAATCTAACTACTTCCTATTCATGCTAGTACCTCAATACACCTTTCAATTGTATACTAGCAAGTCACCACACAAGCAAAGTATCGGAGAAAAAGAAATGCATAACTATGCATCATACATATGAAGTGCACATGTAAATGCAACATTCATGCTTAAGAGCTTGCTCCCCCTACTTGTGTGCTCAAAATTTTAGTTGATCCCCTTCTTTTATCAATTCTCCCCTTTGTGCTTCTCCCCCTTTGAGTTCTATCTTTGTGAACAACATTTTCTCCCCCTTTGGCACCAATTGACCACAAGGAGCAAACTTTAGATAGATTATCATGTTGAAATATGGGGTGAGTATCAAGTTTGTGATTCAACCTAGATTGCTTGCATAAATAAAATGCTTCTGTTTGATCCAAGGGCAAGCTTCTTCACACCTCACTAGAAGGGTTATCATGCACCATGTTGAAGCAAATATTTAGACAAGTTTTCTAGATTAAACACTTAGTATCGTAAGCTACTTAAACAAGTTATATGCTACCACTAGATCATACAAGTCATGGAAACAATAGTGGCACCATATAAACTTCAAATTTATTTGATTTTCATGAATGAGCCTAGAACATGTAAATTATGACTAGATGCACTAAACAAGTCCTTAGCATAGAATGTATGACATGTCAACCAATTGTACCTTGGGGCTCGAAGGAGAGGCATGTCATATATATGGAGTGCATCAACTCATGTTGGAGAAGTCAAGTATGTTCAACTCATTCTTTAGCTTGTGAAATCTCTTCTCATCAAGTGGCTTGGTGAATAGATCGGCTAATTGATCTTCGGTGCCCACACTCTCAATAGCAATATCACCCTTTTGTTGATGATCTCTAATAAAGTGATGGCGAACATCAATATGCTTTGTTCTTTGATGTTGAACCGGATTGTTGGTTAGCTTCATGGCACTTTCATTGTCACATAGCAATGGCACATTCTTAAAATTGATTCCAAAGTCCTTCAATGTTGCCTTCATCCACAAGATTTGTGCACAACAACTACCCACGGCGATGTATTCGGCCTCGGCGGTAGATAGTGCAATACTATTTTGCTTCTTGGATGACCATGAGACAAGTGATCTTCCCAACAATTGACAAGTCCCAGAAGTGCTCTTTCTCTCCACTTTGTCATCGGCATAGTCGGAATCCAAATATCCAACTAGCTCAAAGCTTGCACCCTTTGGATACCACAATCCAACATCTTGTGTATGCTTTAAGTACCTCAATATTCTTTTTGTTGCCTTCAAATGACTTTCTCTTGGTGAGGCTTGAAATCTTGCACACATGCATACACTAAATATCACATCAGGCCTTGATGCCATCACATAGAGTAGGCTACCAATCTTTGATCTATATAGCTTTTGATCCACCATGTTGCCACTCTTGTCACTATCTAAACTTCCACTAGTGCCCATTTGAGTAGTGATTCCTTTTACATCTTCCATACCAAACTTCTTTAGCATATCCTTTATATATTTAGTTTGGCTCACAAATGTACCTTCTTTCATTTGTTTGATTTGAAGTCCAAGAAAGAAACTAAGTTCACCAATCATTGACATTTCAAATTCCTTTGCCATCATTTTCCCAAACTCATCACAATAATCTTGATTGGTTGAACCGAATATGATGTCATCAACATATATTTGCAATACAAACAAGTCTTTCCCAATCTTCTTGGTGAATAGAGTAGTATCCACTTTGCCCATGACAAATCCTTTTGATAGCAAGAAATCTCTTAATCTTTCATACCATGCTCTAGGTGCTTGTTTCAATCCATACAAAG
The DNA here is from genome assembly GCA_038087645.1 of Saccharum hybrid cultivar R570. Lineage (NCBI taxonomy): Eukaryota > Viridiplantae > Streptophyta > Magnoliopsida > Poales > Poaceae > Saccharum > Saccharum hybrid cultivar. The sequence goes on from JAQSUU010000849.1 coordinate 427,252, forward strand.
TCTTTCTCAACTTGTATACATGATTGGGTTTCTTGTCATCTTCAAAACCGGGAGGTTGCTCCACATACACCTTCTCTTGGATGTACCCATTGAGAAATGCACTCTTCACATCCATTTGATATAGCTTGATATTGTGAGCACAAGCATAGGCAAGTAAGATTCTAATTGCTTCCAATCTTGCAACCGGGGCATAAGTTTTACCAAAGTCAAGACCCTCTATTTGTGTGTAACCTTGAGTCACTAGTCTTGCTTTGTTCCTTACTACTATCCCATCTTGATCTTGCTTGTTGCGAAAGACCCATCTTGTTCCAATGACATTGTGATCCTTAGGCCTCTTAACTAGTTCCCATACTTTATTTCTCTTAAAGTTGTTGAGCTCTTCATGCATTGCATTTACCCAATCCGGATCTCTCAATGTTTTATCAATGTCCTTGGGTTCTTCCATTGACACAAAAGAAGAGTGAGCACAAAATGATGCTAATCTTGATCTAGTTTGAACTCCCCTTTGTATGTCACCAATGATGGAATCCAATGGATGGTCTCTTGCAATGTTAGTTGGTTGAAGCACTTGGACTTGATTGCTTGGATGTTGATGTTGATCATAAGTTGGAGATGATGAACTAGCCACTTGTTGATCTTGTTGCACTTGAGATGATGTACTAGCTTGATTTTGCATTAGAGAACCACTAGCTTGTGTAATTGGACTTTGGAGCACTTGATCTTTGTTGTCATCCACATCAATCACTTGCTTTGGTCTAATATCATCAATATCCATTTCTTTCATAGCATTGGTCAATTGAGTTCCTCTCACATCATCCAAGTTATCTTCTTTATTTTGAGAACCATTTGTTTCATCAAACTCAACATCATGCACTTCTTCAAGTAAACCACTAGCCAAATTCCAAACTCTATAAGCTTTGCTAGTAGTTGAGTAACAAAGTAGAAAGCCTTCATCACATTTCTTCTCAAACTTGCTCAATCTAGTGCCCTTCTTCAAGATGTAGCATTTGCAACCAAATACCCGAAAGTATGCAATGTTAGGCTTTCTTCCATTTAAGATCTCATATGGTGTCTTCTCTAGAAACTTGTGGTAATAGAGGCGGTTGCTATAAAAGCAAGCCGTGTTGATTGCTTCGGCCCAAAATGAATGACTCATATTATACTCATTCAACATTGATCTAGCCATATGAAAGCCCAAGTTTGGTTTTGGTAATTAATGACACCAAGTTGCTAATGCCATGTGTTAAGTGTTTTGAGTTAGGCATAAGCAACGCATGTGATGAAAGTGTACGTGGCAAGGAGTGGTGGCCACAAGATCACAAAGAAATGGTGCATGGACATGAAATGACGATCATGGTGGAGATGCACATAATATGATGAACTTGATGATCAAGTGGAGGAGAAAGATCTAAGAGCGCAAGGCAAAGGTATAACCATAGGGTTTTCCTTTTGCCGGTCTAAGTTGAGTAGAGAAGTGATTGACCGGATTTAGGATACATAGTCGACTATCAAGAGGGGCAATCACGGTTAGCTCGGGAATCAAGTGCCACTAGATCAATGTCTTGAGCATATGCATTAGGATCTAGTTGAGAACTAACATAACGCCTTGGAAAATGTTTGTGAAATGCTAACACACATGCACTTTGTGGTGTACACTTGGTGGTGTTAGCACATTTGCGAAGGCGGTGGTGTTTGAGCGGTAATAAGGGGTTTGGGGTTCGCTCTCCCTCCCGCCGAGCGTGCGAGCGCGGGATTCAGGCGTTTTCGAGAAAATGAAATGCCTATTTTCTATTGCGCCGGAGACGAGAAAAGGTGGCGAAAGTCCGAAATATTTTTCACTGAAAAACGGCGATCGGACGCTGCACCGGACGCGGTCTCAGTTTGACCGGACGCGTCCGGTCAGTACAACTGAGCGTAAGAGAGAAGCGCGCGACCGGCGCGTCCGGTCCTTCACGGGACCGGAGCGTCCGGTCAGGCATCCAGGAACACAGAGCGAAGCGGAGTGACGATCGGACGCGCGGCGCGTCCGGTCACGTACGATCGGACGCGTCCGGTCGTAGCTGGAGCTTACTGGAACGCGACCGGACGCTAGCACTGTCGCGTCCGGTCACTCGTTGAGCGCGTCCGGTCACGTGTGATCTGACGCGTCCGGTCTCAACGGGAGCTTACTGGAACGCGACCGGACGCTGGCACTGTCGCGTCCGGTCACTCGGTTCAGCGCGTCCGGTCAGGGCAACGGCTAGTTCTGACGCGCACAGTTCACGGTTGTCGTGTAGTGACCGGACGCGTCCGGTCACCCTGACCGGAGCGTCCGGTCAGCACGTGTTTCGCTGCGTCGTCTGTAACGGCTAGCTGCGTACCCCTTCATTATAAATAGACGTTGGCCGGGGTTTGAGGGGATCTCTCGCACACTTTGAGACATAGAGACATACTTTGAGCTAGAGAACAACCCCTCCACTCATCTCTTTGATTGATTGCACATCTTGAGTGAGATTGAGTGAGATTCAAGTGCTTTGCTTGAGAGTTGCATTCTAGAGGCACTTGATCTTCGAGTTGCTGCGGATTTCTCGTTACTCTTCCGTGTTTCCCGACACGGTAGACGGCTTGGAGCAGCGGAGGTGATTGAGCTCGCAATTGGAGATTGTTGGAGCCTTCACCAAGTGTTGTAAGGGGTTCTTGATCCTTCCCCGCGGGAGTTCGTGAATTGGATACTCTAGTGGAGCTCGTGGCTTGGAGGATCCCCATCTTGTGTGCGGTTGTGCGGCGCCCGCCGAGGGCTCGACTCTTGATAGTCGATTAGCTCGTGAACCGACAAGTGGGTGTATCGCCACAACGGGGAGTAGCTTGCCGGGAAGCAAGTGAACCTCGGGATAAATTCTTGTGTCATTCTCTTCCCGAGGATTTCTCTTGTGTGATCGATTGATTGGTACATCTCATCTCTACACGGCGGTATAATCAATCAAAGCTCTTCCCTCGTATTACTTCTAGTTTCTAGCTTTTAGTTGTTGTTGTGTTTAGTGAATAGCCTTATACTAGACTTGTGTAGGTGGCTTGCTTAATTAGTTAGAGCTAGTGCTTTTGCTTCGCCACCTTTCGTACTAACTCGTGGTTAAGTATTTCTTGTAGAAGTTTTAATTAGGCTATTCACCCCCCCCTCTAGCCTATTTGGACCTTACAAGTGGTATCGGAGCCGAGGCACCGTTTATTTGAGGCTTAACAACCTACGGTGAAATAGAAATGGCTCAATTAAGCTTGCACATCAACAACACCAAGAAGGCACCTCACTTTGATGGCACAAATTATGCTTATTGGAAGGTTAAGATGACCGCACACCTAAAGTCAATCAATAGAGAAGTGTGGAAGGTCACCGAAACAAAATTTGAGGTTGCTAATCCGGAAGCACCTACACCGGTAGAAGAGAAGAAGCTCCAATGCAATGATATTGCCATTAGTGCTCTTCATGAGGCACTAGATGACAAGACCTTTGAGCAAGTGAAGAACATTGAGATTGCTCATGATGCTTGGGCCAAGCTAGAAGAAACATTTGAGGGCACCGAAGGCACAAAGACCGCTAAAGCATATATCTTGCAAGAAAAATTTTCAAGCTTCAAGATGCAAGATGATGAGAGTGTACCGGAGATGTTTCATAGGTTGCAAGTCATTGTTAATGAGCTCAAGGCACTTGGTGAGGAGGTCAAGGACAATCAATTCTCTATGAAGTTCTTGAGAAGCTTGCCCAAGAGATTTGATACATTGATCACCGTGCTAGTAAGGACTACATTGAAGGATTCAACTCCTCAACAAATATTTCAAGAGGTGATGACCGATGATTCATATAGAGAAGATGATGAGAAGGATGAGTTGGTCAAGAAGAAGAAGAAGGAAAATGAAAGGAAAGATGATGAAAAGAAGAAGAGTGTGGCATTCAAAGCCACCACATCCAAGGGCAAGTCCAAGATTGAATCATCAAGTGATGAAGACTCAAGCTCTTGTGATAGTAATGACATTGATGAGAAGATAGCTCTCTTTGTCAAGCAATTTGGCAAATTCATGAAGAAGAAGGGCTATCGTGCAAGGAGGAGGAAGAACTCATCTAAGAAGAATGAGCATAACATGAGATGCTTTAGATGCCATAGCAAGGATCATCTTATTGCAAAGTGTCCTTATGATAGTGATGATGAAGATGCTATCAAGAAGGAGAGGAAGAAGCAAAAGAAGAAGCAAGAAAAGAAGGAGAGCTCTCATAAAAGGAAGAATGATTCTCATGTTGCTACATGGGATAGTGATGATTCCTCAAGTGATGATGATGATGACTACAAGAGCAAGAAGAAGGGACATGCTAGCATTGCCATCCAAAAGAAGGTCTCCCTCTTCGACACTCCATCATGCTTCATGGCTAAGGCCGCTAAGGTATCATCCGATGATGAGAGTGATCATGATAATGCTAGTGATAGTGATAGTGATGAAGAGGAATTCACCAAAGATGAACTAATCACTATGCTAGAAGATTGCACTCAACATTTTAAAGAATCTAGAAAGGAGTGCAAGGGCTTGCTTAAGGAAAAGAAAAACCTTATGCAAGAACTTGATGAGCTTAGGGCATCTTATGAGAGTCTAAAGGAAGACCATAAGAAGCTTCAAAAGTCTCACACTAAGCTTGAAGAAGCTCATTCCTCTCTAGTTGAAAAATGTGAAAACATGCCAACTAATGTTGAGAAAGCTAAAACTTGCAACATAGGCATATCTTGTGATATAATTGATGAATCTTGTCATAAGCCTATTGTCGTTGCTCCCACTAATCTTTCATGTAGCACATCCACATCTTCCTCATCTAGTAGTGACGGTTTCACTTGTGATTCCACACTAATAGTTGAAAATGAAAATCTCAAGAAGGAGGTAAAAGAGCTCAATCACACCTTAGCTAAGGCTTATGGTGGTGAGGACCGCTTGCTTATGTGCTTGGGTAGCCAAAGAGCTTCTCTCTATAAAGAGGGATTGGGCTATAACCCCAAGAAAGGCAAGGCCGCTTTTGCTCCTCACAAGACTCGTTTTGTGAAGAACAAAGGTAGCTATTGCAAAAGTTGCAAGCAAATTGGTCACATAGAGCAACAATGCATGAACAAGAAATCCAATGCTAATGTATCCTCAATCAAGTTTGATTCTTTCTATATACTTACCAAGGGTACAAATGGTGTTCATGCTAAGTTCATTGGTGCACCATGGATGGGCTCAAAGAAGAAAGCCATTTGGGTACCAAAGAGCTTAGTCTCTAACCTTGGAGGACCCAAACAAGTTTGGGTACCTAAAAGGAATTGATCTTGTCTTGTAGGTCAATTACAAAGCCGGAGGAAGGCATTGGGTGCTTGATAGTGGGTGCACTCAACATATGACCGGGGATTCTTGTATGTTCAAATCAATTGATACTAGTCAAAATGGTGGTTTTGATGCTATCACTTTTGGCAACAACAAGAAAGGCAAGGTCAAGGGGCTTGGTAAAATTGCTATCTCAAATGACATGAGCATATCTAATGTGTTGCTAGTTGAGAGCTTAGATTTCAATCTTTTATCGGTGGCACAACTTTGTGATCTTGGCTTCAAGTGCATATTTGGTAGTGATAATGTTGAAGTCATAAGTGTTGATGGATCAAATTTGATATTCAAAGGATTTAGACATGATAGCTTATACTTGGTTGACTTCAATGATAGTGAGACACAATTGACATCATGCTTGCTTAGCAAATCTAGTATGGGATGGTTATGGCATAGAAGACTTGGTCATGTTGGAATGAAACAATTGAACAAACTTTTGAGGCATGACTTAGTTAGAGGCTTGAAAGATGTAACTTTTGAAAAGGATAAACCATGTAGTGCTTGTCAAGCCGGCAAACAAGTTGGAAATCCACATCCTAGTAAGAGTGAAATGAGCACATCAAAGGCATTTGAGCTATTGCACATGGACTTGTTTGGGCCAACAACATACACTAGCATTGGTGGCAACAAGTATGGTTTTGTGATTGTTGATGACTACACTAGATACACTTGGGTGTTCTTTCTTTATGACAAGAGTGATGTACATGATCTATTCAAATCTTTTGTCAAGAGAGTGCAAAATGAGTTTGAGACTACCATCAAGAAGATTAGAAGTGACAATGGTAGTGAGTTCAAGAACACAAGAATTGAAGATTTATGTGATGATCTTGGTATTGGACATCAATTCTCACCAACCTACACTCCTCAATCCAATGGTGTAGTTGAAAGGAAAAATAGGACTTTGATTGACATGGCTAGATCAATGCTTAGTGAATACAATGTGAGTCATTCATTTTGGAGTGAAGCTATCAACACGGCTTGCTATTGTAGCAACCGTCTCTATTGCCATGGGAAGCTTGGGAAGACACCATATGAGCTATTGAATGGAAGAAAGCCTAACATTGCATACTTTAGAGTGTTTGGTTGCAAATGCTATATTCTCAAGAAAGGCACTAGATTGAGCAAGTTTGAAAAGAAATGTGATGAAGGGTTCTTACTTGGTTATTCTACCACAAGCAAAGCATATAGAGTTTGGAATCTCACAAATGGCACCTTGGAAGAAGTTCATGATGTTGAGTTTGATGAAACCCAAGGGTCTCAAAATGAAGCTCAAAACCTTGATGATGTGAGAGGGGATCAATTGTCAAATGCAATGAAGAACATGGACATTGGTGATATAAGGCCGATGCAAGTTGATGATGATGATATTCATGAGATCAACCAAAGTGTGCAAATTGATACAAATCAAGCAAGCTCTAGTGGTTCTCATGATGAAGCTCAAGTTCAAGGTCAAACAAGTGGAAGCAATCAACTCCCAATACTCCAACCTACTAGCATTGCTAGGGATCATCCATTGGATCAAATCATTGGTGGAATTCAAAGTGGTGTTCAAACTAGATCAAGATTAGCATCATTTTGTGAGCATTACTCATTTGTCTCATTAGAAGAACCAAAGAAGATAGAAGATGCATTGAAAGATTCCGAGTGGGTAAATGCCATGCATGAAGAACTAAACAACTTTGCTAGAAATCAAGTTTGGAAACTTGTTGATAGACCAAAGAACTACAATGTGATTGGCACTAAGTGGGTCTTTAGAAACAAGCAAGATCAAGATGGCATGATTGTAAGGAACAAAGCAAGATTAGTAGCACAAGGATACACTCAAGTTGAGGGTCTTGACTTTGGAGAGACATATGCACCGGTTGCAAGATTGGAGGCTATTAGAATCTTATTAGCATATGCTTGTGCACACAACATTAAGCTCTATCAAATGGATGTCAAGAGTGCATTTCTCAATGGCTACATCAATGAAGAAGTTTATGTTGAGCAACCTCCCGGTTTTGAAGATGACAAGAAGCCTGACCATGTTTACAAGCTAAAGAAGGCATTGTATGGTTTGAAGCAAGCACCTAGAGCATGGTATGAGAGGTTGAGGGACTTTCTCCTCTCTAAAGGGTTCAAGATGGGAAAGGTTGACACCACTCTCTTCACCAAGAAGCTTGGAAATGACTTGTTTGTGTTGCAAATCTATGTTGATGATATTATCTTTGGATCAACTAACCAAGACTTTTGTGAAGAGTTTGGAAATATGATGGCTAATGAGTTTGAAATGTCTATGATTGGAGAGCTTAGTTACTTCCTTGGACTTCAAATCAAGCAAATGAAGAATGGCACTTTTGTAAGTCAAGGCAAGTACATCAAGGACATGATCAAGAAGTTTGGATTGCAAGAAGCTAAGCCAATGAGCACACCAATGGGCACTAATGATCAATTGGGTATTGATGCTAGTGGCAACATGGTAGATCAAAAACAATACCGATCCATGATTGGAAGTTTGCTCTATGTCACCGCTTCTAGGCCGGATGTGATGTTTAGTGTATGCAAGTGTGCAAGATATCAAGCTTCACCTAGAGAAAGTCACTTGAAAGCAACCAAGAGAATATTGAGATATCTTAAGGGCACTCATGATGTTGGACTATGGTATCCCAAGGGGTCTAACTTTGAGTTGATTGGATATTCGGACTCCGACTATGGTGGATGCAAGATTGATAGAATGAGCACAAGTGGCACTTGTCAATTGCTTGGAAGGTCTCTTGTTTCATGGTCATCAAAGAAACAAAATAGTGTTGCACTATCTACCGCCGAGGCCGAATACATTAGTGCCGGTAGTTGTTATGCACAATTGCTTTGGATGAAAGCCACTTTGAATGACTTTGGAATTAAATTCAAGAATATGCCTTTGTTTTGTGATAATGAAAGTGCTATCAAGATGACACAAAATCCGGTTCAACATTCAAGAACCAAGCACATTGACATAAGGCATCACTTCATAAGAGACCATCAACAAAAGGGTGATATTAGCATTGAGAGCATTGGCACCGAAGATCAACTAGCCGACATCTTTACAAAGCCACTTGATGAAAAGAGATTTTACAAGTTGAAGAATGAATTGAACATACTTGACTTCTCCAACTTGAAATGAGTGCACCCCCACATTCTTATATGACATGCCTCTCCTCCAACATAGCAAGGTAAAGTTGTTTGGCATATCATCCATACTTTGATAAGGACATGTTTAGAACATATAGACATATTTGCATGACAAATAGGCTCATTCATGAAAATCAAATGAGTTTAATGTATATATGGTACCACTATTGCTTCTATGTTTGATTGACCTAGTGGTAGCATATGACATGTTTGTGGGCTTGCAAACCTAGTGTTGAATCTAGAAAATGAGCTCATGATGTGTATTTCAACATGGTCAAGATAACCCTTATACTTTATGAGGTGTGAAGAAGCTTGTCCTTGGATCAAACCGAATTACATATTCTAGGCAAGTGATCTAGATTGAACCATAATTTGGACTCCCTCATATTGATTGACTTATCTCTCACTAAAATTGGCACGTTTTTTGGTGATTGTTGACAAAGGGGGAGAGAAAAGTCACAAAGATAGAAAAGTCACAAAGATACAAAAGTTAAGTTACTAAGGGGGAGAGAAAGCAAAAGATATGACATTAGAAAGGGATCAATTAAAATTGAGCACACAAGTAGGGGGATCAAGCTCATGAATTATTTGTTGCATTTGTATGTGCATTAACATAATGAATTGTTGCATTGCAAAGCTTAAATTCATAATTCATGATTGTATGGTGTATGCTAGAAATAGAACTTGAATGATGATTTGTTGAAAGTAGCTTTATAAGTGGTATCTAGACACCTTTGCTTATAATGTTGATCTCACGGGGTACTTTAGTGTTTGTGATCTTTACAAGTGATGTATTACAAGTGGTGTCTAGCTACATCGATGCTAAGGATGGTATATAAAGGCAACTCCGATTGGTATCACGCTTCAAAGGTCCATTCTATATACCTTAGCATCAATTTGATAGTAGTAACTCTCCCAAAATTCAAATCCATACATATGTGCACAATTGAACCAAACTCATGGAAGCACATATGTAGGGGGAGCTAATACTATCGAAATTGAAAATTGATTTCATTTCATATCTTTGTGATGGTTGTCATCAATTACCAAAAGGGGGGAGATTGAAAGCCCAAGTTTGGTTTTGGTAATTAATGACACCAAGTTGCTAATGCCATGTGTTAAGTGTTTTGAGTTAGGCATATGCAACGCATGTGATGAAAGTGTACGTGGCAAGGAGTGGTGGCCACAAGATCACAAAGAAATGGTGCATGGACATGAAATGACGATCATGGTGGAGATGCACATAATATGATGAACTTGATGATCAAGTGGAGGAGAAAGATCTAAGAGCGCAAGGCAAAGGTATAACCATAGGGTTTTCCTTTTGCCGGTCTAAGTTGAGTAGAGAAGTGATTGACCGGATTTAGGATACATAGTCGACTATCAAGAGGGGCAATCACGGTTAGCTCGGGAATCAAGTGCCACTAGATCAATGTCTTGAGCATATGCATTAGGATCTAGTTGAGAACTAACATAACGCCTTGGAAAATGTTTGTGAAATGCTAACACACATGCACTTTGTGGTGTACACTTGGTGGTGTTAGCACATTTGCGAAGGCGGTGGTGTTTGAGCGGTAATAAGGGGTTTGGGGTTCGCTCTCCCTCCCGCCGAGCGTGCGAGCGCGGGATTCAGGCGTTTTCGAGAAAATGAAATGCCTATTTTCTATTGCGCCGGAGACGAGAAAAGGTGGCGAAAGTCCGAAATATTTTTCACTGAAAAACGGCGATCGGACGCTGCACCGGACGCGGTCTCAGTTTGACCGGACGCGTCCGGTCAGTACAACTGAGCGTAAGAGAGAAGCGCGCGACCGGCGCGTCCGGTCCTTCACGGGACCGGAGCGTCCGGTCAGGCATCCAGGAACACAGAGCGAAGCGGAGTGACGATCGGACGCGCGGCGCGTCCGGTCACGTACGATCGGACGCGTCTGGTCGTAGCTGGAGCTTACTGGAACGCGACCGGACGCTAGCACTGTCGCGTCCGGTCACTCGTTGAGCGCGTCCGGTCACGTGTGATCTGACGCGTCCGGTCTCAACGGGAGCTTACTGGAACGCGACCGGACGCTGGCACTGTCGCGTCCGGTCACTCGGTTCAGCGCGTCCGGTCAGGGCAACGGCTAGTTCTGACGCGCACAGTTCACGGTTGTCGTGTAGTGACCGGACGCGTCCGGTCACCCTGACCGGAGCGTCCGGTCAGCACGTGTTTCGCTGCGTCGTCTGTAACGGCTAGCTGCGTACCCCTTCATTATAAATAGACGTTGGCCGGGGTTTGAGGGGATCTCTCGCACACTTTGAGACATAGAGACATACTTTGAGCTAGAGAACAACCCCTCCACTCATCTCTTTGATTGATTGCACATCTTGAGTGAGATTGAGTGAGATTCAAGTGCTTTGCTTGAGAGTTGCATTCTAGAGGCACTTGATCTTCGAGTTGCTGCGGATTTCTCGTTACTCTTCCGTGTTTCCCGACACGGTAGACGGCTTGGAGCAGCGGAGGTGATTGAGCTCGCAATTGGAGATTGTTGGAGCCTTCACCAAGTGTTGTAAGGGGTTCTTGATCCTTCCCCGCGGGAGTTCGTGAATTGGATACTCTAGTGGAGCTCGTGGCTTGGAGGATCCCCATCTTGTGTGCGGTTGTGCGGCGCCCGCCGAGGGCTCGACTCTTGATAGTCGATTAGCTCGTGAACCGACAAGTGGGTGTATCGCCACAACGGGGAGTAGCTTGCCGGGAAGCAAGTGAACCTCGGGATAAATTCTTGTGTCATTCTCTTCCCGAGGATTTCTCTTGTGTGATCGATTGATTGGTACATCTCATCTCTACACGGCGGTATAATCAATCAAAGCTCTTCCCTCGTATTACTTCTAGTTTCTAGCTTTTAGTTGTTGTTGTGTTTAGTGAATAGCCTTATACTAGACTTGTGTAGGTGGCTTGCTTAATTAGTTAGAGCTAGTGCTTTTGCTTCGCCACCTTTCGTACTAACTCGTGGTTAAGTATTTCTTGTAGAAGTTTTAATTAGGCTATTCACCCCCCCCCCTCTAGCCTATTTGGACCTTACACCATATTAATTAAGGTTCTATTCTTCCTCTCAACTAGGCCATTTGATTGAGGTGTATACTTGGCCGAGAATTGATGTTTGATTCCAAGCTCATCACATAGCTCATCAACTCTTGTGTTTCTAAACTCACTTCCATTGTCACTTCTTACTTTCTTGATTATGGTCTCAAACTCATTTTGCACTCTTTTGATGAACTTCTTGAATATGTTAAATACATCACTTTTGTCCATAAGAAAGAATACCCATGTATATCTAGTGAAATCATCCACAATCACAAATTCATACTTGTTGCCACCAATGCTTGTGTATGTAGTTGACCCAAATAGATTCATGTGCAACAACTCAAATGCCTTGGAAGTACTCATAATGCTTTTCAATGGATGAGTGTTGCCTACTTGCTTTCCGGCTTGACATGCACTACATAGCTTATCCTTCTCAAATGTGACATCCTTCAAGCCTCTAACTAAGTCATGTTTCACTAACTTGTTCAATTGCTTCATGCCAACATGACCAAGTCTTCTATGCCATAACCAACCCATACTTGATTTGGTGAGCAAACATATTGAAAGCTGAGTGTCACTAGCATTGAAATCAACCAAGTATAGATTCTCATATCTAAAGCCTTTGAAGATCAAGTTAGAGCCATCAACACTAACTATCTCCACATCATCAACACCAAATATGCACTTGAAACCGAGATCATACAATTAAGCAACCGAGAGAAGATTGAAGTTCAACTTTTCAACTAAGAGCACATTGGAAATGCTATGATCATTTGAGATTGCAATCCTTCCAAGAGCCTTTACATCACCCTTGCTATTGTCACCAAATGTGATACTATCAATGCCACTATTATTTGACTTGAGAGAGTCGAACATTCTTAAATCACCGGTCATATGTTGAGAGCACCCACTATCAAGCACCCAATGCCTTCCTCTGGCCTTGTAATGTACCTACAAAACAATTTAATGTCTTTTAGATACCCATACTTGCTTGGGTCCTTGGAGGTTAGTCACTAAGCTCTTTGGTACCCAAATGACCTTCTTCTTTGGGCCCATAATTGGTGTACCGACAAACCTAGCATGCACACCTTTCTCACCCTTGGTAAGCACATAACAAGAATCAAAAGGAATGTAAGGTACATTAGCATTTTTCTTGTTCTTGTTTATTTTGTTGCAATTAATCTCTAGATGCCCAACTTGCTTGCATCTATTGCAATAACGACCATTGCCCTTCACAAAGCGAGGCTTTGGAGTAGCAAAGGCCGCCTTGCCCTTATTGGGAGTATAGCCCAATCTATCTTTGTTAAGAGAGAACCTTTGGCTACCCAAGCATTTTAGCAAGCGGGCATCCCCACCATAGGCGTTGCCTAATGCGCGGGTGAGATCATCCACCTCTCTCTTGAGAGTCTCAACCACAAGTGATGAATCACTAGTAGTAGAGGTAGAGTTGGTTGTGGTGGATGATGATGAGCTACATGAAGCATTAGTAGGACTAACAAATAAAGAATCATCAATAATATCACATGTTAGTCCAATATCACAAGTGACAATCACTTGCTCCTCCTTAGCTTCCTTCATGAACTTCTCCAACTTGAGGTCATTTTCCTTGATGAGCTTAAGTAGAGTGGAGTGGGCTTCCTTAAGCCTAGTGTGAGCAACTTCAAGGTCCTCGTGGTCTTCCTTTAGACACTCACGAGAGGCCTCTAGCTTATCAAAGGATTTTCTAAGAGCTTTGAGCTCTTGTTCAATTCCTTTGTACTTCTTACTCTTTTTTAGAGCAACAAGCTCCTCCATCAAGGCATCATTTTCATTGCTCTTGGCAATGAGCTCTTGTTCCAAGATTTTGTATTTCTTGGTGGTCCTCTTGTAGCCCTTGCTCATTTGATCTATTATGCCCAATAGATCATCCTTGGAGTAGTCCTCATCCTCCTCATCATCACTCCTACAACCATCACTAGCATAAGAATCATCATCACTATCATTATATTTTACCTTGGTAGGCTTGGCCATAAGGCATGTTGATGTAGTGTCGAAGATGGATGGCTTGTTGGAGAGGGCGATGTTTGCAATGGCTCGCCGAGTGGTCCTTTCATCATCACTAGAGCTTGCATCATCATCACTATCGGAGTTGTCACTATCCCAAGTGACTACATAACCACCACCCTTCTTCTTCTTGTTGAATGTGAAGCTCTTCTTTTCTTTCTTCTCATTCTCTTTCTTATCCTTCTTGTTCTTCTTGAGCTTCAACTCCCCATCATGATATCTTTTGTCTTCATAGGGGTACTTCACCACTACATGATCGGGGCTATTGCAATTATAGCAAAGCACCTCCTTTGCCTTCATGAAGTCCCTTCTCTTTCTTGCACCATAGCCTCTCTTTTTCATGAACCGACCCATCTTTTGCACTAGAAGGGCCATGATCTCATCATCAAATGGATCATCATCAACAACAACCTTGCTCTTGCCCTTGGAAGAAGAAGCCTTGAATGCGGTGGTCTTCTCTTGCTTGACCCTGATCTCCTTCTTCTCATCTTCATCATCATCATATTGAGCATCGATCATGACATCTCCAATCACTTGGTTTGGAGTCACCTTATCCAAACCCTCTCTTTGGATCATCTTCCTCAAGATAGCAAACTTCTTAGGTAAGTTCATCAAGAACTTATGTGAGAAGTCCTTGTCCTTGACATCTTCTCCTAGGCTCTTGAGATCATTGACAATAACTTGTAGCCTATAGAACATCTCCAGTATGGACTCATCATCCTTTATCTTGAAGCTTACAAACTTATCCTTGAGCATATAGAGCTTGGCACTCTTTACCGTTGAAGTGCCCTCATATGTTTCCTCTAATCTTGTCCACACTTCACTTGCTATCTCCAGATCCTTGATTTGCTCAAAGACCTTTGCATCAATCCCATTATAGAGAGTATTGAGAGCCATAGTGTTGCATTGGTTGTTGATGCGGTCATTGTTGGTGAGGTTGTCGAGATCAATGATAGCATAATCATGGTGTGTCACCTTCCAAACATTCTCATGAATAGAGTCAAGATATTGCTTCATCTTTCTTTTCCAATGGTCAAAAGATGTGACACCATCAAAGAATGGAGGCTTGCCCCTGACATGGTTAAACACAACTTGAGCCATCTTATACCGAGGTTGTTAAGCCTTACAAACGGTGAACACGGCTCTGATACCACTTGAAAGGTCTTCATGGCTAGAGGGAGGGTGAATAGCCTTTTAAAACTTTCTACAAAGACAAGCTAAACAAGTTTATCAATATAACAAATAGCGAGATGCGAGTTTTGCTTAGCCTATGGGGTATTTGCAAGCCACCTAACCAATTCACAATTCTAATATATTTGCACTCAACCGCACAAGTCAAACCGCATAATTTAACTACAACTAAAGCTAGCTAGCTACACAAGCTAAGAGTTACACTAACAAGCTAGCAAGGTAACTAAGAAATTAATACAAGAGAGAGTTAGGAGGATATCACCGAGGGGCGAAGTATTGAGCCAACCAATCAATATGATCAAGAGATGAATACCACGATATACAACCACCGGGATCGATCAAACACAATAAGAATGATGACACGAAGATTTATCTCGAGGTTCACGTGCTTGCCGGCACGCTAGTCCCTGTTGTGTCCCTCTTCACCACATGGTTCGGTGGCTAATCGGTCTCACACCGAGCCTCTTAAAAGGCGCCACAAGAACCTACCAAATGGCAAAAGGTTGCAATGACACGAGCAATTCACTAACGTTGCCTTTGGCGCTTCGCCGAGGTAGGCACAAACCCCTCACAATCACCGGAGGTGGCCAAGAATAATCACCAACTCTTGCCAACGCCTCCAAGCTGCTCCAAGCCATCTAGGTGGCGGCAACCACCAAGAGAAACAAGAATCTCGTAGCAAATCAACAACCAAGTGCCAACTAGATGCAATCTCACAATGCAAATGCACTTGGATCACTCAATCACACTTCGAATATGCAAAGAAGCAAGAGAGATGAGTGGGAGGGGAGTTGCTTAGCTCAAAGTGCTCACAAATATGTCAAATGTTCGAGAGAGAGAGAGAGCCTTGAGCCGGCCAACGAGTATTTATAGACGTACTCCTTCGAATAGAGCCGTTAGAAACTTAAACAGCTGAAATCGCGCTTACCGGACGCGCTGGTCTAACTGACCGGACGCGTCGGTCGCACAACACCTAAGTCACGAAGCATTGACCGGACGCGCTGGTCCAACTGACCAGACGCGCCGGTCGCCCAACGGCTAACTGCGAAACAACGACCGGACGCGCTCATCGCGCAGACCGGGCGCGCTGGGAACGACCGGACGCGCTGGTCCCGTGAGTGATCGGACGCGCTGGTCGCCTGAGCAGCGCTCAACGAAACAACGACCGGACGCGCTGAAGAAACATGACCGGACGTGACAGTGACAGCGTCCGGTTAGAGTCTAGTAAGCTCCCTGAACGACCGGACATGTCCGATCGTCAGTGACCGGATGCGCTGCGCGTCCGATCATCAAACTGAAAACCGCACAGAGACTGACCACTGACCGGACGCGTCCTGTCATGCAAAGACCGAGTCCGGTTCAGCGTCCGGTCACCTCTGTGACCTCCGTTCGCCTCCGTTTCTTTTTCGGACTTTCGACGTAGTGGAAAATAGTCGTTTCAACTCCTCGAAAACGCCTGAATCCCGCTTCGCAAGCTCGGCGGGAGGGAGAGAGGACACCAAACCCTCTCTACCGCTCAAACTCCACCGCCTTCGCAAACGTGCTAACACCACCAAGTGATCTTCATCAAGTGTGAGTGTGTTAGCATTTTCACAATCATTTTTCGAGGCAATATTAGTTCTATCCAAATGCATATGATTATGAAATGCACACCTAGAGGCACTTAGGAGTTCAATAGCCACGTCATTCCCCTCTTTATAGTATGGCTATCTATCCTATAATGTAACCACACCCACTAGGTGTCTTGGTTACTAAAACACAACCCTTAAGCATATACCTTTGCCTTGATCACATAGGGTTGCGTCCAAATCCAAGTGTGGCCATCATGATCACCATGTCCATCTTGCCACCAACCTTGGAATGTACTAATCCTCATATGCTACATACAACTTAGGCATAGGATTAGTACTTACGCATTGTCACTAATTACCAACACCAAACATATGACTTTCAACGCGTCCGGTCGTGATGGGAGCTTACTGGACTCTGACCGGACGCCAGGTGAGGCGCGTCCGGTCATACGCTAGGGCGTGTCCGATCATTCGCTAGGGCGTGTCCGGTCGATTGCTTCACGGGCTCGCGGTGCTGAGCGATCGGCGCGTCCGGTCAGTCGACCAGCGCGTCCGGTCATAGCAGCGGTAACTTCTATCGCGCACTGTTCACGCTTGTCCTGTAGTGACCGGACGTGTTCGGTCACCCCGACCGATGCGTCCGGTCATCCCGTTTTGAACTGCGTCGTCCGTAACGGCTAGCTGCATACCCCTTCGTTATAAATAGACGTTGGCCGGGGTTTGA
Organism: Saccharum hybrid cultivar R570; assembly: GCA_038087645.1. Classification (NCBI taxonomy): domain Eukaryota; kingdom Viridiplantae; phylum Streptophyta; class Magnoliopsida; order Poales; family Poaceae; genus Saccharum; species Saccharum hybrid cultivar. Next base: position 444,356 of record JAQSUU010000849.1, read on the forward strand.
GGGTAACTCTTGCACATTTTGAGACCTAGATACATACTTTGAGCTAGAAAACAACCCCTCCACTCATCTCTTTGCATAGTTGTACATCTTGAGTGAGATTGAGTGAGATTCAAGTGCATTGCTTAAGAGTTGCATTCTAGAGGCACTTGATCTTCGAGTTGCTACGGATTTCTTGTTACTCTTCCGTGTTTCCTGACACGGTAGACGGTTTGGAGCAGCGGAGGTGATTGAGCTCACAATTGGAGATTGTTGGAGCCTTCACCAAGTGTTATAAGTGGTTCTTGATCCTTCCTCGCCGGAGTTCGTGAATTAGATACTCTAGTGGAGCTCGTAGCTTGGAGGATCCCCATCTTATGTGCGGTTGTGCGACGCCCATCGAGGGCTCGACTCTTGACAGTCGATTAGCTCGTGAACCGACAAGCGGGTGTATCGCCACAACGGGGAGTAGCTTGCCGGGAAGCAAGTGAACCTCGGGATAAATTCTTGTGTCATTCTCTTCCTGAGGACTTCTCTTGTGTGATTGATTTATTGGTACTTCTCATATCTATACGGCGGTATAATCACTCAAAGCTTTTCTCTTGTATTACTTCTTATTTCTAGCTTGTAGTTGTTGTTGTGTTTAGTGAATAGCTTTGTTATAGACTTGTGTAGGTGGCTTCCTTAAATAGTTAGAGCTAGTGCTTTCGCTTTGCCACCTTTCGTACTAACGTGTGGTTAAGTATTTCTTGTAGAAGTTTTAATTAGGCTATTCACCCCCTCTAGCCTATTTGGACCTTTCACTCGGGACCGACGCGTCCGGTCGTTTTGAGAAGCGTGTCCGGTCATGGGGTTTGACCGTTGGCGCTGTGACCGTTGGAGGATCGGACGCGGTGGAGCGCGTCCGATCAATTTTGATCGGCGCATCCGGTCATCCCGAAAAGACCCAGTGAAGGGGTATAACGGCTCTATTCTGATGGGATGCTTATAAATACTTGTTGGCCGGCCCTTGGGGAGGTCTCTTGTGATTTCTAACATACTTGTGCATCCTTTGAGCTAGAGCTTCTCCTCCCACTCATCTCTCTTACTTGATTGCAAATCAAAAGTGAGATTGAGTGATCCCAAAGTGCATTGCATAGCTTGAGGGCATCTAGTGGCACTTGTGGGTGGTTTAGCCGGTGTATTTCTTGTTACTCTTGGAGAGTACCGCTCCTAGCCGGCTTGGAGATTGTTGGAGGCGTTGGCAAGAGAAGGAGATTGTTTTTGGCCACCTCCGGTTGATTGTAAGAGGTTCTTGTGCTTTTCTCGGCGGAGCGCCAAAAGCAACTCTAGTGGATTGCGCGTGTCATTGAGTTACCTCACTTGAGAGTGGTGTCTTGTGATGCCTTGCGGGGTGTGCCTTGAGGGGCAAGTGACTTGAGGGTCACACCAAGGAACCATCTAAGTGTTGGTCGACACAACCGGTGACGTAGCTTGTCGGTGCACAAGTGAACACCGGGTGAAAAAAAATATTGTGTCTCTTGTCTCCCGGTGATTGGTCTTCATATTGTGTTGTTGTCAATATTGATTGATTGTATATCATCTTGGTGATTGGCAACATCTTCACTCCACTGTCGGTATAAGATTTACAATCCTCTCTCTCGTATTTACATTTACTAGTTATCTTGTGTAGCTCTAGTGTTAGCCTTTGCTAGTAATTGTTAGCTTGCTCTCTAGTGTAAATTAGTGACATAGCCCTTGTGTGAACTAGAGATCATAATCTACTAGACTTGTGGATAGGAGGCTTGCATCACAACCGTAGGCTAAGCAAAACTCGCTTTGCGCCGTTTGTTATTCTAACAAGTTTGCTTAGTTGTTCTTGTATAATTTTTTATAGGCTATTCACCCCCCTCTAGCCATCTAGGTCCTTTCAAGCGCACCTAGGGTTTGTGACCGGACGCTGGTCTGGCCTGACCAGCGCGTCCGGTCAGTTCACCTGGACGCAGAGAAAAGGCACGCGACCAGCGCATCCGAGGGTCCCCGGGACCGGAGCATCCGGTCGGGCATCCAGAGGAGGAGAGCGTGGTGTGGAGCTGATCGGATGCGCGGCGCGTCCGGTCACATGCGATCGGACGCGTCCGATCGCTCGGGGAGCTCTCTAGACTCTGATCGGACGCCGGGTGCAGCGCGTCCGGTCATATGGTGAAGCGGGTCCGGTCACGGCAACGACTCTCTCTCTCTGACTTGCGCTGTTACTGTTTGTCCTGTAGTGATCGGACACGTACAGTCACCCTGACTGGTACGTCCGGTCATCACGTTTTTCACTGCATTGTCCGGTAACGGCTAGTTGCTTACCCCTTCGCTTTAAATAGACGGTGGCTGGGTTTGAGGGGTTCAGGCTTGCACATTTGAGATCTTGAGACATCCTTTGAGCTAGAGAATAACCCCTCCACTCATCTCTTTGCTTGGTTGCACATCTTGAGTGAGATTGAGTGAGATTCAAGTGCATTACTTGAGAGTTGTATTCTAGAGGCACTTGATCTTCGAGTTGCTGTGGATTTCTTGTTACTCTTCCATGTTTCCCGACGCGGTAGATGGCTTGGAGCAGCGAGGGTGATTGAGCTCGTAATTGAAGATTGTTGGAGCCCTCACCAAGTGTTGTAAGGGGTTCTTGATCCTTCCCCGTGAAAATTCACGAATTGGATACTCTAGTGGAGCTCGTGGCTTGGAGGATCCCCATCTTGTGTGTGGTTGTGCGGCACCCGCCGAGGGCTCGACTCTTGATAGTCGATTAGCTCGCGAACTGACAAGTGGGCGTATCGTCACAACAGGGAGTAGCTTGCTGGGAAGCAAGTGAACCTCAGGATAAATTCTTGTGTCATTCTCTTCTCGAGGATTTCTCTTATGTGATTGATTGATTGGTTCTTCTCATCTCTACACGACGGTATAATCACTCAAAGCTCTTCTCTCGTGTTACTCCTTGTTTCTAGCTTGTAGTTGTTGTGTTTAGTAGATAGTCTTGTACTAGACTTGTGTAGCTGGCTTGCTTAATTAGTTAGAGCTAGTGCTTTTTGCTTCGCCACCTTTTGTACTAACACTTGTAGTTAAGTAAATATTGTAGAAGTTTTAATTAGGCTATTCACCCTCCTCTAGCCTATTTAGACCTTATATACCCTCTGTCCCAGATTGCTTGACGTCGTAGGATTGGGACCTGTAACCAATGACGGCGCATTCATTGCCTTGGTTTCATGCCTGGCCACCACTTTTGCTCTGCTCCACCAATTAGCATCCAGGCTAGTGGACGGAAAGCGCTGGGACAACAGTGGATGGATGATTGACGTCTTGATTAGGCTAGAGTGGGACCGACGATTTAGGCTACAACGTCAAGCATTTTAAGACAAACTTTAAATCCTAAAACGTCTAACATTTTGAGACGGAGAGAGTAGCGTATATAAATTAATAAAGTAAGTAACAAACTCGCATTTGCTAAGCTAGTCTAGGGTGTATAAAGATTCTATTTGGTACAGCTTTATAAATTACTTATGGTAAAAATAAACTTATTTTTTTATATTTTTTCTAGCCATGTTTCTTCCGATAGCATAAATTTATCTATAACTCTTATAAAGTAAAACCCCACTACCTATTTCTCTTGATATGTAAGGCGTCCATCTCAGCAGTCCACTATTATTTACCACTAACAATTTCTCTTGACATGCAAGGTGTCCACATCAGCAGTCCACTATCATTTGTAATTAAAGTTCACTGGCATAAGAATTATGATATCCACGTCAACGAGACACATCATCCGCTATGGATACAATCTTCACGATTATACTAATAAATCTATACATATATTATATCATGTTTCTGCATTACCAACACCATACATATACATCTCCTAATTCTTATTAGATATTTGAATATAGTTTTTAAGAAATTTATTTGGAGATAGAAATATTGCACGTATTTTTTTATAAATCGAGTTAAAGTTATCGGCACGCAAATCATGACGACCAACATTTAGGGACAGAAGGAGTATATATCTAGAAATGTCAGAATATTTTTATAATTTGAACAAGAGAGTACATACTATTTAGCTTTTTTTTTTGGAAAACATACTATTTAGCTATACGCGGTAGTTTGCAGGATGATCGATTGATCGGCCAGAGTTGAGACGAGGACGATGATAATGGATGATGGGATGGGCTTGTGGTACATGCACTACACTTGATATGGGCCTATGGATGATTGATGGGCTTTTGGCTTGGTGGGTTGGGCTAGGCCCAGATGAAAAATAAAGAAGAGGACTGATGTTGGCCCACCCAATGAAGCTGCCTCCCCGAGCCCGAGTCGGCAGTCGGAAGCCGGAAGCGGACCGAAATGGCCGGATGCAACCCAAATCGGCAATCTCAACCTTCCACTGATTCAGCCAGCAGCTTCTTCCCCTCCGACCTGCGGTGCTGTGCTGTGGTTGTGCTGCCACTGCCACTGCCAGGGAATTGCCAGGCTGGTCGCCCCGAGGGCGAATGCCGACGCCGCCCACCCCCACTGCCCGCAGGAGTATTCTCAGGACAGGAGGAGGAGGAGGACGACGACGAGGAGACCTAGCTCGACCTGACCTGACCTAGGGTTTCCCTTCCTTAGTCTCACTCTCCCGGGCCGGGAGGGAGCCCGTCCGTCTCCGAGAACCGAGATCGCTCCGTCTCCCCCACATGCCGCTCCGGGAGGGAGCCAAGCGTGTCGCCAGCGCGCGCCACTATGCCCCCGCCGCGCCAACGCCAGCGGCCGCGCCCGGTCCCGCGGGGGCACCCGTCCCGCCACACCGCCCGCCCGCCGCCGGCTCCATATCCACCGCCTCCACCCGCAAGCCGCCAGAGCCGCTTCGGAGGGCCGTCGCCGACTGCCTCTCGCCGCCCGCCCCGCACACCCATGGCCCAGCCGCCGCCGCCGCTTCTGCCGCCGCCGAGGCTTCACGGACGCTCCGGGTACCACCTCTCTCTCTTTCTCATTATTACTGTTAGTTTACTTGGATGGACGATTCTCTCTCATTTTCCTCCTCTTTCTCGTCTCATCAATGATTCTCTATGATATGTAATACTATTTGTTATTATTATGTGGACACAAGTGCCAAACCATTCCATTTCATTTCATGCTCTATCTATCTGTTATACTAACCATGTATGTATGTTGTCAGCTACATTTCCATACTTTGTTTTCTCCACACAAAAGAATTTCAGCTGCACCTGTCCCCTTGGCTAGCCCGTTGCACATAGATCACACTTGAATTTCAATGCCAATGTTAATTGGTCTATGCAAAATATTCCGAAACATGCCTGGATTCATTTCTCTCCAAACATCTAGGAGTAGCCCCCCCCCCCCCCCCCCCCCACCCCCACCCCCCCAAAAAAAAAACGGAACGGAAAGAAAAAAGATATTTCGTGATATGTTGATTGACACGTGGTGAAGCAGTAACGCGTCGGTGCTTTGTCGATATGCTATTCACCCTTGTGAACCCCCACTTGACTGACACCTATTCTCCATCTATTCGCTCCTCGTGCCATGCTGATAAGTGATACAGCACTGCACATATACTAATCGACTCAAATTTTGTATCTATGCTTAGTAGTATAGTTAAAAAAGATGGCAAAATTTACTTAACATTCATGACTAAAAACTCTTTTTTTTCCACCAATGGCCTCAGCACAACTTGTTGTGACGTTCTGATTGAATACATTCCGTTACTCATGGGTTAATCATCGACGAATGATTGCATACCATGTAGGACACAAGTATACCGTGGCGTGGCGTGGCGTACACCACACGCCCTGTTGAATCTTTTGAAACTGTAGCAAATTCTCTTGTCTAGGTGTGGCTGTTTTGCTTCCTTACATTCTGGCATACCTGTCATCTCATAGCTGCCCAGCACGCTTAGCTTCCCTGCTTTCCGTGTTACTGCTCTTGATCATGTCAATGTTGGTTGCAAAGGAAGTTATCTAATGCAGAAGCATCCTCTTAATTTTTTCTTATCTCCTCAAGTGTTTCCTTCATATTCATCCCATTTCTCAATGGAGATTATTATATGCTGGCAGGATTATATAGCCAACCCTTCAACCATGGATATGGCTTATAATGTCCTCATTGACCATGCGCTTGCAGAAAGTGATCGTAGGTATGCTTTCAGATTTTGATATCTTAATGTGTTTATCAATCTTCTCATTGCTGTTCTTTTCTTTGCAAGACAATAGGGGAAACAGGAACTTTGATTTGTAGATAAATCTCTTGTTTCTCAACAACATATACTAACTTAAATAGTTTTTTATAATGAAAAAAATACTCAACAATATTCTTTGTTGTACTTGGGTTCATTTCGAGATCATTGACTTTACCCATTTTCCTATTTTGGACAATATTTTGAACCAGCCCAGCAGTTGTCCCGAGATGCGTGTCATTGTTAAAGAGATATCTTATCCGGTATGTGGACTGCTTCTTGTCTCTTCTTTCAGTTGGTGAAATTTGTTTGCACTAAAACAATCGAGGACTTTGTCTTCAGGTATATTCCAAGGGTGCAAACTCTGCGACAAATCGATCTGTTTTGTGCAAATACGATTGCAAAATGTGAACCGATGGCAAATAACAGAGCAGCATCTTTTGCCCAGAATTATGTATCAGCAGCAGCTGCAACAAATTCCTCACCCCTTGCCCCACCAATATCCAACTTTGCTTCAGCATCTATTGTGAAGTCTTTAAACTATGTTCGCTCATTGGTTGCAAGGCATACTCCAAAGTTGTCATTCCAATCAATAGTTGCGTCAAAGCAATCACTTCCTTCACTTTCATCATTTTTGAATAAGTCCTTAGTTTCTCAACTAACTCCAGAAGTTATTAGCAACAGAGAACATCTTGAATCGAAGGAATGCCATAGTTCACCTGATTTGATATCATCAGCAAGTGAAAAAGTTGATGTGGGTGAACCTGTAGATGATAGCAAATATATATCCTTTGACATTTTAAGCTGGCGATGGCATGTGCATGGCGAACGGCAGTCATCCTTATCTGCCAAAGAAAGGTAGATCTCTTGTCCTTGTAGTTTTTTTGTCCCATTAGTTTTTGTTTTTTGCAAACACTAACTATGTTTCTCATATTTTGTTTATCAGCAGCAGTGATTTTGTGGGTCTTCAAGATTTTCATATACATGGTTTTCTTGAAGTCGGTGCTGCCGCTCTTCTAGTTGGGGATATGGATGCGAAAATTAACGATCAACAGTGGAAATATTCTGTTACCCAGGAATTTCCAGATATTGATTTGCTGCAACCTTCATCTTCTGCCCCAAGTACTTTTGCGTCATCACAAAGTCATTTAAAAGCAATAACTGCTTCAAAACGCATGAGATCAGCCCCAAATCAAGTCTGGTATTGCCTGTTATTTATTTGTATTGTTGCTGCGATTAATACTGCATCTATCCTTTTATGCTTCATTTTAGCATTTCACGGGGAGTTTGTTCTAAGTTTTTCAAGCATAATTTTTTCTCTCTGTAGTAATCTTTGCTCCTCTGGCAAATTTTGTTCTTATTAGTATCCTGGATCTTTCTAGTTGTGCATCTGCTCTGCTGGCATATCCTTAAGTGTTCTATGCAAATGTTAAACTAAAGGCTATTGATACTTGCTACCTGTACAAAAGTAGTTCTCTAGCATAAACTTTGTAACTACATGCATAATTTGTTTGAATTGGCAATGATCCAAATAAACTTATTTTGGAATGGTCTAACCTTCTTTTTTTTTTAGGATGAACATACCAATAAACACATTCCAGCCTCGAGCACGCCCTCTTTTCCAGTATAGATACTACAGGTATGTTGTCATTTTGATTTATTTACTTGTATGGTATCACACACCCTTATTTGTAGGAACATCTGTATTTATAGATGAGTTCATTGTGACTCTTATATACTTGATGTAGGGAACGGAAAATAATAGTTACCAAAGGCACTTTGCAAATCCTCTGTATATACTGTAACTTGAATTTCATGTCTTGTTTACGATGTGCCACAACCATGTCTAACAATGTATTTGCATGCTTGTCTTGCTCATCATGTTACCTTCTTTTACTAGTGAGCAGCAACCCTTAAGATTGAATCCTGCTGAAATTTCTGAAGTTATAGCTGAAGTTTGTTCAGAAGCAACTTCAAATGCAAATCAATCGATTGCTCCTTCAAGATTGAGCACCCAGAGTCGGCAACCTTCAGCAGACGTGGCATTCAGTGTCCTTATCAAACTTGTCATCGACATGTATTATTCTATGCCCCATTTTTTCTTGTTATTTATTCTCCAACATTAAATTTTGCAAATGCTCTTGATATTTAGAGTTTTTTACAACATGGCATTGTGGTTACATATTCTCTTTTTATTACTCTGTTTTTTTATATGTCGTATTAGGTTTGTCCTAAGTCAAACATTCCTAACTTTGACCATCAATTTCAAAAAAATCCATGTAGTTTCACAACATGTGAATTATATATTATGAAAATATTTTTCATATAGTTAATTAAAAACATAAATCTTATGTTGTTAACCTATACATTTTTTTAAAAAAAAAGATGGTCAAAGATAGAAATGTTTTGACTTAGGACAAAGCTAATACGACATGTAAAAGAAACCGGATGGCGTAGTTTCTTTGCTCAACAAAGGCTGCATTTTTTTCTTAGTAAAGATCTCAGCTTAATACTTTTTCTCCTGATCTGCAATATATTCTCACATGAATGTATCTTCTGTCTTGCTTGTATGATTTGGGATGCAGTTTTGATGTGCACATTGTAAGGACTTACATTTTTATATCTTGTATTTATTAAATTAGTGATTCAAACCAGCTATTTGAATTATTAGTCACATAGTACACGGTTGCATTTACCAAAAAAAGAACAGTGATATTGGAAGACATAACAACTCTTCTCTCAAAATCGTGATATTACACTTTAAAGGAAAATCAGTGGACTTTATGATTAAATGTATGACTTTTGCGAAGTGCTTAGCTATGTTTTCCCCTAGTCCAGCTTTCATAGGAAGAAAATCCATTTTACTATGTCAGTTAGTTTTGAGGAGTAAACCAAGCTGGAATTTGTTTGGGGAGTGAAGTAGACAGTGAATTGCTCAACGTAGTAAATAAACTTCTTTTTCCATCTGTGATGATATCCACTTCCGAGGAACTAAAGCCTGAAACACCTGTTTGTATATTTTTTTACAAGAAATTCAGCATAATTTTGAACAGCAAAACATTGTCATCTCTGAGCAACAGAAGATATACTATACTGATCTCTTTCAGTAATCATGAACACACTGTCAATGGAGTCAAGACAGCTGCTACCTGTCTATACCTTCTTATGTAATTATTTAAGGGGTTTTCATTTTTTATTTTAATCCAGGTATATGATGGACTCCGAGACTGCTGCTCCTCTGACACTTTATATGCTTGAGGTGCGATACATTTCGTAATGGTTTCCTTAAAATGAAATTTCAATTATTTTTCTCACATAATTAACATTTCAGGGTATGCTGAGCTCTCAAAAGTCATCTGCCAGAACGAAGGCCCTTGATTTGATCCTAAATCTCGGGGTACATGGACACCTGCTGGAACCTTTGGTCGTTGGAGATGCACCGCTTATAGATAAAAGTGAATCTGTGAACCATTCTTATCTGAGCAATGAATACGGATCAAGTATAGATGAACCAAGGGAAGCAGAACCTGAAGAAGAGCAGAAGATCAGTCCTGCTATTGATCAATTTGAGTCATGGCTTCTTAAAATACTTTTTGAGGTTCTCCTTCTCCTAGTACAGGTATTATTTTTAGAAAATTGATTCTGAGCATGCATTTGGGTTGCTATATTTGTATTCTGTTAATCTCAAGGAAATGTGTAAGCAAATTAACTATTTTCATTGTTGCTCTCGGAGAGCTATCTTTCTCTTTTAGTGTCATATTTATATGTATGAATTTATTTATTTTTCGTGAGGATGTGTATTTATGCTCCAATTCATCCATGTTTTTTTATTAAATTAATTGATTAAGTTAATTAATTCTAAGCATATTTTTTAGCCCTAAAACATGCGCAAGGCTTTATTAATCCATGTTATGCAACTATATTTTTGTATGGTGGTAATCTGATATGTGTGATTGTTTCATTAATTACTTGCTTCCATAGATGGAGGAACGGCAAGAGATCGTGTGGGCCTCAGCTTTGAGTTGTCTATTTTACTTTGTCTGTGATGGAGGAAAAATTATCAGGAGTAGACTGGGAGGTCTGGACATAAGGGTAAATGCAATCTTCAAATTTACTTTTGTTATGTTTTAATTCTGTTTTGCAGCATTTCTCAGTCCTGATTTTCACACACCTCTGTATTATGTAAAAGAGAAAAATGTTGGAGATTGTCTTGTTTAATCATGTACCTGCAAACATACCTATTTTATATTTCATTCAATGCTAGGCACGATATCATTTGAACATGCATTATATATATATTTTTGTTTATTGGGGTCGCAGTCAAAACCATTTGCAAACCAAAAAGGCCAACTATCAGCGCAACATAGAGCTGACTGTGTTTTTTGAGATTTGGCTAAAAATCTATTCCATCATAAGACTTTTCCTAGTGGGCTCTGCAATTCGCATATATTTGTCTCATGTATGTAGTGAGGTTAGAAAATTCAGAAGTTTTTTAGAATTATTGTGATTCTATTCCAATCGATTTCAATGTATTTGACACATGGGTTAGCTTTTCTTCAGAAGTCTAAAATGTAGAGTATATACTGTTTACTAGTTTGTATGAATGTTTTTATTGCTGAAAATGTTTTTTAAGTCACCTGTGTGTTTTTTTAATCCTGAACAGGTGGTTAAGACTCTTCTTGAGATTAGTGTGGAGCACTCTTGGGCAAAAGTAGTGCACAGCAAGCTCATTTGCATGTTAACAAATATGCTGTACCAAGTATCAGATTTAGCTCAGAATGGTGTTCGTGACACACATTTTGTTCCCGAGCGGATTGATCTTCTTGGTGGAATTGACTACATTTGTCTTGAGGTTTGTTCTTGTTCTTATGTAGACATCTGGTCTTTCTATGTGTTGACTGGAATTTTTTTTAATACTCCTGTTTCAATAAGTCAAAGCTTGAACACAGGGAAATGTATCATATTTACTGTTGACTAAGAAACTTGTAAGTTCTGTGCAGAATATCCCCATTTCAGTGCTATTTAATTCCTTCCTGATTAGGATTGGATGTCATATATGATAAGCTCAATAGATCGTAAATTATTTATTGGAGAACTTTGCACTTGATCTGTGCTCCACCTGCAGCTATCCAAATTATTCACCTTGGGCTACCTTTTTTTAATCATTGATATGAAAATTTGTGGAATAGGAATTCACTTTTTGGTTGCCACACATGGCTAGGTAATATAGCCAACATAAATTTGTATATATTGACAGCCAAGATTAGTCATCGCTGCTTTTGTCCTTCTGGAGTCTAGGCTGAAGTTTGGCAAGTTCCTTTTCAAATTTCCATCTGTTATGAGATAACAGATTGCCCTTGATACCCAGCTGTCAATTCCATTTTGTGTTAGATAATGATGATTGATTGATTTGGGCTAACCCTAGAAGGGTAGCTATATAGGTAACCATACATGGGCCTCATGGGCCTAGCCTCATGGGCCTAATACACATATATTCCAACACCCCCCGCAGTCTGAACTACCGGCGCAGCGGAGTTCCAGGCTGAACAAGAAGAAGAAAGAACACACACACATCGCCCCCCCACAGACGCAACTAGCCACTGGTGATGTTGAGGCTGGAGCGGAACTCGGTGAAGGTCGATGACGGGAGGCCTTTGGTGAAGATGTCCGCGAACTGGGAGGTGGTCGGGACATGAATGACCCGCACCTCACCCGTTGCCACCCGATCACGGACAAAGTGTAGGTCGATCTCCACGTGCTTCGTCCGCTGGTGCTGGATGGGATTGGTGGAGAGGTAGACCGCACTGACATTGTCGCAGTAGATCAGTGAGCTCCGGGAAGGCGGAGTGTGCAGCTCAGCCAGAAGCTGCCGGAGCCAGGAGGCCTCCGCCACGCCGTTAGCGACAGCGCGGTACTCCGCCTCGGCACTGGACCGGGAGACCACAGGCTGACGCTTAGACGACCAGGTCACCAAGTTGTCGCCCAAGAAGACAGCGTAGCCGGAGGTGGAGCGCCGAGTGTCCGGACACCCTGCCCAGTCAGCGTCAGTGTAGACGACAAGGTCGGCGGAGGAGGACCGGTGAAGTAGGAGGCCGTAGTCGATCGTGCCCCGGAGATAGCGGAGGAGGCGCTTGAGTGCCGTGAGGTGGGGCTCCCGGGGATCATGCATGTGAAGACAGACCTGCTGAACTGCATAGGTGATGTCCGGCCGGGTGAAGGTGAGGTACTGAAGGGCACCAGCAAGACTCCTGTATGCAGTGGGATCAGACAATGGGGGGCCGTCAGCCTCGGACAGCTTGCCCTGAGTATCAACCGGAGTGGAGCAGGGGTTGCAGTCAGTCATCCCAGCCCGCTCCAGGATATCCCGAGTATACTGCCGCTGGTGAAGAAGTAACCCGGCAGGATGAGGCTCAACAGTGACCCCGAGGAAATGGTGGAGCACACCCAGATCCTTCATAGCAAACTCCTGCTGAAGAGCGGCAATGATCCGGCGGAGAAGGAGCTCACTGGAGGCTGTGAGGACAATGTCATCAACATAGAGCAGCAAGTATGCAGTGTCAGCTCCATGGTGATAGATAAACAGAGATGTATCCGACTTGGCCTCCACAAACCCCAGAGTCAGCAGGAAAGCAGCAAACCGATGGTTCCACGCCCGGGGTGCCTGCTTAAGGCTGTAGAGAGACCTGTTTAGCCGGCAGACCATGTCAGGACGAGAGGAATCAACAAACCCTGCCGGCTGACTGCAGTACACTGTCTCGGTGAGAAGGCCGTGCAGAAAGGCATTCTTGACGTCCAGCTGATGGACAGGCCACGACCGAGCAAGCGCCAACGAGAGCACGGTGCGGACGGTGGCAGGCTTGACCACCGGGCTGAAAGTCTCATCATAGTCAACCCCAGGGCGCTGAGTGAAACCTCGGAGAACCCAGCGAGCCTTGTAGCGCTCAAGAGTGCCATCAGCCCGACGCTTGTGGGTCCAGATCCACTTGCCGGTGACGACGTTGGAGCCTGGTGGCCAGGGCACCAACTCCCACGTCTGGTTGGCAAGGAGTGCGGCGTACTCCTCTTCCATCGCGCGACGCCAGTGAGGATCCAACAGGGCATCACGGATGGAAGAGGGTACCGGGGATACCGGCGTGTCTCCGGTAGACACGGCAAGGGCCCGTGGTGGCAGAGTGCCCGCCGCGTGCCGTGTCACCATCGGGTGAACATGCCGCGGGTGTCGGTGAAGAAGCGGCGGGTGGTAGACTGACGGTGCGTGACGTGCCGGCGGGGACTGAGGCGGTGGTGTCGGTGTCCCCAGCGGAGAAGGCACCGTGAGTGGCGGTTGCCGCGGCCTGCGCTGGTACACCCGGACCGGTGCTGCGTACCGCGAAGGAGATGCCGGGGCAGCACCGGGCGACGGCGACCGGCACGGCCCCCCCGAGGCCGTATCGGGAAGCGAGGTTCCCGGATCGGCGCCAGACGGAGAGGTAGGGGCCGCGCCAGAGGACGATGGGCCCGGACCCAGCGGGGAGCCGGGACAGGTGCCCGGCAAGTAGCGCGGTGAGGCAGTACCTGCAGGAGACCACAGAAAAGGTGGCTGGACCACCGTGTCAGCGGGAAAAAGGGAGGGGGATCAGGAACCGGAGTGGTGGTGGGAGTAGTGGAGAAGGGAAAGACGGACTCATCGAACACCACATGGCGAGAGATGAGTACCCGCCAGGAGGTAAGGTCAAAGCACCGGTACCCCTTGTGATCCGGGGAGTACCCGAGGAATACACAGAGAGTGGAACGGGGGTCCAGCTTGAGAAGAAGTGGCAGTGATGTTGGGGTAACACGCACACCCAAAAACACGAAGGTGATCGTACTGAGGAGGGGTACCGAACAGGGCGTGGTGTGGTGTAGGAGCAGGACAGGCAGCGGAAGGAAGACGGTTGAGAAGGTAGGTGGAGGTGTGCAAGCCCTCAGCCCACAAGCGAGCAGGAAGAGAGGCCTGAAACAAAAGGGTGCGCACTGTGTCGTTAGTGGTGCGAATCATGCGCTCAGCTTTCCCATTCTGTGAGGAGGTATATGGGCAAGACATGCGCAACTGAACACCGTGAGAGAGGAAGAAAGCCCAGGAGGTGGAGTTATCAAACTCACGACCATTGTCACACTGGACAGCCTTGATGGTAAGGCCGAACTGTGTGGACACCCAGGAGAAGAAGTGAAGGAGCGTGGAAAACGTATCGGACTTCGCACGCAAGGGAAAAGTCCATGAATAATGCGAAAAATCATCGACAACCACAAGATAGTACTTATAGCCAGAAATACTGATGACAGGAGATGTCCATAGGTCGCAATGTACAAGATCAAAAATGCGGGCCGCATGTGAAGAACTATGAAAAGGAAGACGAACATGTCGGCCCAATTGGCACGCATGACACAAATGTTCAGCATTAACCCGAATACACGGAATGTCGGAGCTACGACTGAGCTGCATCAGGGCATCACGTCCAGGATGGCCGAGGCGCCGGTGCCAAGTAGTAGAGGAGGTAGAAGCGGCGAAGGCAGCTGACAAAACGGACGGCGAAGAAGTAGCCGCCGGGAAGCGAAGAGTGTAAAGGGGCCCGGTGCTGTCACATCGGAGCAGAGGACGCCGAGAAGCCAAATCCTTTACAGTAAGACCAGAAGAGTCAAATTCCACAGAACAAGAATTGTCAGCTGTAAAACGACGAATAGAGAGAAGGTTATGAACCATAGAAGGAGCAACAAGAACGTCAGGAAGACGAAAGGAGCCATGAGCACCGGCGGTACCCACAGACGTGACAGGAAGACACGAACCATTTGCGACCATAATGGACGAAGGGAGAGAAGAAGAGGGAGAGTGGACAAACGAAAGTATACCAGGGTCAGGGGTGGTGTGGTAGGTGGCACCCGAGTCGGCGATCCACTCCGGTCCGACAGGAGGTGTCAGGCTCATGGTGCTGAATGAGCGAGCCAAGGCCGCCTGGTCCCAACCAGCAACCCCAGGAGGGGTGCCGGAGGGTCCAGCCCACGGAGGCGTAGTGGAGACGCCATGAGGTGGTGCACCAGCGAACATGGCCTGCGGCGGGCGAGGATCACCACCGGGAGCGTGGTAGGGCCACATGGAGATGCGCCCTGACCACGGGTCGTGGAACGAAGGCCATGGTGTCCCCCCTGCGGTCCAACCGGTACATGCCCACCAACCGGAGTCTGGGTGACACCACCGCGGCCGCCCCCGCGACCTCCAGCACGACGACGGCGACCACCACAACCCCCGCCCCCACCCCCGCTCGGCCCGGAGGGAGGGGGACCCAGGAGAGACGACGGCGGTGTAGCAGACGAGCGTGGAGCGGACGGACGCGGCGAAGTAGCAGCCAAGGCCGTCGAAGTAGACGAGGACCCCAGAGAGGTGGTGGACCCCGGCTGGAGACCCTGAGTGAGCTCTTCCAGGACCAGGTCGTCACGGACCTGCAGGAAGGTGGGGAAGGGTCGCTGACGGGTGATCCACGTCCTGAGATTGGCGTAGCGGTCGCTGAGCCCACGGAGGACGTTGAGGACCAAGATGCGATCCTCCACGGGCCAGCCGAGGTCGCCAAGGGAGTCCGCCATGCCCTTCATCTGACGACAGAACTCGCCAACGGAGAGGTCCCCCTGGACGGAGGTGCGGAAGCTGGCGTCGAGACGCAGAGCCCGGGCCTCAGCATTGCCCAGAAACTGCCCCTCAAGGGCAAGCCATGCCCGGCGCGCGTCAGGAGAGTTGCGGACGAGGTCATGGAGGTCCAGGGAGATCGTCCCCAGGATCCAGGAGAGGACGATGCTGTCGAGACGGAACCACGACGGCGACTGGACGGCAGCCAAGGCGTCAACAAGTACGTGGTCGTTGAGGGCGTAGCGGCAGAGAGTGAGAAGCACCAGATCCCGCCAGCGGGCGTAGGAGGGCGACTCCGGCTCGAGGACGACCGGAACAAGGAGGCGAATGTTCTGGACCCCCCCGGCCTGGTAGTGTAGCTGGGTCACGAGCGGGTCGGCCGGGTCGTGCCAGAGAATGGCGGTGTTGGGCACGCGGCGGCCCGACGAGGCGGAGGAAGTGGCGGCAGCGTCCTGGGAGGCGGGAGAGGCGAGGAGTTGCTCCGCCTCGGCGATCTGGCGGGCCAGGGCGTCAGCCGCGTTGCGCTCACGCTCCCACACGAGGGCAGCCGCGCGTACACGAGCCTGCCCCTCCGCGGCGGCAGCCCGGGCAGCGAGAAGGGCCGCGGCGAGGGCGGAGTCCGGGCCCGTACTGCTGAGGGGCAGTACCGGTCCAGTGAGACCGCCGTCTTCGGTATGCTGGAGACCTCGAAGTGGGGGCTGGAGAACGGTAGCGGCAGCGGACACGCCGTCGTGAAGATGAGGGAGGTCCCCAGGCAGCGGCACCCGGAGGCCAGCAGTGGCGCCAGCAGTCAGGTGATGCAGGGGTTCCAGCGGCAGCGGCTGCTGGATAGCCGCTGTAACCGCCGCCTGCTCCCCCTCCGTGCCAAGGCTAGGAGCGGCGGCCAAGGCACGGGCGGGTCCAAGAGGGAGGGCTGCAGCGCCACCTGGAGAAGCCGTGGCGCCCCATGGAGATGCGACGGCGCCAGGAGGAGGAGGGGCGCGCGCGTTCGCTGCTGCCGCGCCAGAAGGAGCAGGGGCGGCGCGAGCAGAGGCGGCCTCAGCTGGAGGAGGCGCGCCTGGGCGGGCGGGAGCCGCGCCAGAGGGTGCGGGTGGAGAGGCCACCATCTGTGCCCAGGAAGAAGAGGAGAGGGGAGGAAAGGAACTGGAGGAGGGAGGAGGTGGTTCGCCGGCCATGGCGCCGGCGGCAGGCGCCCACCGGCGGCGGCGGCGGCGGCTGCTGGAAGGAGAAGGAGAGGAGAAACCTAACCCTAGGCTGCTGATACCATGTTAGATAATGATGATTGATTGATTTGGGCTAACCCTAGAAGGGTAGCTATATAGGTAACCATACATGGGCCTCATGGGCCTAGCCTCATGGGCCTAATACACATATATTCCAACATTTTGAACCTCCATTATTATGACAACATATTGCCCCTATCATAGTGGTTTGACAATTCTTACTTCACTGGAGGTTTCTTGGTTAAGATGCTTTTCATTTTGTCATCTTTTATATGTAGTTAATGAAATGGCTTTTTTTTTTCTATCACCATTACAGTATTCACGAGCCAACTCCAGGGAAGAGAAGCGGGATTTATTTTTTGTCATTTTCGACTACGTAGTGCATCAAATAAACGAAGCGTGCTTGGCTGGTGGTATTTCGACCTATACTTATGATGATGCCCAGCCCCTTGCTTCCCTTCTTGCATTTGCTGATGCTCCTGAGGCTTTCTACATATCTGTGAAGCACGGCGTTGAAGGTGTTGGAGACATGCTAAGAAAAGCTATATCAGCAGCATTATCGCAGTCTGCTCAATACGACCAATTGAATGTGGTACTGTCTACTGTGTGTTTCAATTACATGCTATATGTTAGTAGATTAAGATATGGATATATGAGTGTTTCTTTTGGCTCTTTCCGTCCAGTTATGGCTCTTTGCTTACATGAAACTGAGTAAACAATCTAGCGCTAGTTTGCAGGTGTAGAGCCTTCCTCGGATAGCTAGCTCCTTTCATAGAACTGCAACTGCAAGTAAATATCATTATACCTCAGTATGCGGAGTGAATAAGCTGTATGCACAACCATAACAACTTCAATAATCAACTGTTTAATATGGTACATTATTGATGGGCCGCATACACGCACATAGAAACAGCCACTTGAGGTTAAAGATTCCCTCTGTTTTCACAACTACCTTGTAGATCAAAGGCTCATAGCATGCTGTATGTATCACTCCTGTTCTATTTTTACAATGAAGTATATGTCTAGGTCTTTTTTGTAATAGGGACTAGTAGTTTGTGGATGACCTGGAAGCTGCACAAATTTTGTTTTTGAGTAACATTTGTTTTTCCACTTCTGATCAAAATTTCTATATATGTAGCTTCTGGACAAGGTTATGAGGAAACTTGATGGAACTGCCAGCACATTTTCCAGGATTGACAATGAGTTTTCTTATATGATCCAAGTAACGAAATCATGCAAGTGTTTTAGCAGCATTAAAGATGGATGTGACGATGCTGATGTCGCGCTTAGAGCTAGGCTTTGCTGGGCAACTTTGCACTCACTTCTTCACTCACAAATTTCATCATATAGGCACCATGGATATATTTGGTTAGTTGAATTGCTCCTTTCAGAAATCAGTGAAGAAACAGATGGTTCTGTATGGTCTAAAATCCAAAAGCTTCAAGAGGAAATTGAAGTTGCTGGTAGCCAAGACCTATCATGTTCAGAAGTCTCTCTGCCTGTTTGTATGCTTTGTGGGCTTCTAAAGTCAAAACACAACTTCATTAGGTGGGGATTCCTATATGTGCTGGACAAATTTCTTATGCGTTGCAAATTATTATTGGATGACAGTGACATGCAAGACCACGCAACTGCTGATCGTAGCAAAAATTGTCTTGATAAAGCTTTTGCGGTTATAGATATTATGAATAGTGCTTTGTTACTTGTAGTTCAAAACAATGAGACGGACCATATCAACATCTTAAAGGTAATTTCCTTACTGTCTTTCAATTTCGGTGCACACATCTGGCATACATACAAGTCAGCATCATTTACGTATGGTGTCAGTTGCCTTACAAGTTAAAGGTGACTTAAGTTTTCAAAAAAATAAATAGGTGGCAAACAGCTACATCTTAAAATGGAAGTACTATCATATTCTTTCATGGTTATTTGAATTTGGAGTTGTTCAAGGTATGAGTTGGTTCTGCTCATTGTTAGTAGTCTCTGGCTTTCTGCTTCAGATTGGTTCTTGTTACTTGCTGTGTGACATGGCCCTCCGCCCTCACACACACCCTTCTTTCTTAAGTGTTAAAGGCATATTTGTTCATGGGTTGGTCCTCTTTCCATTCAGTAGATTTCCTGCATATAATGACCACATAAGCACAACGGACTTGAATTTCTGATAAAGTTCAACGAATTAGGCTTTTCAAGTTTCAATGTTCTTAATCTCTGAATTCAAAAGTAACTAATAATGTACACATATTACTTACCTTTATTGATTAAAAAATATAAAAGATTGTTTGGAATCCATGGAACTTCATATCAGTTTATTACTCTGGACCTCCTACATAATGAGGTACTGTAATTTACACTAATATCCTAAAGTTAATTATTTGTGATTTGCACCTTCCTCTTTCAGATGTGTGACATGCTGTTCTCTCAATTATGCCTGAGAATTCCATCCACAAATGTGATGCATGTTAGGGGCCTTCAGTCCCTTGGTCAACTTTTTGGTTATACATCCAAGAACATTGATAGTCATTTGGAAACCCTTGCATCTCACCAAAGTGTTGGAAACAAGAATCTTTGCCGGAGTGAGACATTGCAAGATATTGGCATGGATCAATCTGGTCAATCCACTTCTTTCTGTGAAGCATCAATGGCAGCACTACTTCTGAGAGGGCTTGCGATAGCCCCCATGCAGCTTGTAGCCCGTGTACCAACTTCTTTGTTTTTCTGGCCATTGATACAGCTTGAAGGGGCAGCCAGTGATGACATTGCATTGGGTATTGCTGT
Source organism: Saccharum hybrid cultivar R570 (assembly GCA_038087645.1). Taxonomy (NCBI): domain Eukaryota; kingdom Viridiplantae; phylum Streptophyta; class Magnoliopsida; order Poales; family Poaceae; genus Saccharum; species Saccharum hybrid cultivar. The sequence continues at coordinate 464,151 of JAQSUU010000849.1, forward strand.
TGGTAGCACAGGAAGAGGCAACCTTCCTGGTGCTACATCAGATATCCGAGCAGCACTTCTTTTACTTTTGATTGGTAAATGCACAGCTGATCAGGAGGCACTGAAGGAGGTAGAAGGCAATGAGTTCTTCAGGTATTCTCCTTTTATATTCCATTATCTTGGTAGGTTAATTTGTAATGTTAATCTAATGCTTGATATTTGTCCATTCAACCAACAGGGGTCTTCTGGATGACACAGATTCAAGGGTAGCATACTATTCTGCTGCTTTTCTTTTGAAGGTATGATTGAGGTAGTTGCTGATTCATTGTTGATAGTTCTGCTCCACTTTGCCTTAACACAATCTGTGTTAACAGAGAATGATGACTGAGGAACCAGAGATATACCAACGAATGCTTCAAAGCCTCATCTCAAAAGCTCAACAGGTTAAGGTTTTCTC